>CM069862.1:52635035-53147535 GCA_036172795.1 Pelodytes ibericus
TACCGGCAGGCCGGTTTGAAGTTAGTGTGAAGTTTATGGAGGCAATAGAAAAGCTGGTATTTTCTTTTTGAATGTGGCAACCCTAATTGCAAGCAATACAATTTGACTTTTTTATTTTCATTTTTAAAAATCCAGTACAATAAATGGGTTGGACTTTTTTTAAAGCTAACATTTCTGAATTTGAAAACTAAATGAATCTTTCTGGTATAATAAAACATATTTACCATATGGCCTACCCCAATATGTAACAAGGGAGGTTTAAAGTATTTTTAGTGGACCCTTTAGTTAATTGATCGCTATTACTCAAAAGTGAGCGCAAACAGAAATGTACTTAATAGAAATATTTAACCATCATTTTATTTCAAATATTTCTAATAAAAAAACTTCTGTGATTATATTAATAGCATTGCCACCTAAAAAAAAAAAAAAATTTTAGTTGTTTTATTCATCTTTTATTTATTTTCCTTGAAAGCAAAACTATCCAAGTTTTTTTTTCTAGCATCTCATAGGGAGGAATAATAGGCCACAAAATAAATGGGAATGCCACATCGTGAGCATAGAACATGTGCTTTAGAAGTCATTTTTAGTCTCTATGGATAAAATCACTGTCACACTTGTCCAGTACTTACTCACTTTCCGTGATGTAAGCGCTGAGCTTGCAAAATTCCTAAGACACATCTGCATGCTCAGAATTTGCAAATGTTAGAGCACGCAAAAAAAAAAAAATATGGACATGCTTGGTGCCGCATGCTTCACTATATAATGAATAAAAACACATTTTAAAATAAAAAAGATTAAGAAACCTTATGAAGTCTAGCATTTCTGTACTAGTGCAGTGATTTATTAAAATATTTGCATCACATAGTTTAGCTTAGTTCTGACAACATACATGATAATGTAGCAAGCATAACCACTTACTGCACACATTAACCTTCAAGGGAAACAAAACAATATTTGAAATTAAAAAACACCAAATTTATTTAAATAAAAAAGCAGTTGTAGAAATCTAAATGAAAATAATATTTTTTTTTTTTTTATTTATAGTTATTTATTTTATTTTGCACAATATCCATTAGTGCTAATGTATATTTTACATGATTTCCAAGCTACTAGACAGTCTCTGCCACGTAGAATATCAATGGTTCACTTTAGAGCTAAGACAAATTGGATGGTAAGAAGAAAAAATGCAACAACTAATGCAGAACAGTTGTACTCTGCAAAGTAATCTATATTGCCCAGAGCAAAAAATCTTCCTTTAATTTGCAAAGAGAAACAATTGTTTTCCCCCAGTGCCCTAGATCTGTGCACGTTTTCTGTTAACACATCATACTTGACAGCTTTTTCTTCAATTTCTTCCTCCAAAAATGACTGCGGTTGCGAGTTTCTTAAAGTTGCAAAAAATCTGACTTTTTATTATATAAGGCAGCCAGAGAAAGCTGTTGACATATTTTTCTCTCTTTTTTTTATGTAGTATTTTGCAATTTTTCAAAGCAGAGGAAGTATGAACTGCTATGCCCTTTTCTTAGCAGACATTTGGAGGTCTATGCTAATCTCTCAAGGCAGCTAAACAGCTTTAGTCTGAAAAAAAAGCAGATTTACTGTGTTATATTGAATAATTCCAGAGTATAAATAAATGAAGTGAGACTTTTCAAATGCATTAGAGATCTTTAGCATCACCTGCAGATTATGTAGTGAGGTTCACCATTAAAATCTCTGGTGGAGGGTTTGTCATTTTCAGAATTTAAAGTAACAATAACACTTTTTTTAAATTTCCTTTATTGAAAAATAATATGTAGCATATTTGTTCAACTATAAGCTGGGCCAAAGGCACCTATAGGCAGACGCCGGACTAGGTCGCTTTTTTTCATGAGGGGCATCCCATGCTCTCCTGTCTTTCTGTCCACAAGAAAGAAATGACCAAAGACAAAGGAGGGAGGAGAGTATAAAGACCACAGACATGGGAGGGGGGGGGGATAAATACCACAGACAAAGGAAGGGGGTAAAGACCACAGACATGGGAGGGGAGAGAGAGAAACCACAGGCATGGGGGGGAGACCATAGACATGGGAAGGAGGAGGGAGGGGAGGGCGGGGAAAGACCACAGACATGGGAGGGGGAAAGTCCACATACATGGGAGGGAGGGTAGGGGAAGGGTAAAGACTGCAGACATAGGAGGGAGGGGGGGTTTAGACCCCAGACATGGGAGGGATGGGGAGGAAAGATAACAGACATAGGAGGGAGGGGCGAAAGACCACAGACATGGGAGGGTGGAAGGGAGGGAGGGGGAATACCACATACATGAGAGGGAGGAGTGTTAGGTATTAGACATGAGAGGGAGGGGTGTTAGGTCTCAGAAGTCATGGCAGAAGTGCAAGGCAGCATCAGTGGATGTCTGTGTGCACCGAGCAGTGCACCAACATCCTCTGGCTGCCCCCACTAGATACCAGGCAAGTCTATAGCGGCCTTGGCAGCCCTGGGAGGCACATTGGCAAGTTTGAGGGTGTATTGAAAAGTCTGGGGGCAGATTGGCAGATCTGGGGGACAGATTGGAAAGTCTAGGGATGCCCTGGTAAATCTGGGGGCAGAATGGCAGGTCTGGAGAAGCATTGGCATGTCTGAGGGGCAGATTGGCAAGACTGAGGGACATATTGGGAAGCCTGTGCATGGATTAGCAAGTCTGGTGACATGTTGGCAAGTCTAAGGACAGACTGGTATACCTGAAAATGCGCTGGCAAGTCTAAGTTGCAGATTGGCAAGTCTTGGGGCAGATTGGCAAGCGTGGAGATGCATTGACAAATCTCAAGATGCATGGGTAAGTCTGGGGGGTAGATTGGCAAGTCTGGGGATGCACTGACATGTCTAGCGGCACATTGGCAAATAAAGGGAATTTTTTTTTAAAAATGCATTTTTTTCAATCATAATTTTTAGTAAATATAAAAAAAACTGTTTACATTAACATTTAGGCTTTTCACTAAACTAAAATCAAAGTTTGGGAGATTGTCTAATAATCAAGGTCATCTTTTATTCAAGCAACTCTCCAAAATCGTTTTGGAAAGTCTTCCCATTAGAGGTGATACTGGCCAGTTGGTTATGGACAGAGGTTACAATTGGGAGCTGATTTGGAACAGAGGTGACACTGGGGAGCAGAGTAAGGGCAGAGGTGACAATGGGAAGCAGAGCGGGGATGGGGTGACACTGGGTGAGTGGGGACAGAGGTGACACTGGGGAGCTGAATGGGGACAGAGGTCACACTGGGTGAGCTGATCATGCCCCCTCTAAACTTACCTTCCTACAGGAAGGCTTCTCCGCTATCCCTTGTGCTAAACCCCTCCAACATCTTGTGATCCTGCACATTCATCCAGGGTCCCCCAGCAGCATCCCCGGCTGCACAGTGAACTGACATCCTCTGTTGATGGTCCCACTATACACCAAGGAGATCGAGTGTGGGTGCTGATCTAGCCCCCCACGGCATGGCACCTGGATGGACCACAACCCTACCCACCTTTACTACCCTACTATACTGTACATATATATACGCCACATGACGTATGTTGACGTATAATAGGCTGAGTGCTAATACATTGGGGAGATCTCTTTCGCTCTCTCTCTATCGCTCTCTCTCTCTATATATACATATATATAGATGTTTTATTTGTTTAAGTCTTTCACACATAGTTTTTGAAGAAAAATAATATAATGATGTAATTTATCATAATAAGTACTAGGATGTATATTGCCAGCAAAAGGTGAGCACTATATCTATCCTGGGCAGATGTTTGTGACAGAATTAACAAAAAAAGGTACGCTTGAAAAAACGCCTCAGGTCTTCATAAGAATTTTGAAGATATCTGGGGCCCTTGGATACACGGCATACGTTATCAGTCATATAAGACTGTTTTGCTTTGAGTCTTAATAATAAATTATAAAAGTGACAAAGGGACAGGGCTCCTTCTTTATATATATGTTAGTAAGGCAAATGATCAGTTTACTTCTACATTATTGTATTATTCTCTCTTAATTTTATCCTGTATTTGTATATTCTGTGTCCCTTTAAAAAATTATTTAAAAAAAAATATAATTGGTTAATTATCTATTCAACATACTATGATGCATACAGAATGTTGTTTGAGGTAAACTGGATCAATATTTTGAAGACGTGCAACATATAAACACAGGTCGTATTGGTTTCATGCAGTTTGAGGTAAGAATAAAATTTTACTGGAAACTAGTATGTCACAAGTAGCAAAAAAAAAAGCCAACCCGTCTTGCACCAGGATTTCACTGTACCAAGAAGTCTGAGGCCACATGTAAAAGCACAATAAATAAATATTAAATATCTTGGATAGTGGAGTTTACATGACTCACACAACTTCTGTATAAACATCTGAAAGATTACCTAGCCTGGCAAGAGTAAAACGACTACAAACATATTTTTGGTTTAAGGTTGGCCAGTATTATTGATGCTCTGGCTGAACTGAAACATTCTTTTCAACATTACATCTAAAAATTGACAGTGTCACGATGAGGGAAACATAAAAAAAATCTAAAGATCAAAAAATAAAAATAGGATTAACAATAATAATCTAATGGAAGACATAATTATGTCTACATATTCTGATACAGAAGTTAATTAATGCATGCATGTATCTATACATACAGTATATCTATATACAAGCATAAATATTCAATTTCGTGATGTGAAAAAACTGTGAAACCCTTTGTATTACACTTTACATATTTCCCAATTACATTATTATCAAATTATAATGTAGGCCCAAATAACAAGTAAATATACCCTAATTAAAGAAATGACACACAAACATTATGTGGTGTAATCATATATCTATCCACAACTAAGTCAATATTCAACATCCATCTGTAATAAAAAGTAGGTGATTCTTATATATGTGTGTAATATGTGAATATGGTACATGGTTAAACTTAATACACATTGGTTTACCTCTCGTATTAGTTTTGAGATCATTTAACAAACTGTTGCCTAGAGTACTGCTTTAATTCTGTGTATTATGTGGGTTTGCTTGCATGAAAGGCTCACTTCAGGGCCTACCACAACATTTTAGTGAGGTTTTGTATTTTAACTAGTCTATTTTAAAATGCTGGTTTGATTCAAATTACATTGTAGCTCTGCTTGAATGTTTTGATCTTTATCTTGGTTGCAAGTATGAGAGCAGTAGGGATAGTGTTGCCTATACTAGGTTCCTCCCACGCCACACTACCCTACCCAATAACCATCACCCAAATAAATGAACATGAGACATAAATATTTTGAAAATAGGCCACAGCAATTTTTTTAAGAACTTTCCCAACAAAGACACGAGGCTGTAGTCTGGTAAAATTAGGCCACTGTATCTATTAAAAAACAATTCACCATTATAATTGTATCAACTTATATATTAAAACAGTATACAGACAACACCCTTGCCAATATCTAACAGTGATTAACTACAATACTATAACCTCAGGGTGCTTCCCCCCCTCCCCCCATCTTACCATTTCCAAACACACCCCTTTAAGTGCTGACCACTAGCTGGCCTTTGGCTCATTGGGCACGTCTACAGCCAGCTGTGACAGAAAAGAGTGTTAGTACATGATAAAACAATACATAAGACCCAAAAAGGGGAGAATGGACAGGAGATGTTATTGAGCTGTTTGTTATCACTAAAATGGCTGACAGAGATTTGTCCAGCCAAATTATTTATACTATTGCTCCCCTACTTTGAAGGCCATTTAACTGGAAGCAGCAGGCGAATAGTGAGCCAGGCGAATACAAGGGAGCAGCTTCTAAAGTGAAAAAAGCTTCTTAAGTGTGGGAGTTAGAAGCAAAGGAAGGAGTTTAAAGGAACGAATAAATCTTTTATTTTTTTTATTTTATTCTATTTTTAATTTTGTGGTTTACACTAGAGAGCATGTTGGACAATGCCACTAAGTGCATGTCTTGCAGCATGTATGCGGTCTTGGAGCAAGTTCCCCAGGGTCCATACCGCTGCTGCAGATGTGAGCAGGTTGCTGCTTTGGAAAATATAATATTAGATCTAAAGAGGCAACTGGCAACACTTAGGGACATAAGCAACATGGAGCGGAGTTTACCGCTCACGGAGCAGGCATTGGCTGGGGCCAGTGTAGAGGAGGGTGATGATGGAGGGGAAGAGGTTTCTAGGGCAGAGAGCTGGGTTAGTTGTGTAAGGGGCAGTAGGGGTCGCAGAGCTAGGGAGGCTTGTTCTGAGCTGGTTCACCCCAACATGTTTGCCAGCTTGTGTGAGGATGCTGGGGGGATTAGCTCAGAAGAGGCATTTCTGGGGCAGGCGGACTCTCCTAGCAGCCAGGTGAGTAGCCTCTCCAGCGCAGTTGGGAGCCAGGACACTAGGAAGGCTAGACAGGTTGTGGTGGTAGGGGATTCTATTATTAGGAAGGTAGATAGGGTAATCTGTCGCCAGGACCCCGAATGCCGAACTGTATGTTGTCTCCCGGGTGCTCGGGTTCGGCATGTTGCGGAACGGGTAGGCAGATTATTGGGAGGGGCTGGGCATGATCCAGCGGTCATAGTACACATTGGTACTAATGACAAAGTAAATGGCAGGTGGGGGGTCCTTAAAAATGATTTTAGGGAACTAGGAAAGAAGCTAAAGGAAAGGACCTCCAAGGTAATATTCTCAGAAATATTACCAGTACCACGCGCTACGTCAGGGAGACAGCGGGAGCTTAGGGAGATTAATGCGTGGTTGCGAAGGTGGTGCAAGCAAGAGGGATTTGGGTTCTTGGAGCACTGGGCAGACTTTGCAGTCGGCTACAGACTCTTTGGACGGGATGGGCTGCACCTCAATGATGAGGGGGCTGCAGTATTAGGGGCGAGGATGGCTAGAGGATTAGATGAGCTTTTAAACTAAGCTGTGGGGGGGAGGGTCAAGATCAAAATGAAGCAATGGTAGCTAGGGTAGATTGGAAGGTGGGTCTAGCTATGGAAGAGGAGGAGGAAAGCAGTGGTGGGGTTAACATAGACCAAAGGGAGGTCCATATAATTAAACCTAACTAAACAGAAAATGGGTAGTAATCTCAAATGTCTTTTAGCAAATGCAAGAAGCTTGACAAACAAAATGGGTGAGCTGGAGATACTGGTAAGTGCTGAACAGTATGATTTAATCGGAATCACAGAAACGTGGTGGGATGAGACCCACGACTGGTCAGTTAATTTACAAGGTTACTCACTTTTTAGAAAGGACAGAGTAAATAGAAAAGGGGGAGGGATTTGTCTGTATGTAAATCCTAAATTAAATCCCAGTATTAAAGATGGTGTACATGATGTAACTGGAACTGATGTGGAGACACTGTGGGTGGAGATTAGCTTAGACGCTAAAAAGAATCGCACATTACTTGTAGGTGTATGCTACAAGCCACCAAATATTAGCATTGATGGAGAAGATCAGCTTTTATTACAAACTGAAAAGGCTGCAAATATGAATGAAGTTCTAATCATGGGAGATTTTAATTACCCAGATATAGATTGGAAGTGTGGCACAACTATTTCAGCTAGGGGCAGCAAGTTTCTGGACCTGCTTAATAACAAATTTATGGCACAATTAGTAGACACCCCAACTAGAATGGATGCCTGTCTGGATTTGGTAATAACAAACAATGAGGAGCTTATCTCAAACATCCAAATAAGAGAACACTTGGGGAATAGTGACCATAATATGGTCTCATTTGAGATTAATGTAAAAAAGCAAATTGGTAAATACGCCACAAAAACACTTAATTTTAGAAGGGCTAACTTTGATGGACTAAGGGCATCGATTGAACATTTAGACTGGGAACGATTGTTTTCTGGACTAAACACAGAAGACAAGTGGAATGCCTTTAAGCACACATTACAAAAGTACACATCCCAATATATACCTTTGGGAAACAAATGCAAAAGACAAAAATCGAAACCAATGTGGCTTACAGGTAACGTGAAACAGGAAGTACAAAACAAGAAAATGGCATTCAAACATTATAAAAACACGGGATCAGCATTATCATTTATAGAGTACAAAGAGGCCAACAAAGCCTGCAAAAAGGCAATTAAAATGGCTAAATTGGAAAATGAGAAAAGGGTTGCCAAGGAGAGTAAAACTAACCCCAAAATGTTTTATAAATATATAAATGGAAAAAAGCTAAAGAGGGAAAATGTTGGGCCCTTGTTATCCCAAATGGGAAATTTGGTAAGTGAGGACAGAGAGAAAGCAGACATTTTAAATACTTTTTTTTCTTCTGTTTATACTAAGGAAGAGCAGATGGACGAGCCCCTGCTACAGGAAGTTATGGGACATTCGCCGCAAACATGGGATTGGCTGACACAGGAAAAAGTGCTTAAGCAATTAAACTCTGTTAATATAGACAAGGCCCCAGGACCAGATGGTATACACCCAAGGGTACTTAGAGAGTTAAGCATAATTCTGGCCAGACCACTATTCATGATCTTTAGGGATTCATTCAGTTCAGGTACAGTGCCAACAGACTGGCGAAAGGCGGATGTCATTCCAATATTTAAAAAGGGATCAAAATCTCTGCCAGGTAATTATAGGCCAGTGAGCTTGACATCTGTAGTGGGGAAACTATTTGAAGGATTGCTAAAGGTATACACTCAAGAATACATCTTGAACCAGAATATAATTAGTAAAAGTCAACATGGTTTTGTGAAAGACAGGTCTTGTCAAACAAACTTAATAACATTCTATGAAGAAGTCATGGGTGTGGCAGTTGATGTGATCTATTTGGATTTTGCGAAAAAGCATTTGATACAGTTCCACACAAAAGGTTACTCTACAAATTGAGAGAAATAGGTTTGGGGGCAAATGTGTGTATGTGGATTGAAAATTGGCTAAAAGATAGAACACAAAGGGTTGTTGTAAATGGAAAATCCTCAAATTGGACAAGGGTATTAAGCGGAGTACCTCAGGGGTCTGTTTTGGGCCCTCTTCTTTTTAATTTGTTTATTAATGATCTGCCACATTGTGCTGAGAGCCATGTCTCCGTGTTTGCAGACGACACTAAATTAGGTAAGGCAATAAAGACTAATCTTGATGTTTTTTCTTTACAGGAAGATTTGGACAGAGTGGGGGACTGGGCAGTAAAATGGCAAATGAGGTTCAATATAGACAAATGTAAAGTTATGCATTATGGGAAAAATAATAACAAAGCAACATATACGTTAAATGGTTTTTCCCTGGGAAAAACTACTAATGAAAAGGATTTAGGAATAATTATAGACAACAAACTTGGCAACAGTGCCCAATGCCAGTCAGCAGCTGCAAGGGCCAATAAGATATTGGCATGTATAAAACGAGGTATAGATTCACGGGAGGAGGATACCATCTTGCCTCTTTACAAATCAATGGTAAGACCTCACCTTGAATATGCAGTACAGTTCTGGGCACCAGTCCTTAAAAAGGATATTAAGGAACTAGAAAAAGTGCAAAGGAGAGCTACAAAATTAATAAGGGGTTTGGAGGATCTTAGTTATGAAGAGAGACTTAAAAAATTGAATTTATATACGTTAGAAAAAAGGCGTCTCAGAGGGGATATGATAACATTATATAAATATTTGCAGGGCCAATATAAAGAGCTCTCCAGTGACCTGTTCATTAACAGAAAGGTACAAAGAACAAGAGGTCACCCCCTCAGACTGGAAGAGCAAAGATTTCATAGACAGCAAAGGAAGGGATTCTTTACGGTTAGGACAATAAAGTTATGGAACTCCCTGCCAAGAGAGGTAGTGCTAGCAACCACAATAGATGCATTTAAAAATGGTTTGGATGTTTTTTTAGGAAAGCAGAACATACAGGGCTATTAATAATAGAATAAGCATTAATAAAAGAGCTTATTGATCCAAGGAGAAATCTGATTGCCTCTTGGAGTCAAGAAGGAATTTTTTCCCCCAGGAGGCAAAATTCGAAATAGCTTCCTTAGGGGTTTTTTGCCTTCTTTTGGATCAAAAGCTGAAATGATAGGTAGAAGGGTTGAACTTGATGGACTTGTGTCTTTTTTTCAACCTAAATTACTATGTTACTATGTTACTATGTTACTCCCCCTAGTGGACGTACACCAAACATATGCTCATTCAACTTAACATTAACACATGCATCCCCCCCCCCCTTCCCCCCACACACAGGAATCTTGTCCAAAGAGTTATACTTGCCTCCCAAGGGTCAGACACAGGAAGTGGTCCCTTGCACTGTGTGTGTTTATGTGTTCTGTATAAAATTTACAGTTATGATGACATGCGCCTAACCTCCTGATATACAAGATAAAACCAGAACTAGGAGGCAATCTTTTCAGCCGTTTGAGCTAATTCCTTTAAATAGTTTACACATATAATCAAATAAGCCATGAAACTCACTATTCACTAATAATTCCATACTTAACAGTGATCATTCAAAAATAGAGGTTATGTGAATAGATGTACTATATATTAGCAGTTTTAAATGTATTTGGGTTACAATAATACAATAATTTGTATTTCACCACAGAAAATGGACTAAGACATGTGTAATTTGTCTATGAGTATAATTATGTAAGATTTTCTAGAACCATAATTTAGGAGTAATAAATGGACTGGAGTAGGCTGGAAGGGTACAGTCAAGTGGAAAGTGGAAAGTCAATAACTTAAAACAAGTCTTGACATACCTGAATAGTTTATGCTCTGCCACTGAATATTCCTCTTTCTTGTGAGTATATGGAAGATTTGTATGTTGCCATAAAGGTTTTTAGAAGCTTTCCTCAGCTACTGGTGCTCTCTTCTTTTGGAATTGTGAGTGTATGTTGCATGAAAGAGTTGTTACTATTTTTGTTTGCCTATTTTTTATGTTATCAGACTAATATATAATATTTAATACTGTATATACTGATCTGTTTACATCTTTTGTATATTAAATAATTGAAAAATAAAAGAACATACATTTAAAAAAAATACGTCTGACATACACAGGACATTTGAGAGACAACTTACTCTGGCACCACGAAGACGTGTAATAGAAAAAGATAGCCATAGCCACCAGTACACTGGTACCACACTGGTAATAGAAATAGATAGCCATAGCCACCAGTACACTGGTTCTTCCTACCATCTACTACATCTAAAGACTGGGACTACGTAAGGATCAAAATATGGAAAAACCATCATGTACATTTTGTTGGTGTCCGTGCGGACTGCTCCATTTTCTTTTTTTCTTTTTACAAATCTGCCTTAGATTATAAAGTGGTTCTTTACAAAGAACCACTAATGACTAATACATCCCTTCAAAGCAGAATAAATTCTAGCCGATCCTTCAGAGTGTCTTGAGGCTGAATATAAAGTAGGTTTTTGATAAATATAGTACCAGTCAGTTTTTGACAAATAAAAAAGATAATTAAAAATGAAAATCTGCAAATCAGACCCATTTTGTATTTTTCTTTTGTTTATTATTTAGCCCTAAAGAGCCCTTTATTATGTTGACGTTTCCTATTGTCTTTTTTCTTTGTTATTTCAACGACCCCCCCATTCCTATACATTTAATACATCCTTGTGGTCAGTGCACAGATTTAAGCAATTTCTACGTGTTCAGGACAAAATTAAATTGAGCAATGATGAGTAGAATTAAAGGAAGCAGAAGGTCAAATTAAAATGGAAACTATACCCAAAAATTGTTTGGGGGTTTTATGGACAGCCATGCTTAGTTACTCTTGTGCAAACAATGCATATTATTACATCATAATCAAATGGTACATATCACATACATTTACCTTAAAAGGCTGATGCATTTTGTATAAGCTTTCTCCCTGTTGTACATCAAAGGGTAGATCTAGTCATCCTATTATACCTATTATAGTGTTTCTGAAAAACCATTGTATGGAAAAAAGGAAAATTATGTTAATTTAATTTGCCACCATATTGTTGGCTCCCTGTAAAGTGAACCTGTCACCTATGAAATTTGTGGAAAACAAGTTCCCAGTCAGGTGAAACCACCAAGAAATCTGTTAAGATATGGTTACCTGAAAATGCAGGAGTTACGTTACGTTATCTTAACAGATTTCTTGGTGGCTGCTCAGGGCCACCATATTGAAAACATATCAGATACCCTTCCATCATCCCATCTGTGATGTCATCAAATCATTTTTTAGGAGCTATCCATTAACTATTTGGTAACGATCACTTCAATATTGTAACATGTTTTTACCTTACATGCATTTTAAATTCATCGTTTTCTAATTCATTAATTAATTAGATTTTTAGAGCATACGACAATAACAATTTACTTACTTAATTTTATTTGTGATTAATTGTATTATCACGCCACCCAATTTGATTTAAAAAAATTCGTATATAGATACAATTATAAGTTTCTTGGGTATATTTGTTTTTCATGGTTAAGGATATTCATGGTTATTCATCTGTTTAATAAATATTTTTTTTACTTAACATTTCCTCAGTTCTATATTTTCTTACTTATATATATTGTATGGTCTGTGGATTTTAATTTTTATAATATATTTACTTACCATATGGTCCACTCCGGGAAGTAGGCAGTCACTGGCAAAGTCCAGGATTGGGACAAAAGGCATTAGGCATTTCACCAGGTTTGAAGGCTGGTGGACATTACAGAGGAGGAAGGGGGGAGTCATACAAACTGCGCACTCACACCCTTCACTGTTTTGCATGCACATCATTTGGCATTAATCATCAAGCTGTAATCATTAACTGTAATCAGCTTCTTTTTGCACTAGTGTTCTAATGTTTAGCTTATATACATTACCTGGCTTCTAGGATTCCAACAATTCTGTGAAATACTTTTATCTTCATAAAATAAAATTATTGTACTTCAACGGGGGAATATGGGGTGCAACAGCTACATTGCACTCAGGTCCATGACATATCTCTATCCAGTACCACAGCCACAGTTAGCCATACTGGCCAAGTGGGGCACCAGAAATTAGCTTTAGCAGTCTTGTTCCACCACAGATATTAATTATCTATTGTAATGGTCCGTCTACCAGACGTAGTAGACCCTCTGCCCGTTGTAGGGAATCACCTCCTGAGCCCCCCGATTACAGCTCAGCATTCACCCAGCAAGTCTTTCCTGGACCCTTGCTCTTTGTACCCAAATAGACAGGACATCTAGCAGTTAGGTACAGCAAGAAGAACAACTCTCTTTATTTGTGCAACAGCACAGACTTATATACACATAAACATGACATCACAGACATTAGTAATCCAGATAGGAATTATCATGAGTAAACTTAATTACAATGCACACAGTAAGACACATAATCAACACAATATAATCAGTTTAACAGAAGGACATACACTGGGGAAATCTTGCCTCACACCTTTCAGGATACAAAGGTTTAAAGTACAGATACATACAGAGTGCACTCAATTAAATTAACTTGTTAATTGAAGGACATCACTGTACAACAGGACACTGAATTAATTACATGAAGACAATGGGTAAGGTAACATAATTACAGGGGTTTACAGGATAGGATACAATCTTAACCTGTGGAAAACGCAGTGAATGGGACAAAGGCTTGGATTCTAGAGTACACAGCTTGGCTCACATCCTGAATGAGCCTGTATTTGAAGTCCAGTTAAAAACAGGGGTCCACTGGCGCCCTGAAAGTGTGTACCCTCAAACTATTATATTGACAGACAGGGTCCATAGTCCACAGGGAGTCTTCTGGCTGCCAAGCCCCACCAAGAACCCCCGTCACAGTGGATCTTCAAATCCATTTCGTGACATATCTCCTTTTTTGGGGGGAGACTGACACTGGAGGAGCCCCCACATGGGATGACTCCTAAGTCAGTCTGTTTAGCGGTCTCCCCATGGTCAATCCCAAGTTTTCAGTCCCCACACTTTGTTTGTTCAAAAATATTCCTTACCCGACCAACCTCCATTTCTCCCAAAACCTGCCGCTGGGGAGAAAGGCCAAATGTTCCTTCTCCCAGAAATCCTTTCAGCCACTGGGGACCAGGTAGGATGGCAGGGTTAGCTGGGCTTGATACTATTGGGGTATCCCAATTCGTCTCTGGGAACATTGATGCCAGCCCTTATGCTGGGGAGATAACATCCTGGGAAGGACCAGTTTCAGGGGTATACTGAGGAAAAAGAACAAGGTGGCTGTGGTACCTATGCAAAGGAGTTGGGGAACAGTGCTAACTGCCAAAAATTCAGGGGACCCAGGTGTGGAGACTGATGTCCCATCCACCCCTCCTGGGTCATTTTTAAAACGTAAAGGGGTTAACTCCATTGGATGCAGTAGGAAGAGGCCAATTGCGCTCTTCCCAGATGCTGGCACCTCTGCCAGGTACAAACAATCCCCAAGTGGCAGGGGTGGACAAATGCCAGCGGCACTCTGCCCCGTTGCCAGCTCTTCTGCTGGGTCATTGGGTGGGAAAAAAACAGGGACGTGGTTCAAATAAGGCTCCTTGAACCCAGATGGAGGTGGGCACAAGGAGGGGGAGTCCTGATTGTTTTCAGGGAATGGTGCCAGTGATTCAACTGGGCATTTGAGGGGGGGGCAGGGGTAACGGGTCTGGGGACTGGGGTAGTGGCAGACAGGAGCCAGCGGCAATCTGCCAGGATGCCAGCTCTTCCGCTGGGTCATCCACGGGGATAAAGGGGCACAGTTCTTGTGTCAGTGCATCTGCTGGGGGGGGGAGCAGCACTGATACTCACAGTCTCATAAGCATTGGGCTGTATGCGGTGGAGTAGCTGTAGGAATGCCTTCTCCAGCTCCACTTCTTGGGTCACCAAGTAGTCCCAGTCGGCTTCCAGAGATCTCTCCAATGGTCTGTAGAGGCACTCCCACAGTCTGGATCCTGCTGGAGATTTTCCAATAACAATCCTGGGCCACCAAAATCATAGCCTTCCGTGGGAGTGTCATCCTCCAGCTCAGGGTATAGCTGTGTGGCATACCACCGTAGTGCCCGTTATCTTCAATCTACAACCATCTCAGCAGAGATAAGATCCCCTAATTCAGCCACCCAGTCTCCCTGTGGGTGCTCTCCCAGGTACGGCAATCTCTCGCGTAAAAAGAACAGAACAGGGACGAGCAAAAGTAGTGTTTTTCAGATGTAATACTATACACAATGAAACTCGGTGTCCACTATCTCCAGCAGCCTGACTCCACAAAACAGACAGCTTCCAAAAAACTGCATGAAAGTACAAAAAAGAAGAGAGGAGAATCGGGCGCTAGTGTTTGGACACTTCAATGTAAATGGATAAATAAAATAAACTCTATAGTGATGTGTGATATAACGCATAAAACGTGCACACAATATCGACAAGGTCTTGTGCAATTATGAGTGTAAAAACAGAGAATGATATGCTAACATGAAGTTGTGATTATAAAATGACAAGTGGTATGCAACACTGCAAAAATAACACCAAAGTGCTAAACACGTGTATTCAAAAATCAATAAAAAATTATACTTATGATTTTGATAGGAAATGCATCTGTGAATAAAAATACAAAAAAATAGTGCAATATGTACTGTACACATATACGTCAAATGATGGTCGTAAGAAAAGGACTCACAATGTATAGCTCCTTAGAAAACCCAGGAGCATGGAATCAGGTTAGTATATGACAGTGGAATACTTGCCCCCTTCCCAGGGATCACCTCCTCCAATAGGACATGGAATAATGGAGAACCTCTTAATCCAGATCCAGGGTATTCAGTAACAATTTATTCCACAGAAAAAACAGAAACTGTGATGTAGTGGAAGCAATCCACAATAAACACACAGATAAAAAGCAGGAAAAACTCAGTCACTTGCTCCAGTTATCCGTGCGCCTCGGGGCTGGATGCAAAGTCCAAGTAATTAATAGTCCACACAGGACAAAGTTTTTGTAGTCTCCAAATTGAGAAGCAGAGCTCACCCAACGCGTTTCGTCCTTTGGACTTCCTCAGGGGATATGACAAAAAACGGAATTTATTCACCCTTATATACACTTCCGTATTGAAAACGTCATTACAGTTTAAATAATGAGCAAATGTCCGTACAAGTAAAAAAACACACATTAAAACACATTAAAAGTAGCAATATATAGTTCCATTCATAAAAAACGTTCGTATAATCATAAACCGAACTGAAAAAACTTTCGCGTTAGCTTAATACGAAAGCTATGTGTATTGTATTCATTGAATTCGTATTGCGCATGCGTATTGTGTTCGGATTCGGATAAAAAGACTCTAAGCCGAAAGATTGCAAAATCCGAATGCGTTAAACCGAACAGGGGTAATGTATCCATTCATAAAATGTGAAGTCTATTCGTATATGTTATGGGCGAAAAGTGACATAGTTCGTATTAGCTCAATTCGAATTGCGCATGCGTATTAGTTAAAACGAATTCTTATAGTATACAGATATTCCATGTGTTAGAATGAATGGAAATACCTTTACTACACCTGGAAGCATAACATAAAAAAAAAAAACATAAAAGAAAAAGCACAACAAGAAATAGAACAAACAGATAGAGATACTATACTAACTCCTAACACTGGGAAAAATGGACAACTAACAAGTGATTATGGGATGTCATTCATTTCAGAATATAATATAGCAGCCCCTCAGATCAGACAAATCCTAATTAAACATTGGAATGTGATAAAGGGAGACGAAATTTTGGCCCCTATAGTACCAGATAAACCAGTGGTTATTTTTAAAAAGGCACCTAATTTAAAAACAGCCCTTGCTCCAAGTGTCATTAGAACAGAACCCAAGATCAATGGGTCAAGCTGGCTCACGAGTAATAAAACCAGTGGTTTTTATAAGTGTGGCAATTGCAAGGCGTGTACACACCAAATAAGAAAAAGAACTACTTTCCAATCTAAAACTACAGGTAAAGAATATAAGGTAAAAAGTTTCATAAATTGCAACACCACTTTTGTTATATACCTGGTAGAATGTGGTTGTGGTGCACAATATATAGGACAGACAAAAAGACCCCTTAAGGTCCGTATTTTAGAACATTTAGGAATGATGAATAAAGAATGTGATAGATTTAAATACAGTCTGCCAAACCACTGTCATGGGTGCCCAAAAGGTAGCCCAGAGAATATTAAATTCATGGGTATTGAGACAATTCCTCAGACCTGGAAAAGAGGCAATAGATCCAGGAAGCTTCTCCAGAGAGAGGCTTTCTGGATATATAACTTGCAAACCTTAAATCCTAAAGGAATAAATCTGGATTTCGAGCTTAGGGCTTTCTTATAAGAGTTTGTATATATGTGTATATATGTATATATATATATATATATATATATGTATATATATATTTTCTAAAATGGGGTATTCTTTTTTTCTTTTATTATTCCATTTTTCTTCATTTTTATAACAAATAGTTTTATTCTTAAATACAATTAAAATTGTCTTTTAGTGTATTCATAAAAAAATGTTTTACAAATAATAGTTTTATTCTTAAATAAATAAAAATTGTTTTTTAAAAATGTTTTAAAAAATTTTTTTCTGCTCAAGATATTTTGTTTTATCCTTTTTTTATATTATATTTATGTCAAAAATCCTTTTATAGGAATTCTTAACGTTATGTAGATTGGTGTGGTCTCAAATACAGCATTTATGTTATGCTTCCAGGTGTAGTAAAGGTATTTCCATTCATTCTAACACATGGAATATCTGTATACTATAAGAATTCGTTTTAACTAATACGCATGCGCAATTCGAATTGAGCTAATACGAACTATGTCACTTTTCGCCCATAACATATACGAATAGACTTCACATTTTATGAATGGATACATTACCCCTGTTCGGTTTAACGCATTTGGATTTTGCAATCTTTCGGCTTAGAGTCTTTTTATCCGAATCCGAACACAATACGCATGCGCAATACGAATTCAATGAATACAATACACATAGCTTTCGTATTAAGCTAACGCGAAAGTTTTTTCAGTTCGGTTTATGATTATACGAACGTTTTTTATGAATGGAACTATATATTGCTACTTTTAATGTGTTTTAATGTGTGTTTTTTTACTTGTACGGACATTTGCTCATTATTTAAACTGTAATGACGTTTTCAATACGGAAGTGTATATAAGGGTGAATAAATTCCGTTTTTTGTCATATCCCCTGAGGAAGTCCAAAGGACGAAACGCGTTGGGTGAGCTCTGCTTCTCAATTTGGAGACTACAAAAACTTTGTCCTGTGTGGACTATTAATTACTTGGACTTTGCATCCAGCCCCGAGGCGCACGGATAACTGGAGCAAGTGACTGAGTTTTTTCCTGCTTTTTATCTGTGTGTTTATTGTGGATTGCTTCCACTACATCACAGTTTCTGTTTTTTCTGTGGAATAAATTGTTACTGAATACCCTGGATCTGGATTAAGAGGTTCTCCATTATTCCATGTCCTATTGGAGGAGGTGATCCCTGGGAAGGGGGCAAGTATTCCACTGTCATATACTAACCTGATTCCATGCTCCTGGGTTTTCTAAGGAGCTATACATTGTGAGTCCTTTTCTTACGACCATCATTTGACGTATATGTGTACAGTACATATTGCACTATTTTTTTGTATTTTTATTCACAGATGCATTTCCTATCAAAATCATAAGTATAATTTTTTATTGATTTTTGAATACACGTGTTTAGCACTTTGGTGTTATTTTTGCAGTGTTGCATACCACTTGTCATTTTATAATCACAACTTCATGTTAGCATATCATTCTCTGTTTTTACACTCATAATTGCACAAGACCTTGTCGATATTGTGTGCACGTTTTATGCGTTATATCACACATCACTATAGAGTTTATTTTATTTATCCATTTACATTGAAGTGTCCAAACACTAGCGCCCGATTCTCCTCTCTTCTTTTTTGTACGGCAATCTCTCGCTCAGCTGGTGCACACACTATTCCTGGGAGCTGGGGAGGACCTTTCTGGTAATTCTGGTCCTGAATGAGAGCGTTCATCCATAATTTTTGGTAGCTGCCAACTTGCTGCAACAGCTCCTCCTGCAGGACCTGTCCGGTCTTCAACTTGTAAATCCCAGCCATTGTGGCTGCTGTACCGCTCTGGTACTCCTTGGCCAACGGGCCAGCTCTGCAAAACTGATAATCCATATCCACGGCCATCATGCTGGTCGCAATCCCTTGTTGGTGCTCTGCTGCTAATCCACTGGGCTCTTGCAAGGAGGATCCCACCACGGCCACCAATGTAACAGACCATCTACCCGATGTAGTAGACCCTCTGTCCGTTGTGTGAAATCACCTCCTTAGCCCCCGATTAAAGCTCAGCATTCACCCAGCAAGTCTTTCCTGGACCCTTGCTCTTTGTACCCAAATAGACAGCACATCTAGCAGTTAGGTACAGCAAGAAGAACAACTCTCTTTATTTGTGCAACAGCACAGACTTATATACACATAAACATGACATCACAGACATTAGTAATCCAGATAGAAATTACCATGAGTACACTTAATTACAATACACACAGTAAGACACATAATCAACACAATATAATTAGTTTTACAGAAGGACATACAATGGGGAAATCCTGCCACACACCTTTCAGGATACAAAGGTGTCAAGTACAGATACATACAGAGTGCACTCAATTAAATTAACTTGCTAATTGAAGGACATCACTGTACAACAGGACACTGAATGACTTACATGAAGACAATGGGTAAGGTGACATAATTACAGGGGCTTGGATTCTAGAGTACACAACTTGGCTCACATCCTGAATGAGGCTGTATTTGAAGTCCAGTTGAAAACAGGGGTCCACTGGCGCCCTGAAAGTGTGTACCCTCAAACTAATATATTGACAGACAGGGTCCATAGTCCACAGGGAGTCTTCTGGCTGCCAGGCCCCTCCAAGAACCCCCGTCACAGTGGATCTTCAAATCCATTTTGTGACATCTATCAACGTGACATTTATTCCTTAAAGTTATACATCGTCAACATTTATTTATGCAGTATCACTTTTTAGGTGCTAATATCTGTTCTTGTGAATTGTTTACTGCAATTTGAAAAAGAATGTATCTAAATGATACAATTGTATGACAATAGATGGCACTATTGCAGTAACCCTGCTCTGATCTCATTTCTCATTAATGTAAAATGTTTATGAGATTAACACTTGTATGCACTATAGCTGTGCAATATGTTCTGTAACATTCTGAAGTATGTTTCCTAATAGAAAATAGGTTTGGTGAATTTTCAGAAAGTGAATGCTATAATAACAAATATTATACAGCATGCAATGCATATTCCCTGCATTACAGGCTAATAAAAAAAAGGAAAATGCTATAATAAATATATATATGTGCCCCTTTTTGGGGGAATTAAAACCCAGCGCACCATTGTTTTATTACATTTTGCAAACCAGTTCTTTCGAAAATCTTACTATTGCCAAAGCAGTTTCTAGAAACAAAAACACAATTTACACTAATAATATTATCCTTTTAGATCTCACATTAAATAAAAGCTAATCTGAAATATAAACACAACCATTTAATGTTACTATAATAAATCTATTAATAATTAAAATAGGTTCTACAAAGTTGCAGTTTTAGTCATTATATTGATGCAGTGAATGTCTGCTCCTTCATTAATCTCTTATGATTCACATATACTAAGCATCACTTGAAAACCCATAGTGTGTCCCAGAGAAAGAAACGTACATACATTCAGAACAAATATTTTCTTTTCTTCAGGTTCAAGTTAGAGCAAAAAAAAAGATAGCAATCTACTATTGCCTTTACATGTATAATTGTTCCAAATACCAATTCTGATTTGTGCCATTAAAAAATACTGGTATTTTAGCAAGTTGAAAGTTATGTATTAAATGTGCTGTTATTATCTGCAGAAATGTTTTGAAATGTCAGAAGAGCCATTGGGGTCATGTATAGTAACACAATGGAATCATCCTGACTCCACTGCTCAAACATGTCTATATTTTAAGGTCATCAGAGTGTTGTTGAAGAGATTGAGAGAGAACAAACACTAGCAGTATAAATGTATATCACGCAACATCACAATTTAGCTAGAAAGCCATGTGTATGTTAATTTAATCAAAGTCAAATTACTATACTTGGAGATCAACAAATTTCAGTTATATTTACAGACCGAGAAATTGGTTGAAAGATGAAAACCAGACACATAAAATGGATATCATAAAAAAAAACTTACAGAACTTTTCAATATGTGACTTGAAAGTGTAAAATCGCTGGTGTGGAGTTTGCTCATTTGCATTGTCCATCTGGAAATTTGTACATAGAATATGTTATGTTTGAAAGCCTAACACAAGCTTCAGAAATCTATAGGGAGTATTCACCAAAGGCCGATTATGACCTGAATGTGAACTGAAACATTAGAAATGGTCAAATGGAATAAAAATCTACTAATCAACAATTAATTAAAGGAAATTAAAATCATAATTCAGCTTTCTCAGATGAATTAAATCTTAATATTCATCCGGTTCAGGCAGGTTTACTAAAAAAAAGATATAGTTAAAAATGTAACCCATCAGCTATTCATCATTCTGCTATAATCTTCAAATAAAAGTGTCCAGTCTACTATTTTGCATGTTCTCACTCAGATGGATCATGGATGTCCTTTTTTAGTTTTATATTCTTCCATAGAACAAGCTTTGTCTGTGAACAATGTGCATAACAAGAAACATAGAAACATAGAATGTGTCGGCAGATAAGAACCATTCGGTCCATCTAGTCTGCCCAATTAATAAAGGGAAGAGGGACAAGATTAATTTGTGTATGTTTTAAAAAAAAATATTTGTGTGTATGTTTCAGTTTGTGTTTCTTTGTGATTTCATCCTTGCCAAGTGTCCATATTCAGGAGAGTAGGGTTGCCACCCTAGCCTTTTTTTTACCAGCCACATATAACATTTGCATGCTGCCTTTCAGTATAGAAGTCATATGTGACAAAAAGGAAATCAATTAATCAAGGTGGTTCTGTGGTATCAACTACTCTAATAGGTAATTGATTTCTTTCTGTTCATATAGAGTTATTTGTGGATAAAAGATGGCTGAGCTTTCAACCTCTGTCCCTCTTTTCTCTTCTGTTGTCCCTATTTTCTTAGAATTAGTCTGTATTAATGTATTGCAGTGCTATGAGCAAAAAAGCTCATATTAAAGTGTGTTAAAACTGCAGTCAATGTGTTTATATTATTATACTTTAGTTTTGTTTTAAATGAATTACCACAGTTAATTCTGTCAAACTCAACCCATCCAAGTACCAATTTTTCATCCCCCCAAAAAATTAAACAAACATTTTAAGGGAAAAAAAATTCCTGATTCCACAGGCAATCTGATTTTTTTCTATGGCGCAAAGTAACATTTTTTAATTGTAACAGCAAATATTTAGTATTCAAGTCCTGCTAGAGGAATTACAGTTTTTTCATAGAATATGTGCAAACAACTGTCAATACATAAATGATTAAAGGATACTCTAGGAAAATATAAAATTGACTTAGTTAGGTGCAAGTGTACCTGCTACTACACTCTCCCCTGCAGAACATAAGGAGACATACCAAAATATTCATGTTCAATGAAGGACCAAGATGCCCGTACATGTTACCTGTGCTGCTGCTTAGGATTCCGCTGCAGAGTGATCATGTTTTGATGCCCCCACTTTGGAGTTTATTTATTATATATATAAATAAATTCATAAATACAAAAAAAATCTAATTCGTTTTTTTTTATATTATTGTTGTGTAACTTTTGGACTAATTGACTTGAACTGATATTTCAGATTGATTTTCTCTTCTACAGCAAGAGGCATGTCTCTGTACATATATCATTTTTAATATTTTGACATTCAATAGTATTTTTCTGTAATAAACTGGGACATTTGTTACATACACCATATTCTCAGCATTTTGCTCATTTTGTAAATCCATTACATAGTTTTGTGCTGCTACATTCTATAACTTATCTATTATATAAGATATAACAAATTATTTTTTATTTTATTCTGATGGTTTACTTTTCTTTATGTACATTGTAATATCTTTTTTCCACTTATTTTGTGCTGTTGCAAGCCCTTTTCTGTTTATGGTTTTCATTGTTCACTTTTTTATTATTTTATTTGTTTGATTCAGTTGGCTACACTATTTTTTTTTTTCATTTTGTTTACTCCATTTTTTGCAGCCCCCTTTTTTCTTGTTCCTTCAAGCTAATAATTCTCCAAATAATAATAAAAAAATTCAAATGAAAACTCCAATGTGCATATCTGCCTCATTGAATTACTTGGCATGTAAACAATGATATCTGGTTGTGAATACCATATTTTAACAGTTCTTGCTTTAACCCCTTATTGACTGATTGTGTTTGTGTCCTTAGAGACAAAAACACAAAACGCCTGATTTTGTGGGATACAGAAGCAGAGATCTGATCAGAATCTTTACAGACCCTTAGGTCTGGTGACATCACAGGTGGTGTCCGAAACCAGGAATTCAGGCACGGAGTTAATGCACTAAATGTAACCGGTGCGCACTTGGAATGAATTTGTCGCAAAGTGTGGCACAAGGGGCCTCACCCTGCTGCTTTTTGTAGGTCATGATATGATGTCTGCATGGCCATTAGGCCTATGTGTTTGAAGAAAACATAGCACATCCTAATGGGCAAAGGGGTTAAAGGACAATTCTGTATGAGTTATAAATTCTATCATTAGATCAGACTTGGTGTTAATCTTGCATTTACTACAATCAAACCCTATTTGGAGCACATGTTTTCGTAACAGTAAACTTCCTTTTCTAATTCATTGTGTTGCCAAGCCCTTTCCAGTTCAATGACATTCAAGTTTACAAGTGCCCAGAATTGTACTGCAATTTCATGGTGAGGATTTACCAATGATTTATAAAAAGGCAGAGTCGTGTTGTGGTCCTGTAAACATGTCTGTTCTCCTAAAATTAACATTCCCTCTACTACCAAGCAGAGACTCATTGGAAGATAAATGGAGAAATGGTTATCCCAATTTGACAGTTAAAAAAAGAATCAAAAATACAGAACAATAATATGGAGTCTCCAAGTGCATATGTTTTACTGGTCCCCTTAGACCATTTGAAAACTCTCCTGTGTGGACTACATTACCCATGATGTTCAGCTGGCTGGCTGAGCATCTTGAGTAATGTAGTCCACACAGCAGAAGTACAATTAACAAGAAGCTCTTAAGCTATCCTTCACAGAAAACCAGTCTTCTTATTAGGTAATTATTTAGCCTTGATTAACATATCATACTATATAGTCACTGCATGATTGAAAATTAACCCTTCCAGTGCTGATTTCTTCACATAGCAGGAGTGCCATACCTAACCATCATTGGTTGAGGTACAAAAATTATACTGACAACATTTATTATTTTGCTCAACCAGCCATAAAGTGGCTGAGCATCATGGAAAAAAAGAGTCACAAATCAGGGTGCCAACAATTTCTTCCCTCCTCTTCAAATACCTGAAGAAGGTTAACCCCTTGATGATGCATGATATACATACATCCTGCATTTCAATGAAGCTGACGCATATGGACGTATATATATATATCAACTGTGTTAAAATGGTGATGCTGTAATTCCTTGATTTCGAGGCATTAAACAACACTAAAATGTGGAACCCCAGGGCACCGTGGATACTCCACGAAGTGATCACCATATTGGAAGGCACGCTGTTGCTTGACTGCCCCTAAAGGCAGTCAGCAACATTACATTGAAAAGTTAGTGCTAGGGTTAGATTTAGGATTAGGTGGGGTCAAAAGGTTTGTTTACTATAAAATAGGGGGGGGGGGGACTTTCAGTTATTGCCAAAAACCAACAGAAAAACATTAAGACATGGCATATTTCTAAACTCAGGACAAACATCTTATACTATTTAGACGGGGTATTTTTTACAGTTTGTAATTGTATAAAAGATTTTTAATGTCAAAGTTTTTTTTCAACTGTTCTTCATATTTTATGATTTTTTTTATATTAAATTTATATGATGTGATGAAATAAATTGGTATCTTAAGAAAACCCTGGTTATGCCAATAAAAACAATATATAATATGTGTGGGTACATTGAAATAAAAATAGTAAAGTTACAGATAAACACAAACACTGAAGAAGTGTTAAAATTGCCTCTGTCACCAAGGGTACAAAAATGTTAAAAATGTTAAAAATGTCCGGTCATTAAGGGGTTAAGAAGTTCAGTGGTAGGAATGATGACAACATTTTTCCACCTCCTGATAGGGGGATGGGATGGTTCATCACAGGTGCTTAAATGCAGCTGCTCCACTGAGACCTCTCGCGAGATTGCCAGTTCATTGTGCGAGTGGTCATCGCCGGACATTTCTTCATGGAACAGTTGATCGTGGGATCACACAAGGGGGTGTTAATGTTAGTATTATGGTTCAGGGGGGTTAGTGTTAGTGTTAGTATTAGGATTCTGGGGGGTTGTGTTAGTATTAGGGTTCGGGGGGTTAGTGTAAGTATTAGGGTTTGGGGGGTTATTGTAAGTATTAGGGTTCTGGGTAGTGTTAGTATCAGGGGTATTGGTGGTTGGATTCGGGGGTTAATATTATGGTTCAGGGTAACTTTTAGGGGGGTTTAATTTATTAGGGGGGTGTATGCCAGTTCAGTTTTTTTCATTAAATCATTTATTTTTATATTGTCTATAGTTGATGCAATCTTTCAATTAAATATTAATGATTTTTTTGCAGACAATTGTCACTTAAGCATGCAGGCAGGTACGGTCTCCTAATGCAGTGACAGACTTTTATTTACATGCAATTAATAGAGGGGACACTGTTAGATACTCTTGGCTTTGATCTGATTCAAGCCTCAGAGCTGAGAGTAAACCCAAGTTAATCTGTAAAGACACCAGTTGGGTTTACACCAGTATAAGGCACACCAAGGCTAGACACCTTCATGGAGCCAAGGCTCCTAAAATGCCTACTCTAGGTGCCTAACTTAATTGTTTTATATTGAACACTAGGGAAGTTCCATTTTCCTGGCTCGTAAAAATAACCAGGCTAGTGCCTGAATTGGTGTGTGATGCTCCTAAAAGGTACAGAAATTTTGCAGATTATGTACTGCATTTAGTGATCTCTCAGTATTTATTGAGTTTTTGCATTTTCCCACATTTAAATAACCTCTTTCACCAGTGGGACCTCACTTGTAGTATTGTACGCAGTAGAGGACACTGTATCTTCAGAAGGATATTGAGACTTTGGAGAGAATTCAGAGAAGGGCTACTAAATTGGTTCATGGATTAAACTTATCAGGAAAGGTTAAATGATCTTAACATATATGTATAGCTTGGAAGAAACACTAGACAGAGGGGATATGTTAGAAACTTTTAAATACATAAACACTGTAAAGGAAGACAGTATAATTAATCCCTTAGTGACAAGACACTTTCACTTTGTCTGTTTTGACATTTCTGGGGTGTTCGTGTTTAGCTGCAATTTTCTTCTTTCTCACATACAGTACCCACACAAATTATATGTTGTTTTTATCGTCATAAGAAGGGCTTTCATAAGATACCATTATGTACATCATATCTTATAATTTACTACACAAAAAATCATAAAATATGATGAAAAAATTTAAAAAAACACTTTTTCTAACTTTGACCTAAAATATAATTTACACAAATAAAATCATTAAAAAAGAACCCATCTAAATAGTTTCTAAATGTTGTCCCGAGTTCAGAAATATGCATGTTTCCATATTTTTCGGTATTTTTTTGCGAGTTATGGGGCAAAAACCAAAATATTAAATTATTAATTTTTAATAATTTTATTAATATTTTTTTTTTCCTATATTGACCTTTTGACCCCAACCCGAATTAAAAATTAAAACCTAACACTAAATTTAACCCCATAACCCTTATGCTATCCCTTAATATGTTTTAATTTTAATTTAATTTTAACCCTATCCCTTATGCTAAAAATTATTTAATTTTAACCCTATAGGCTAATCTAACAATATAACAAGTTTTTAGTTAATTAAATATTTATTTTTATTTTTTTACATTGCTATGCTGCTTAATGCTTATGCTACCACTAGGGGCAGTCAAGTAGCATATTCAGAGTGGCGGAAGTGAAGTTACTTTCACTTCCGAAGCTCAGACCTCCGGAGGGCATGCTGCTCCGTCAGTGTGGCTCCCACGATCCGTGGGGTGATCGTGGGTGCCCAAGATCAGAAATTTCAGTGCTGGCTATTGCCTCGACATCGAGGCAATAGACCAGCACTTTTAAAACGCTTTTCGCGATCGTTGATCGTGAAAACCGCTTGATTCACCGCAGGACTTGCCTGACACGTCCATTGTCGCGAAGGGGTTAAAAGAAAAACTATTACAATAGGACACAGTCTTAAATTAAAGGGGCAAAAGGTTTTAAAATAATATCAGCAAAGTAATGTCAGACTATTTGGGCCAAATGGTTTTTATCTGCTGGCATAGTCTATGTTTATATGTTTACTAATAATTTACCAGAAATAACTGTGACTTTAATAATCTACACTGAGCACTTCTACAACCTTGATGCTAGAATGATTTCCTGTCATCGGGATTGTTGTTTTTTGGAAAGCAACACTTGTGGTTCTACAATGTTGAGCTAAGAAATCAGATGACATGTTTAAAAGTCATTATTGTAGTAGCCACAGAAGTCTAACATCAGTTGTTAAAAAGTTAGGTGATGGCAGTCATGGCTTTTATGTCATGGTAGGCTTCAACATTTTTTATGTTGGGCATTTAGTGGACATAGTGACAGATAATTTAAAGATGATCTCTGGACCTTCAAAGATGTTGCCACGACACTGGTGTTCTTACACGCTCACTTTGTCTATCCATGCTTCTATGCTCCTAGACTTTTATATGATCTTTGGCTCTACTTTCTACTCAATACATCATTAATCTATTGTCAGATATCAGTGCATCGCTAATGAAGCAGCCGTTTTCTGGAAATAGAAGCAAAAATAAAGTTTAGCCACATCTGTCCCAAGCAGTTACCTAGGGCCATTTTTGCTGCTGATATTTTTAGAATTTATTGAATGAAGATAGAGCTACATACAGATTCACCCGCAAATCATGGATATGTATGTATACTTTTATTCTCATTCCTCATTATACATATTTATCAGCACGGGGATCAGTGAAACAATGTTCACCAGAAAAAACATTGTTCAGCCAAAAAAATAATGAAAAAATAGGAATCAGGACATTACCAGTTTCCCCAAAGTGCAAGTCAAACAATGTAACTGTGTGCATGTGTATCTCATGTTTTACATGAAACGGCCTGAATGTATTCCATAGTTTACATTTGCAGAGGGTCATGGTTGCGATGGTGCTCACCAACCTAGAAAGGAAATCTGGGCTGGATCCAAATATAAACACCAAGGCTTTATAAGGTGTTACATATGTATAATTAATGAAATGAGTGGGGTGAAAGTTGCTATGGAAACTTTGAACAGTTTGTTAGAGACATGATCTGTTTTTTTCCAATGTGAAATTAATAATATAAAGACAGAGTATCAATAAATCAAATAGCAATGCCAAATAGACTGCATGATTTCCACTTAGTCAGCATTAATTGTGTTTGCTACAGCATAGAAATGTAATTTGACAGAAATATTATATGAACCTATGTTAGGATTGACAAATTGGTCTGTCCCTATTAAGCACATTAACTTCTAATGTATATTTCTCTTTTGTTATATTTCCTTTGGTATGTTAAATTGTTTCGCTTTTTATATACTGTTTATAATAAATTAAATGTACTCCGTTACCTGAACATTGTTTATGCTATTAATGAGAGAAACAAAATGTAAAAAGTGATCTATTCATTGTATTAGCAGAATTGCAAGCAAATGCATACATTAAGAGGACAATATGCTTTAAAAGTGTCTCTTGCTTATGACATCACTTTGTGGCTTGATATGCAAATTATACATGTTTCCATTGATAATTCATTTGTATATCAAGCAAAAGGGTAATGTCATAAACAAAAGACAACACTGACACATTTATAACATATATCATTATCCTAATATGTGCATTTGCATGCAATTCTGCTAAGACAATGTAGAGATAATTTTCAGCCATTTTTAATCTCTACTCTCACAGTGCAAACAATATTTAGGTGATGGGGTCCCTTTAACATAGCCTGTCCTTTATTATCATCATCCATTCAATAGCCCCAAAATAAAAGTTGATTAATTTTACATTTATATTTTTTAAATGTTGCTTCATTTTCACACAAGTCTTCCCATTAGTACAGATGTAAACTAAAAATAACCCCTGCAAAATTAATCCATATAATCATTATTAAAAAAATCTACATTAATTTAACAAATGATTCCCATAGCATTTTTTTTTTACCATTGTAAGAATTTTCCCACAATTTTCTCCACAGAAAAAAAATCCCTTTCACAATTGCCCATAATGTTTACAATAAACTTTAGTAAGATAAAGTGTACCCTTCCCAGGAACATAATTCCCATACAACCAGTTATAATAACAGTTTCGGTTAATTCAATGCAGCAAAAGAAATTATATTCTGAAATTCGTGTTAAAGAGACTAAAACAAAATTGCACACATAAGCATTGAGATACAATCAGATTGAAGTAACCAGAAAGCATACGTATTTGCATTTTGCATGTTAGAATAAATCACGTATGTATACATACGTCATATGTATCTTTTTCCCTTTGATATTAATCTGCTTATGCTTAAATGCGCTTCTACACAAAAAATAATTAGTTTCTCGGGCTGATAAGTTAATTTAGGAATGACAATAAATATATAGTTTAGACATTATGACTAGAAAGCTTTAGGCATCTTATACATAAATATGCCTTTCCCTTTCAAATATCTGTGTTGTCATTGTTGTGGTTTTCACATCTGCTCTGTGGTCTTATGTTGTTTTTATTTTAAATTTGCACTGTGTCTTTCAATATTACTCTAAAGAGACATTTGTGTCTCTTTATGGTGCCAACCTTTTCTGTTTCCTATCATCAAATACAGAACAGTTGCAATTTGATAAGGCATGTTAATTATTTGTCCGGTGTGTAGTGATACCCTGAGGGGGCATAGACTATTTTGTATTTTAATTATTTGGGTGTGAAAGGATCCAGAAGTAAGTTTTTCATAAATGATTACATTTAAGTGATTTGCCTTGAATTAAAATGTCCCTTTATTATATCCTATGGACAGGTGACTCCTAATTCTATCTATTTAAAGCCACGAGAGACGTGGATATATTAGTATTTATTATTTAGAGTGCAAAGTGTTATTGTATATATAGGTTTTTATTTATTGTATTGTTTTAAAATGTTATTGTTGGGCCCCTACTTGCCTTCTTTTTCTTGTTTGAAATTAATTTGATATGTCCCCCTTTAAAAAGTGGATGCTACTTTCAGTAAAATCCATTGTATTTATTATAGTCATATGTATTTTAATTTTTTTTTTAAATAAATGTTTATAATATCATTACATTTCAGTCCATACTAGATGAGCAAAAATGGTTCTTATCTGTCAACACATTATATGTTTCTGTTTATCTATAAAAAATATTACCTATAAATGCTTATCCTTTTTCAGACTTGTGAAGTGCTGATAGTATAGTTCCCTTAAAAGTGGTCTTAGTTGCTGCCTGATGTGACCCTGGCTCAAATAATATCAATGAGGATGTTCTGAGACCTACAGGTTAACTACAAGTTAATAGAATAAGGCATTCTATACCAGCTATGAATAAGCCTATAAAATCCTAGCTGCAGTGGGAGTGGTGTGATGTCATAGCACTCTGCACGCCAGGCGCCCCAAGGGAATGTGGCGATTACACTCTGGAGGTTGCCAGAGGTGCAGAAAAAGCCCGCTGGGTTAAAAACATTATGCCAGCAGGAGAGATTTTTCTACTTGAGGCGGAAAAAAACAAAATACTTTTGAGTTAATTATCCAGCAAGAGACCCGGAATCGAGCAGCTGATTTCTGGACACTAAAGAACATCATGAAAGAACGAGGGCATGCATTAGAGACGCCTATTTTTCTCTGACCCCTATGCTGAATCAGATACACAGTCTTGTGGAGACCATAATCAATGGCAAATGAAGGACTTTTGACAAATAATTTTATTACTAAACATGTATTTTCTAACTGCTTAATAGATGGGAACAATGGGTGATGTAATACTATTAAGATAAAATAAGTATAATAAATGCACATAAAAAATGGGAACAAAAGCACTTTATTTTATATTTCGTACTTCTTAATAAATGTGTTTCCTTAAATTTGGGGATGGACAATGGTAATGAGTGCCGTATTATTACATGGTATGAGCTATTTGAATATAGGTTATTGAGAGTTTTGAGTTTTTTTTTTTACTTTTTATTGCCACGTGTTACGAAGAGGGAACAATTAACATTTGTTTATATATCTATATATATAAATAAACCTTTAATAACATTTTACATAATAAAAACAATACAAAAACAGCAGTGGCATAGACACATATAAATAATAAAAAAATAAATAAATTACAAAATTCATAGAAATATCTTAATCATAACATGCCAATACAAAAGTAATTTTTCACCCTCTATAGTAATAGTCTAATTTGATTACTATTCCATATATACCATCATTTTAAAAAATTTCATTTAAATGAAGAGACATATGGAGGAGACCCAGAGATGTTTTCCCTCATGATCTGTCGCATCCCGCTCATCTATAAAATGATCACCTATTATTTTCTTTCAGTTCAATGTTTCCATAATTCCCCTCCAACCCTAGTTTCTTAGCTTTTCCACATTCAGTTGGAAAGTAATTTGGTTAAATAAGACCCACCAGGTTGGAATCTCTTGATCCTTCCACCTTTTGCCCATCAAATATTAAGATATTTAAATAGGTTTTTCTCCTGGATGTTAAATTAGGAACAAAGAGTTGAAAAGGGTTTGATCTGATCTCCTTCTAAGAGATTTCCTATTATATTAAAGCCTTTTTTGCACCACTATTTCAATTTACAAAGGCAAATCAGTCTTTCATAATAATACTTTCTCTGCAATTTAATAGATCTTTATAGTCAAAAAAATTTGAAGTGGCCCATTCTGCAAAATATTGATTACGCTTAGATAATAGCACTTAAAGATCAATTTTAAGGGTTGGGGGGGGGGGGGTCTCCTTCTAGAAGGATATCCAGATATTACATTTTTTTCCTGCAATATTTTGTATTATTTAATTTGTAGCTCAACAGCTGGACACATTTGTCTCTCTCTTTCAGTACCTCATTAACAGATGAAGCAGGAAAATGTCATCTGCATGTAAATTTATTTTTCGTTCTCCTTGGTTAAATGGTACAATTTTAGTAGAAGTATTAGATCTTATATACTGTGATAATGGTTCTAAAGATAAAACATATAAGGTGTGATGGGGACAAGCTTGTTGTGTTACATTTTTTATAAAAATCAATCTGGAAATAACCCCAGAACTGACAATCCTGGACATTGGAGTTGAATAAACTGCCATAATTGCCCCCAAAATCCAGTCTTCAAAATCATAACCAATTAGTACTTGATGTAAAAAATGTCTTAAACACTTGTAATCAATACACATTAGAAAGTGGAAAATGGACATACAAATGAATACATGTAAAAGCAGTTGATGGCAATAATGCATTATTGTTAGGATAAAATAAGTATTTATAATTATTACATGTTAAAAATAGACTTGGGGATTCATTTTTTGCCATATTAGTTCTGAACGAAAGAATGAATGGACAATGGATAAAAAGGCATTACTTCATTCATCCTTTCAGATTCCATTTGCATAACATGTTTCCATCACACTCACTAATACACATTCACACTAATGCACACAAATACACTCTCACACAAACACACTCACGCGTATACACACAAACACACTCTCACACATAACCAGTGGCCGAAATACTGTTCAGAAGAATAAAAAATTTTTTATGCTCATGCATTTGGACTGAATGAAATTTTGGGGGCAACCAAGTCTTGTTAAAACTGGCAACACAAGCACTATACTTTGTATTTTGCATTTTGAATACTTTTGCTTTCTGAATGTGTTAGAGGGTAAAGTATTAATGTTCTAAGTCTATTTGGTAAGAGGTATTTAAATATAGGATGAGTAGAAAGTGGAGGGGATTTTGTTTCTTCCTCTTCTTCTCCCTCTTTTCTTCATTAATGATGGGATAAAGATTATTGTGTAACACCACACTATCCTCTAAATTAGATGAATAGATATAGTCAGGGGAGATAACTTTAATTCTGTAAGAGGTGTCTCTAACTGGATTTTCGGGTTGATTTAATGTAAGACAAAAACATTATATAATTTACTGATATATTCTTTAGGGAGAACTATAACAACCAGGTGTCAAATTCTCCTTGTGCATGGAGCTCCTATCAGGCTGTATTATGAGGTCATTTGAACAAATTGGGTCACCGTCTGAAAAAAGACAGGGTTACAACTTTGTACAATTTTGTGTATTTCATAATATGATGTTACTAGACTGAATAAAAACTTCCCTTCAAGAAACTTATCAGAAATAAAAATAAAAAAATGAGATACAAATTAAAGGATTATTATAAAAACGTAATTATTTACAGATAAAACTGTATTTCACTGGTAATGGAGCTGATAAGCTTCTGACTAATATAGTTAATGGTAAAGGAGCAAAAAAATTAATTTCTAAGATAGGAGACAGACAACCACTTTGTTTAACAAGCCTTTAATAACTAGAATCAAAGACTAATAAAAAAAAGAAATTGTTGAATACTTTAGAATTTTAACAATTCCCAAACTTACAGCTCAACAGCTTTCAGATTTGAATACGCCAATGACAGAACAGGAAGTCTGTAAAGTTTAAGAGCAGCTGAAAATGGTAAAATCCCCAAGGCAGATGGTTTTAATAACTTATTTTTTAAAATTCTAAAAGACAAAGTAGCAAAACCCCTTTCAGTGAATTCAGTGAGCATGGGAATATACCGGACTACCTCCCAACAGTTAATATTATGCTCATACTGAACCCAGGAAAGAGCCCAGAAGAGATTATGAATTATATGAATGTAACTGAACAATTTTTATTACATTTTGCAAAGAAAATGGTTCTCCCAGTCAATGTTAAGTACTCAGACATAAATTTACTGAAGGCCAAATCTGGCATCTCAAGCTAACACACAGAATATAGATTAAATACATGTCTTCCTCTTTTAAAATAAACTAATAAGAAATTAAAAGATTAAGAATAATTCAGAAATGCCATTGTGGGGTAGGATAAATATATCAAAATCCTATACTACTTAATTACACTACTTAAAGGACCTATCTTTACAGAATGATACCCCTAAAAGTTCAAGAACCATGGTTTAACATGATATAGTCATCTTTTTTTTACGTATATGTGGCTATTGAAAAAACAAGATTAAATCATGAGATGCTTTGATTGGCTGGTAGAAAGGATCTAGCTAACTTATTATGATTAAAAGGGACTAAAATAAAAAGACATTTCAGCTTGCTACTCTCTCAAATCTTGGATTTCAGGTATAATTGAGAAAATGAATGAGGCCGTGATAATAAAAATTGATGAGTTTCACTAAATTGTCTGCTTTAACACTGGCCATTGATCATCTTGATATAAAGGAAATGACTAAAAAGATATTGTAACTATCTAGGATATACTGATTAGCAGTCTGATCTCTCTCATAAATAAAGACATTTTTCATTTTTTGAGAATGAAGGGTTTCACTAAAAAACACATATTTATTATCAACAGAGTTAGAAATCACATACATTGTTTAACATTTATTAGAAACATTTAATAATATTTTGAAAGGATGGTACCTGGTTCTTTCTAAAATAACAGAAAAAATAGGGGATAGCATGAAAAATGCTTGAATAAACGTGATAGATAGTGTAATTTGTACTGAATATATTGATACTAATAATGTGACCAAAATGCACTCACAAAAGTGTATAAAGTAACAAGAGCAAAGAAATATCACCAAAAGATCAGTGTGGAAAAGAACACTTGACCTTGAGACTTGGCAGCACTTACTAAAAGGCCATATTGGAATAGCATGTAAATGGGAAATGAGAGTCCTATTCGACCATATAGTCCTATTCCACCATAGATGAAACTTAATTAAATTCGGTAGAAATCCATAGCCAGTTTTATGCCTTTCACTGATACGAATAAGCAGTTTCCTCAGGAACCTTCGGAAACCAATGTTTTAACCCAAATTATTTTTTACTTTTCGACTACGAGTCCAGCCTTCAGTGAGTCATTTTTGACCTCCATGGGTTTATACCGTTTAACAACCCCTTGAAATTGAGTCAAATAATGGCGTATGATCAAATCCAACTTGGAGGACACATACATATAAGTACCTTAATGGTCAGTGCAAGAATCTGAAAATCTAAGGCAAATATTGAATGGGATATTGTTAAAACACAGGGGATTTTCCTACTGTAAATGGAACAAGGAAGAATAAAGATGATGGGATTGAACTATAACTGTTTTAACAAATAAATGGTTTAACAACCTGTCTCAATAGGGGATGTAAGCCCTAACAGAAATAAAACATTGGGTGATACCTTATCAATAATAAACATGGTTCTTAAAAAGTTAAACAATAGGAAACTCTCTCTCTTCTCTTCTGGTTTTGTGTATAATGTTTTGTAAGTGAGTTAATTGTTTGTCCATTGTAGTTTATGCAACAGTATTTTAGCGAAAATTATATATGTTTTGTATTGGATGTGTATTTTCTAATTTTCCACTACAATAAAAAATAAAATAAAAATCTTAGCTGGGGAAACTGGGAGGATCCTTCTGCCTAGAAGATTATCCCAGTAATTGGTCTTCAGATCAACATCTGTAATAACATAGGCCTAATAGGAAATAGCAGGCTTCCTGACTGGGGTTGACTAAAAAGCTATTTCCCCAACATGATTCCCTAAAGAGACCGCCCTGAGGTGTGGGGAACCAGTGCTGCCTGCCTCAGCGACTACTTTTAGAAGGTTTAGAAGTGTTTATGGTGTTCTTTTAACATTTATACCTGTTATCTAGATGCATTTTCATGTTTTGAACATATCTGTAAGAACTATGTTTTGTTTGTTTGTTTTTATCACAGTGCCAATTGTTTTTTTATGTGTTCATTCACTAAATGTCCTAAGAATTAAACAATACATGTTTTGGCATGTTATTACTATGCAGTAGTACTTTATATTGGTTAACAACCCCTACGTACTTTTTGATATTTTCTCGTTACCTGCTGGGCTCAGGTTTGGAGTGTTGCACCTGGCCTATTTACATTATTATTTTTTTAAGAGTGCATGTCTACTACCTACATATATGTATTACACTGATGTCCTAATACAATCATCTAAAGATGAATCACAATTCTTACCTTGAAGCAAAATAAAGAGTAATTAGCAGAGGGGATTACACTGAATGATGTGAGAGTTCAGTACAGAGGGTTAGATTTCAGAAAGTTCATCAGGTAAATAACTCTAGCAAAAGAGACAACCCCACCCATTTGTCAGTTGTAGTGAAGTAAAACTCCTATGATTCTCAATACATACTTGGCAGCTGGGCATCTCTGCAGTAGCTTACAGAAGCTGATGTGCCAGAAAGTGCTTGTTTACTAGCAGGCTCTCACAGAACTTCTTCCCTTGCTTCCTCACCTATTATAAGCACAAGTTGAAATTACACTTTATGAATGTTGTACTTGCTCCAATTAATATGTTCAGCACTGGGACAATAGGGAGTACACTTTGAATTCTGTGAAGTCTACTACATTTGTCTTCACCAGTTGTAAAAAAATAAAATAAAATGAGCAGAAATCTTTATCTCATATAAATATGCAATCAAACCCCTCTTGTAGGTTGGCTTGTAGGGATCCTTGCCTTGGCCTCCCCCCCCCCCCCCCTCCCCTCCCTCCTGTGTGTTATGGGTCCCAGTGGCCCTTTGGGAAGATTTTGACGGGGGGGGTTATTTTAAAAAAAAAAAATTGCCCTTTGATTAAAGATGGAGATTAGTGATAATCTCGACCTTCAGTCTCCAATTTTAGCGACACCTATATGCAAATCTTCTAATTTATTAATATTCAAACTCATACACATTTTGTTTTAAAGCACAATGAAAACATTTCCATTCAATGCTCATGTGAACAAAAAGACAGCATTCCCATCCACTGAGACTTATAAACAGGAGATTATACTCTATTAAACAGAAATGGATCAGATACCATATATTGCATCTGTTCTATCAACTGATTTTGAGTTACATATATAAACTATCAAATGAAACATGATTTAGGCAGTTTTTGAACTGTCAGCCATACCACAAAATATTCCTTAAGTGTAGTCTATTACATGAAAAAAATGTGCGGTCAAAAAGCAAACATTCTCTAACAAATATTTATTAAACAACTTCTCAAAGAGTGCTATATTGTAGGCAAGAAGCAGTGAGCAACTCTGCAAATATGCACTAATAGAGAACAGAGGTTGTTACGGACAAGGGGGGGAAACCTATAGAATATTAGGTTAAAAAAAAAACTACTCAAAGGAAACTTTCATCTTAAACTTATTATAACCAAAAGACCACAAGATTTGGAAAGCCTTTCATGTTTTTTTTTGTTTCTCTAAATAATTTCTAAAGCATGTGCACGAATATATACAGCAAATTTCAATAACCTTATCAGGTTAACATATCAAGCCAGTAGTATTGTAATCTAGTCTTTAACTGCAAATTGATTTCATATAAGTTAATTATGAGACTCAAATTGTCTCCCATTATTGTTTCACGTTGAAAGTAAAACAATAAAATGAAAACATGCCTATTGAAAGTGGCTGCATGTATGGTATGTTTGGCAGACAAAGTCTATCCTAGATTTATTACAAACAGACCTTTCTCGAATGCAGGGAATGACAGCTCTCTCATTCAAAGCTGTTAAACCCTTCTGACTGAATTGATGAACAGCTTAAAACTACCGCTCAGGTAATATGCTGGTCTTTTAAAGCTTTCAGGACTCAAGCCTAGTTTCATGACTGAATTTAGGTCTGTCTGGGCCATGTCAATCCCAGGAGTGGCACTGTATCATAGGCCGGATTATCTAAGGAAGGCGGGAAAGACTGGTACAGCAATTCTTTCACTAATTATTTATTGCTGTACAGACAAACATCAGTGGGACTCATTCAGAAATAAACTGCTCATTCCAAGTACAGAGGTCCATTTAGAGGTACAGGCATCTATATTCCCTCTTCCTTTTCTGAATTTATATTCCCTTTTCCTTTTGTGAAGCACTAATGGTTTAATGCTACCTGAATATACATGAAAGGAGTTAGAATGGCTGGAATGAAAAATTAAATTATCTATTTACTGTACTTTCAGTTACACATTCAGCTGTTGTAGATGAATTAAACCTTCATTCATGCCTGTTAGAAAAAACTTGTTAGAATAGCCATTCCTCATTTAACACACCTTTATTTGACTAATACAGCCACATGAAATTATTTGTTCAATACATTTTGTTTACATTATCTTTCTAAACAGTTTATATTAGTCAGTTTCTCTATACTTACTGTATATTTTATTTCATTTTGTATCACGACTTTGCAAGGAGACACTTTATATTTCATGTTTACTTGTCAAGTAAGCAAACTTTAACAAAATAAATTGTTTTGCCTCTTTTAGGTTAATGTCCTTATCTAATTAAAGCTTCTGAAGTTACATGCAACTCATTTACTGTTAATTACTGCAAAATAAAGATAATTAGCCAACTAATAATCTTAATTTTCAGTAATTAATTATCATATGGTTAAAACATCTAAATTATAAAACATTTGTAATTTTAATTTAATATAAACTTTTACATCTCAGGTTCAAAAGTATATAATATATATATAAAAATGTGTAGATCATAACACTAGATAATGTGACTCTAGTTAAAAGTCCTCTAGTCACCTACCTGGTTTAAGTGCAAATAAACTGGAAAAACATGAAGGAAATATCAATTAAGAACTACTCAATATTAAAAAGATAATGTATTTGTCTATTGTACTCAAGGTAATCCAATAGGTAATTTGGAGATTTGACTTACCCCAAATGGAGAAGTAAATGTACAACAAAAAGTGTGAAAAAGGCTTAAAAGATTAACCCCACTGAACTGGCAGAAAGAATGGAATTAAGAAAGCAACTGAACAGAGTAGCATCTAAAGCAGTGTTTCTCCACTGGTGGGTCTCAATCTAGTGTGAAGTGTGTTCTGCTTCATCAAAAAGGCCAACTCTTTATGTATAAATATATATATGATTACCGAATGTCCGATAGTGTGCTTTTATTAGGCTCATGACCAGTAAATGCATTCTGACAAATGTCAAAGTGTCAATTAAAACTGCAGAGCCAGTATAAAAACGACAAAGAACACAACACACACTAACTAGTGACAAACTTAAAATCTACTTACAAATCACACGTAACTAAGCGAATTCAGTTCACTGTTCAGTTTGCTCAGTACACTGAGTTAAAATAGCGCTCATCAGTCAAACATAAATACTATACAATCTATATTAAATGTAAATTAGATTTGTTTTTATACATTAAAAATTGATTCGATAGACAGAAAATTGTTTTTTTTTTTTTTTTGTATAATTAAGCACTGAAGCATAAAGCCATCGAAAACCTTTTCTGGCACCATTGACAAGGCAGAGAGGTGCTGGATCAATTTGCTGCAGACAAAAATTGAAGATGATTCCCCTATATAATGATACCATACACAGGAGGATTCAATGAATGTCAAATGACATAAAAAAAACCACAGTTTACATCAATGCAAATACTTTTTGTTACAATTGGATGAGTCCACAAATTTGAACCATGCCATTTTACTAGTTTGTATGAGGCATGTGTGGTAAGAAGAGCTCACCACATCTACAACTGCAGAGGACATTTTCAATACTGTGGATTTGCTGACCTGTTTAATGGTGATCCATAGCTCACACAAGTTGCCTATCTCACAGATGTGTTTGTGCACCTGAACACATTAAATGTATCAATGCAAGGGAAGGGACACAACATTTTTGCAAAGACTGAAAAAAATCGAGGCTTTCAAAAAGAAAATGACATTGTGAAGAAGTTTTGTTTCCAAAGAGAGATTTGATCTGTTCCACCAGTGCTTGTAATGAGGTTACACACCTGGACACCACAGGCAGAAATGCATCGAAGAAAACTATAATGTACATCTTTCAAAACTGCAGGAACATTTAAATTACTTCTTCTCAGAGTAGCACCGGGATGACGACTGCATATGCAGTCCCTTTGCCAAGCAACAAAAGAAAGTCAGCGCGTAGAGCTCTCAGGTGATTGGATGCTGAAAAAGACATTTACTGAGTTAAGCCTCTCTCAGTTCTGTGTAGTGTGATGACTGAATATCCCTCCTTCGCAACCCATGCTTTAAAAACCATCCTACCATTCAGCACATCCTATCATGTGAGAGTGGCTTCTCTGGTTCATCTGAAAACAAAATATAGGAACAGACTGGATAATGAACACAACCTCAGAGTTATGATATCTAGCATCACCCCAGACACCTTATTAAAAGCAAAAAGCATACTTAGTTTTCCCATTAATTCCAATTTTCTCATATGTTTTAATGGCTTTTTATTTTTTATTTTTTTAAGCTCAATAGCACTTTCATTTTTAGTTGAACTGAGATTACTGCACTATTCATTATTCAAAGTAACACTGTTTTTTTTAAAGTTTTTAACCGTGCATATATACATTGTGGAATACTGTAAAAAAAAAAAAAGTGTCAAAAAATATATTATAATGTATTAAAATTTAGATAATGTTTCAGAAATGTAATTATTTTGGGGTTGTGTCCAAAGACAAATCTGGGTCCTGAGGTTAGATAGGTTGAGAACCACTGATCTAGAGGGCAATGGGGGGGGGGGTAGAAAACAGAAATGTAAGGAGCGGTAATAATTTGTGTTTCTTCTACTGATAGTTAATTTTTATAATTTTTTGATATTTTTGTAAATATGGGTGGCATGTTCTGCCCTGGAGCCACCTATGTCCATGAAGTAGAGTTTGAGGGCATGCTAAGTAAAGATGATGCATCAGATCAAGTCTGACTAAAAATAACATACAAACTATTTTTAGACCCAAGTATCTCATCTTTTATTTATTTTTCCAGACCGATGCCAGTCTCTTAATCTTCATTTGCTAGTACTTGGATTCCATATTCTCATTCTTTGACTATACATGCTCGATTTTAATGCTCTTTTACTTGCTAAAACTTTCACATGATACTTGACTTTGGCTTTTGATCTTCTCTTCAGTGCCAAATCAAATCACAAGAGTGGTCCTGAAAAAATGTGCACCTTATTGCTGTAAAGACAAACAATCACCCATAGCCCTCATGAAAACCAGTAAAATGTCCTTCAGATGGTGGCAGAAGCTTGAAAAAGCAGATTATATATGAAATCGTTAACTTATTTTGTTTTAATACTAAACACACTTATGAAAACACAATTCTTTTTGATCACAGAAAGCAAATTTCTAATTACAGAAATACATATTAAAAAAAGATACTTACTGGCAGACAAAATGATAACCAGTCTCACTTACTTAATTTGCTTTTATAGATTTTATTATGAGAAATAAATCTCATGACTTTTAACGAAAAATAATGCATATTAAAATACAATAACAAAATGGTATTTACCATAACAAACATTCATGTTTAACACTCATATCAGTATCAGTTTTGCATTAACTGGTTATTTATTTATCTATTTATTTTTTGCACAGTCATGATTTTTAACTTGTACCAACAGAGAGAGAAAGGTTTTAGAAATTAAGCCAACACTTCCTTTTTATTTATTCTTTGTTTACCGTTTCAAGGTATGGGCAATTGTTGTGAATACGCCAGTCTGTTATGTGCTCTCTTCACATTTATCTTCTATTTACAAATAAAAACTTGTATGACACTAAAATTCTCATTTCTTATAGGCTTCAAATCCTGGGTTGATGTTCTAATACCATGTTTTATAAACATGCATCAATAGTGAATTATTTATGGCACATTAAAGAACAATATGTTCCTGTCAGTACATTACACATAAAATAGTAAACACTGAATTCTCAGAGAGACCAACAAACACTGCGTAATATACAAAGAAATCTGATTATTGCAAGAAGACTGGTTATACAAAAGTAGATAAACATACGCCAATCTGATTGCAATTAGCTTGATCTACAAGCCATTTAAGGTTATGTGTAAGATTTGATGCTAAACAAAAGAACAAGAATGCATAAAAATCGCAGATTTAAAATATAAATAATCTGCTAAAGACTTTTTTTACTTCACATATTAGTATAATTGTCTACTGTATCATAAAGTTTCTGATATTTTGATAAAAAATAAACACAACTCCTTTAAGAAAGCACATAATAGTACAAATTGTTCCATACGTTTTTGTGACACAAGCCAAGTGAACATTATAACATACCGTATTTGCTCGATTATAAGACAAGGTTTTTTTCAGAGCAAATGCTCTGAAAAATCCCCCTCGTCTTATAATCGAGGTCTCTTATAATCTGACCTCAAATTGAGGTCAGATTATAAGACATGGATCCAGGTCCCCAGCAGAGCTGCAGGGGACCTGGATCCCCCTCTCTAGCAGCAGGGGATGTCTCTCCCCCTGCTTCCGCCCCGCACGACTGCCGGGGCTTCTGTGAAGAAGCCGGGTACTTCCGCTTTCGTCACAGAAGTCCCGGCGAGCGTGCCGGGCGGCAGCAGGGGAGGTCTGCGCTCATCGCGCAGACTTCCTCTGCTGCCCCACTAGCCACCAGGGTCCGTCATAATAGACTGCCGTGTCGGGCAGCATGGAGGATGTCTGCAAGTATCGTGCAGACATCCCCCGGCTGCCCCCACTAGCCACCAGGGATTGAAGTACAGGTAAGGGGGGGGGACAGAGAGACAGGGGGAGGGAGAGAGGGGGGGACAGAGAGACAGGGGGAGGGAGGGAGGGGGGCAGAGAGACAGGGGGAGGGAGGGAGGGGGGCAGAGAGACAGGGGGAGGGTAGCAGAGAGACAGGGGGAGGGAGGGAGGCGGGCAGAGAGACAGGGGTGAGGGGGGCAGAGAGACAAGGGGACAGAGCAGGAAGGGGGGGAGAGACAGAGGAAGGGGGGCAGAGAAAAACATGTGGGGGGAAGAGACAGGTGAGGGGGGAGTGGGGAGTGAGACAAAGCTGGGGGCAAGGGAAAGAGAGAGGCAGAATTGGCACATAAAAAGAAATAAACACAAGAAATGCATTTTTTTTAATATAATATTTTATTAAAAAAGCAATTTACATGTGAATATATACAAGTTTACCTTTTTTCCTATAGGGTAGTCTTATATTCAGGCTTTTAGTATTTTTCCTAAAGGAATATCCAAAGTTTGGGGGGTCGTCTTATAATCAGGGTCGTCTTATAATCGAGCAAATACGGTATTAAGCTTGGAATCATTTGTGCAAAACTCATTAAAGGGACACTACCACTTACATAAGATGTAACTAGATAACCTTGTAAGTTAAAAAAAACAAATAGAAATCATTTGCCACTGCTTTGTTTTTTATATGACTGAATTCATTGTATATAAAAGGAAAAATAAAATTAGATGTTTATCTACTGGCTCCTTTTTGTGAATATTTTCCATGATGCAAGATCGTCCAAAATCTTCCAGCCAGTCTCACTTTACAACTGTTGCCAAAGCCTGCATGCTGATATCATATTATACTCTCCTGCTTTCTTACTGGCTCCAGTGCATCATAGTGGGCAGGACTAGGTGGCTGTGTATACCTTTGTTTACCTGCCTTCCAACACAAAGAGAGGAGATTAACTTGATCAAACAGATTCATAACTCTGCCCCTTGTGATGTAATAGTTACATTACCCTCCCATGCAATGCAAGTGTATGATCAGAATTCTGACTTAGAATGCAGTCTATGTCCCCAGTCCGAAAGTGAGAAATGTGTGTTGTAAAGTCACTTGGGGGTGACACCCAAAATCACTTTATTTCCCAAAATGGCCTGCCCAGTCACACTTATTTAGTTAAATATTTTATTAAATAAGCTCAGATAACAAAAACAAAAGACATATCTGAAATCAATACAAAATAAAAAAAATAAAACCTTTTCATTTTTTGGTGGGAGTGTCCCGCTAAGAAACGATTGCTCGCTTAGAACTTTGTCAGTTATGAAGGACCTACTTCAACTGATGCTAGACATGATGCCATTAATCCTCTACTAACCAAACCAAGCACTCAGATAGATGTATGAAGACAAAATAAAATAAGTCCCTGTTTTTTTCTAACGTCCTGAAACTGACTCTCACGATATTGAACTAATAATTATTAATGAATTCAGTTTTTTTCTGCATGTTATGACTTTTATCACCAAAGTGGCCCTTGGTTGATCAAGCTGGACAGGGTAAAGCTATCCTGTTAACTAATTACAGCCCTGTTTAAAAACTATACCTTTTGAATGGGAAAATGGTGTCACATATACTGATAAATGTTACTCTCCTAACAAATCAACAATTCTGTCCATAGCAATACCTGTCACAAAGTGAATCCTGACAGCCTGCAGGACTGGGGCTCTTGGAGGGACCTGAGGGCCAAACACCTCCCTGTGGACTATGGACCCTATCTATGGATATGCTAGGTGTGGGGGTACACGCTTTGGGGGCACCAGTGACACCCTGCTTTCTTTTTTTTTTTTTTTCTTTTATCAAAATTATAAAAAGTTACAAATCATTGTACACATCTATATATGACTATACAAGTTGCATACTTCAGTGATAAACATATAACAAACCCTAAAACCCAGCACACACATATTTCTTAATACCTTAAAAGGCAACTTATCGTACTGGCCTATTGCTCTTCTCTTTGTCACTGTCGTGGAACCATCAGGGTACAAAACGTTTATTATTAAGATTGTTATCCCTTAACCAAGTTTATATATAAGGAGCATAAATGTTCCTATTTCCATCCATAAAGCATAGTCGGTTTCAGTTCTGCGTCTAATTTAGTCTCCACAAGCTCATTACTCTTCATTCATACTCATTCACACTAATTCATTCTCACGTCATCACTCACCCTTGGTGCCAGTTCAGCCAAGGTGACCATACTCTATAATAAACCTCAATACTGTTCGTATTTGTTCATATATTTTTTTATATCAATTTTGCCCTCTATTTTCCAAGTTCTGGCCATAACTATATTTTCTGCTGAAAATATTTGGATTAGCATCAATCTATGAGCCATTTTATGTTTATTCAGTCCCATATGGAACAACATCACGGCCAGATCCTGACCCATTTTAATTTGTAGACATTCCGAGGCCATCTTTATCGCCTTTTTTCAAATTTCTCTGGCATGTGGACACTCCCACCATAGGTAGAGTAGCGTCCCCCTACTGGCCTTACATCTCCAACATCGATCATTCATGTTTTGATAAAAAAAATTTAAGATTTCCTGGGATAAATGCCACCGATATATGACCTTGTAGTATAGTACCACTAAATTTAGTGAATGAAGAGCAGATTTAGTTATTTTTATGGCCTGGATTCATAGTGTATCCTCAAATATGCTTCCTAAGTCTTTATGCCATTTTTTCTTTATGGGTGATGAGTCTCAAAAGTTGGTCTCAGTATCTATTGTGGTAAATTCTCTGTTACCAAATTTTCTCTTCCACTTTGCTTTGAAAAATTCCTCTATTTCTATATTATCTTTATGTGGTTTAGCAATTAACTTCTTCTCAACAAAGTTTTTTAATCTAATCTTTTGTTTGGAGACCAAATTTGGAGACTATATCACTATCGTATTATTTTAAAGGATTTGGTCAGTTGATGTTAAATTGACCTTCCTCCACGCTACCGGCTCTATTGTCAGGGCCTTTACCAGGTCAGGTAGGAGTTTAAGTGCAGGGATAGAGGAGGTGTCTGGTTGCATGTTAAATATAGTGCAAAGGGAGAACAGATAAAGAAACAGAGCTAGGTACTGGAATAAAGACTGAAGGAGAGACACGAGGGAATTTAGCAAAGAACTGCAGAATAGGAAAAGGGTAGGAGTAGGAACTGCAGAAAGAACAAAGAGCTATAGTAGGGACTGTAGACAAAGCAAAGGTAGTGGTGAGGCCTTAGAAGGGTGACTAAGCAGGTACACCCTGGAGAGGGTGACTAAGCAGGTACACCCTGGAGAGGGTGACTAAGCAGGTACACCCTGGAGAGGGTGACTAAGCAGGTACACCCTGGAGAGGGTGACTAAGCAAGAACACCCTGGAGAGGGTGACTAAGCAAGAACACCCTGGAGAGGGTGACTAAGCAGGTACACCCTGGAGAGGGTGATTAAGCAGGAACACCCTGGAGAGGGTGACTAAGCAGGAACACCCTGGAGAGGGTGACTAAGCAGGAACACCCTGGAGAGGGTGAGAAATGAGAAGGGTAGCTTAAAGGGAATAACTTAGCTGAAGAGATCTTGATGTACTCAGAGGGTCTCAGGAGATGCTGAAAATCATATACTGTGATGGTTGAGCCACTCAGGGTCAGATTCCCAGTTCCTGGACAAGGTCACAATACAAATGGGCTTTAAGGAGAGTATCAGGAACAGAAGCAGCAGCTCTCAGAAATCAGGCACCAACTTAAATGCAAAAGCCCTGTTTGCCAGAAACTGCAGCTATTTAATCTGGGTGTGAGCAAAAGGTAACGAGCCCACCTGACACCAAACAGAGGGGAAGGAATACAAGCAAAGTAAGGTAGGGAGGCCTTTAGAGGAGGCAGGAGGAACATAAGCACATAAATAATGACTTTAAATGCATGAGTCAGAAGGTCAGTGTTGAACCCTGACATCTATATTATGAATCTGAGTCTCTATCAGTTTCATCGGCAAGTATCTTTCTATCTTAAACATGGGGAAAAAAAAAATGTCTTACTTTTTTTCATGTGTGGATCAAATCTTCCACAACTGGGTTGTTTATTTGTTTGGTACTATTTTTACTCCAAATTCTTGGTAATGCTTGAGCCTCTCTGCTCCATATGCATCCATGTATCTCTAATTGGATCCATATGCGTCCATTTAGCCATATGGCCAAGCATTGCTGCATCATGTATTTGACCATATCCAGGACTCTCAGTCCACCCCGTTCATGAGTTCTAGATATCAGGCCAAATGCTACTCTTGCTTTCTTACCTTGCCAAATGAATCTATTGAACCTTATTTGTGTTTTAAGAAAACCAAGATCCACTTTTAATGGGACTGACCTAAATAAGAAATGGGAGTTCAGAAGAACATAGTAGTTAATAAAATTCATTCTGCTTAGCCAAGATGCATATACTGACTTCCATTTATTTAATTTATTAGTACAACGGTTGCCCTGAATAATTTCATTGTTTCCAATTTTCTGAGCTAGTGGTTCGAGGTAAATTACATACAGCAGAGGCGCCAATGGGCAACCCTGACATGTCCCGTTAAAAATGTCGAACCATTCTGATGCGATGCCGATCCCATTATTCTGGCACTTGGGTCTTTGTATAATGCCCATATTGCATCTAGGAATGATCCTTCGAATCCAAAGGTTCTCAGGGTTTCCTCCAGGTAGATCCAGCTGACCCTGTCAAATGCCTTTTCGATATACAGAAACAGGGTCAGCATGGATCCACTGCCAGTTTTAGCAATGAACATAATATCCAGATTTTTACTGATGTTATTCGCCGCGGATCTAAGTGGTATGAACCCTGACTGATCAGCCGTGAGATTATTTTTTTCAACCTGCCTGCCAGGACTGTAGAGTAAGATCTTAACATCTGTGTCAATCAACGATATGGGCCTATAATTTTTTATTTCTGTTTTTTCTTTCCCTTCTTTTAATATTGGGGTGATATTTGCTTTTAGGAGTTCTTTAGGCATTTCTTTATTTCTTTTCATTTCCTCGAACAGTCCTAGCAGGCAGGGAGTAATCTCAGGCTCGAAGACCTTATAGAATGAATTTGAGAATCCATCTGGGCATGGGGATTTGTTCTTCTTTAAGTTAACTATAATATCTTGTATCGCCTTTAATGTAAATGGGGCATTCAACATGTCCTGTTCTTCTGTTGTTAGGATCAGGAGTTTTAAATTGTTCAAGTTCCCCTGAATTTTCTTTTTATCCTCCTCCCTTGATATATGTTGTTTTCTATTTAAATTATACCGGTCCTGATAAAATTCTGTGAAGGCCTCTCCTATTTTATCTACTTCCAACATTGTTTTGCCTTTATGAATTATTTTGTTTATGTTATGTCTAATTCCCTGTTTTTTTTAATAGGTTTGATCGTAGCTTATTAGCTTTATTACCTCTTAGATACCATTTTTGTTTGAGATAAAGCATATTCTTGTTAGTATTTTCCCTATTTCTCTCTTGGATTTGTAATTTAAGCTCCTTCATTTTCTCTAATATCTCACTTTGTAGTGTCTGCTTATGGGTCTTTTCTAGTTTATATAATTCTATATGTAATTGTTGATATGGTTTTTTTCCCTAGAACCTATTTTAAGAAGGCTACCCTGAATTATGACCTTCAGTGTACACCATAGTACTGATCTAGGGATTTGATCTTTATCATTTTCTCCTAGGAAGTTCTGGATATCTGATTGAATTTGTTTATTTATGTTATCATCCATTAATAAAGATTCGTTTAGTTTCCAGTTTGGTTGTTTTTTGGTTATGCCTTCCTCTACTGTCAGAATTACTGGCACATGATCCAACCACGATGCTGCTCCAATGGCGCATCCTAGCCTGCCATTACATATCTCTCTAGATACAAGAAACAGATCTATGCGTGAATACAAATCATGTGGTATTGAAAAATGTGGATAATCCCTGTTTATAGGGTTCAAAACTCTCCAAACATCAATCAAATAATTTTTAACCAAAAATTTAGATAAGTTCCTTGCACCTTGTCTTTGTTTGCTATTTACTTTCTTCCCCTTTTGTAATTTTCTGTCCAAATCTATATCTAATATCAAATTGAAGTCACCTCCCATCACCAGTTTACCTTGTTTTACTTTCTGTACCTGTGAAATTACTTTTTCTAGGAACTTAACAACATTTTCATATTGACAAGTGTATATATTACATTATTAATTCTACAGATTAAGATTAAAAATCTTCCATTTTTATCTAAAACTTTGTGAATTATTACCAGTGATAGTGAAAATTTGGCTATAATCAATACTCCTCTACTTTTTTTCCCCTTGTGAAAAGGAGCCGAAAAGATATGTGGGTATTTTTTACTATAAATCATTTTTTGTGTGTTTTTTAACCAGCATGATTCTTGTACAATGGCGATATCTATATTCTCATAATTCAGCATATCAATTAGGACTTTACTTTTATATGGCGAATTTAGGCCTTGTGTATTAATAATACAGTTTAATCACCATCCCAGTTTTCCCAGCTTCTTATCTTACAGCACCAAGGGCTACATTCGTTCCTACATTCATATCTCACATTCATTCCAGATTGCGTGCCAATGGTCCCATTTAAATTTATGGGACCCCGCACCATCTCTATTTCTGGTCGCTCCCTCATCCAGTGACCTACGGGAGTTTTCAATACCTCCCACTTGCTTCAAGAAAGGATAGGGGAACACACAGCCCTCTCAATCAGTTAAGCAATGTAATTTGGGTAAAAGCCTGCCTCTTTATGTGTTACAATCCACCAACGCCCATTACATTCTACTAAGGCCTAGTCGGCTCTAATTAGATTTCAACCCTATGTGGTTGGTTGCAGCGTTCATCAGACACACACAATTCTGATCACCATTACAAGTTAATCCACTCTTCTTGGATCCACTCTTTGTCCTGTGGCGTGCCACTACCATAGTGGGGCCCAGGGGGGCGGGGGCGCACCCCAGCCACACTCCCAGGTTATCATGAGGCACCAGCATGATGCTAACATCCCTTTGTATGACCACCAGGCAGCAAACGTTCGGGGGTCTACCATGGTGTTGGGGATATATCTATCTGTGGCTCAATGGTCTCGAGGGTGGTCTCACCTCCATGGTCTCCCCCGCCCCCCAGCCAGGGGTGGGGTATGCCAATCTTCCCCTCCATACACCTATGACGTTCGACACTGTATATTCATTAACCAGGAGATTACTTTCCATGGTCCCCTCCCCCTCGTCACCAACCCCCCCCCCCCACACTTTTCAATTTGTCTCTTTGTTGTCTTGTATAGTACGAAATGAATTCCACAAAGTCTTATGTTTTTTCCTCTTGCTCTATCCTAAGAGTCTGCCACTTTGCATTGTAGCTTTTCCAATTTTTTGTTTAGCTTTCTATCTTCCTCTTGCTGTTTTGCTAGGTCATAGCTAATTGCTTCAACTTTCTCTATAGTATCTTGCAATTTTTCATTGATATTTCGGATCTCCTTTGTTAGCTCTTTTATATTCTGTTGTAGGTCCTCCCTTATTTTGTCTCTGTGCTCTTCCAATATTTTTGTCAGTATGTCCTGGGAGAGAGTATTTTGCATGTCTCCAACTTCCATGACCTGCAGTCTGGTTTGTAAACTGGTAGGTGAAGTCTTCCTTCCACGAGCTCTGTTAGAGGATTCTCTTCTCCCTCTTTGCTTAACTGTGAAGAAATAGCTTCCCCTAGTTTCTTTCTTCCCTCTATTTTCGCTGACTCTTTTGTCAGTGACTCACTCTTGCTGCTTTTTTATCCAGTTCTGGGGTGGAGAAGAATTCTGTCAGTGATTTATTTTGCTTTAATTCTTTTACCTCTCACAAACAATGAATAATGTGCACTCCACACTCCATATATGAATAAAGTTGATTAATATTTGTCCATTCGAGAAAAAGAAATCACTGTGTATGGGAAAGGAGACCACACCTTACACGTTTCGGGTATTGCTACGTTTAATCATAGGCTAGTCTTAAGGTGAACACAAAACACTTAAATACTGTGCTCGGATCAATTAATAAAAAGGTCAAATAAATGACACGGTTACAGATTATAGTGAATACAAAATTACTAAAAAATTATTATGGTAGTGTGTGAACAAAGGTATAACAGTATATCAGAAACATTAAAAGTGAACTATAGTGCATGTTCATTCCAGATAACACAATTCTATATGTCTCAACTTCATGAAGCAATGATTCAGTGCATTATGAAAATGACTGGAAGATTAAATACCAATAAATGAATAAACATACTAAACAAGTTTTTTGTGTGTCACGTCTAATGTAAAATTTACCAAAGCAAATGTATTCATAAACATATTAATACTGCACACAACAGTTTCAAAAAATTATCATGTTCCAGTGAGAGCCGATGTTTCAATAGAAAACAGCTTAAAATAGTAAATGTTTGTTTATATTTATTTATTAGTTAAAAAATTCAACGGTACTCACTGTTCTCATCACAGAGGATATTATATATTGTTTTAAAGATCTATTAGACCGACTAGTGGGGGATATTTCTGAAACCTTTAATAATTCAAAATATCATATTTAATACAAAAGTGAATACAAAAAAAGGTTAACACAAAAGTTAAGGAAATGAGAGGAACCAAATTTTGGGTTCCATCCAGGAAAATTTTTGCACATTAAACAATTGATGGTATTTAAACTGAAAGCCCAAAATTAAACAAAATCACATTGCTCTCTATAAGTGAATTATCATAGGCACTTGTATTCTTCAAAAAAAAAAAAGAATTCAGTCATCTAAATGAACCAATTAAATTAAATCCAATAAAATCAATTAAATATTATTAATATTAAACTAAAATAAATAAAATCAGGCCATCCATATTTCAAAAATCTGTCTGTCTTTCTCTTATTTTGGGCTTTCTCAAAGTTCTAACTTTTTTGCGTATTCCCCACAGTATATCAAAAATTATTTCTATATACACTATGTTCCAAATTATTATTCAAATTCTATTTAAGTGTCACAAAGATTAAATACTTTGTTTTTCAGTTTAACTCATGGATGGCATTGTGTCTCAGGGCTCTTTTGATCACTGAAAACAATCTCGGACACCTGTGATAATTAGATTGCCAGGTGAGCCCAATTTAAGGAAAAACTACTAATGGAGGGTGTTCCACATTATTAAGCAGAGCACCATTTTCATGCAATATGGGGAAGAAAAAGGATCTCTCTGCTGCCGAAAATAGTGAAATAGTTCAATGCCTTGGACGAGGTATGAAAACATTACATATTTCACGAAAACTTAAGTGTGATCATCGCACTATTAAGAGAGTTGTAGCTGATTCAGAGCACAGACGGGTTCATGCAAATAAAGGCACATTAGTGATGATTTCTGCCAGATCCATGCATCGGATCAAGAGAGCAGCTGCTAAAATACCATTACATAGCAGCAAACAGATATTTGAAACTGCTGGTGACTCTGGAGTCCCACGGACATCAAGGTGTAGAGTCCTCCAGAGTCTTGCAACTGTGCATAAACCTTCTATTTGGCCACCACTAACCAATGCTCACAAGCAGAAATGGCTGCATTGGGCAGAAAAATACATGAAGACTAAATTTCAAACAGTCCTGTTCACTGATGAGTGCTGTGCAACCCTGGATGGTCCAGATGGATGGAGAAGTGGATGGTTGGTGGACGGCCACCCTGTTCCAACAAAGCTGCAACATCAGCCAGGCGGTGGTGGAGTCATGTTTTGGGCTGGAATCATGGGAAGAGAGCTGGTCGGCCCCTTTAGGGTCCTCGAAGGTGTAAAGATGACCTCTGCAAGTATGTGGAGTTTCTGACTGACCACTTTCTTCCCTGGTACAGAAGGAAGAACTATGCTTTCCGTAAGAAAATCATCTTCATGCACAGGGGCATCCGCAGACATTTTTTCAGGGGGGGGGGGCATAATTTTACCGTCATCCTTTCTGCGCCGCGCCTCTTTTTGACAAGTTATCATGAAGTGGAGGAGCTTTGTCATTATCAGTGAAGGCATGCAAAGGGTTGATAAACCCTGCACCAGATACAGATCCACAGCACCAGATATAAACCAACCACACTAGATATAGCCTCACTGCACCAAATATAGATCCACTGTGCCAGATATAGACCCACAACACCAGATATTAATCCACGGTACCAGCTAAAAACCCATGACACAAGATATAAACCACAACACCAGATACCGTATTTTCCGGCGTATAAGACGACTGGGCGTATAAGACGACCCCCCAGCTAAGTCATCTTATAAGCCGGAAAAATCGCATCTATATTTTAACCTTTTAGGTTAAAATATAGAGTTTTCCACCCTCCTCCCCCTTTCCCCAATCCCCAGTACTTACCTATTTTCCTTAAAAAAATAAATATTTTATGTGGGGACTTTAACCCCTTAGTGACAAGACATTTTCGCCTTGACTTTCCCTTGAAAGTGACAATGGCTGTTTTGACATTTCTAGGGTGTTTGTGTTTAGCTGTAATTTTTTTCTTTCTCACATACAGTACCCACACAAATTATATGTTGTTTTTATTGTCATAAGAAGGGCTTTTATTAGATACCATTATGTTCATCATATCTTATAATTTACTACAAAAAAAATCATAAAATATGATGAAAAATTAAAAAAAAAACACTTTTTCTAACTTTGACCTAAAATATAATTTACACAAATAAAATCATTAAAAAAGACCCCATCTAAATAGTTTCTAAATGTTGTCCGGAGTTCAAAAATATGCATGTTTCCATATTTTTCGGTATTTTTTTGCGAGTTATGTGGCAAAAACCAAAAATAGTGTTTTTTGTTTTTTTCCTATATTGACCTTTTGACCCCAACCCGAACCCAAAATTTAACCCTAACACTAAATTTAACCCCAACTCTAATCCTTATTATATCACTTAATATGTTTTAATTTTAATTAAATTTTAACCCTATCCCTTACGCTAAAAATTATTTAATTTTAACCCTATACACTAATCTATCTATATAACCTGTTTTTAATTAATTAAATATTTTTTTTAAATATTTTCCATTGCAATGCTACTTAACTACCACTAGGGGCAGTCAAGTAGCATATTCAGAGCGACGGAAGTGAAGTTACTTTCACTTCCGAAGCTCAGACCGGCAGAGGGCTCAGCCATATTGACGGAGCAGCATGCTTTCTCCTGATTACATGGATACTACCCATGCATGGGTTTATTGGGTTGTTTGGGGGCTAAAAGGCCATATTTGGGAGGTGCAGTGTTAAGTTTTCCAACTTGGAATATTGGCATGCAGACAACCTGCACCCATGTCCCATTTGTGAATTTGAGAAGCCAGCCAGTGTATTTTACCTTATCAAACCATATATATTTTAAATGAAAATACCCTAGGCTATTGCAAATGGTCAGATTTTAACCCTTTCCATGCACTAATTCTAGCACCAGCTTTTTTCAAAGTTTGTGGTAGTAATTCTTTGTGGTTTTTTTCACATACATTGTATTCAAACATGAATTCACAGATTTTTAGTATGTGTCACTGCCACATAACACCCCAGTATGTGTTCAGCAACATCTCCCGAGTACAGTGATACCACCCATGCATAGATTTGTCAGCTTGTTTGGGGACTGAAAGGCCACATTTGAGAGGTGCGCTTTTTGGTTTTCTAACTTGGAATTTTGACATGTAGGCAACCTGCGCCAATGTCACTTTTTGGGACATTTTTGAAGCCGGACAGTGTATTTCACCCCATAATACCATATATGTATTAAAAATAGACACCCTAGACTATTTCAAATGGTGGTATTTTAACACTTTCCATGCACTAATTCTACCAGCAGCCTCTGTCAAAGTTTGAGGTAGTAATTGATTGTTGTTGTTTTTTCACATACATTTTATTTCAGACATGATTTCACAGATTTTTTGTAAGTGTCACTGCCAAACAACACCCCAATATGTGTTTAACAACATCTCCTTTTTTTTTTTTTCTTTTTTTTTTTTTGACACTCAGACTGTAAAACACATGCGTTTTAGGATTGCTTATTTCTCCCTTTAATGTGCTTTCCATTATCCTTGTGTTCTTTTCATATAATCGTACAAAAAAGAAAAAGCAACTAGGAAATCAAAATTATCTGTCTTCCCCCTCTCCCCTCCGGGGTTATCAAACACATACAAAATTACCCAACAATACAAAACATTACAAGACATGACAGAACTGCACCAATTGCAGCCACACGAGGACGTGTGCACAGTCCCTACCTTAATATTTACTAAACAACATCTCCTAAGTACAGGGATACCACACATGCAAAGGTTTGTCAGCTTGTTTGGGGGTTAAAAGGCAACATTTGAGAGATGTGCTTTTTGATTTTCCAACTTAGAATTGTGACATGTAGAACAAGGAAAGTTTTAATAGCTTTTCTAAGAGCCTTTGTAGTACTATACAAAAAATGAACACATAAAAATGCATCGAAAATGTGCTGCTGTGCAGTGATCAGTGTATAGTTAATACACAGGAGTCACTATACAAAGGATATGGCTTTTATAAAAGTCCTTGGGTCTCACAATTTTGTAACATTTCACTTAATGTATTAAAACTAAAAACGTATGTTTATCTGTCTCTCTCCCTCACTAAAACTCAAGTGAGGTATTGGAGGTAGATCCAGATGGGTGAGATCAATATTTACCAATATTGATCTGATAAGGCAGGTGATGCTCATCTGATACATGTCTGTTACTGATCACTATACATGCACTCAGACAGCTTAAAAAATGTTTACATTTTACGTAATCCCCTAGCAGGTATAATCAACCTCTAGTGGGTGTAACCCAAAAAAATGCTTCTGCGGCAGATCAATGCTTAGGCAATTAAGGGGTTAATAGCTCTTAAAAGAGCCTTTGTTATACTGTAATAAATGACAGCAAAAAAGTGTTGTGTAAGATCACTGTGTACACAGCTATCAATGGCAGGGAAGGGGTTAAACTGTAAATTTATTTGATAAAAGAGCTTGATTTTTAAAATGTTACTAAATATTGAATTTATTACCAAACAAAATAGTATCTTATCTTATCTGTCTCTTTCCCTCACTAAAACTATTGAGGGAGGCAGATCAACACATGTCAAATGCATTATTTACCAATATCGCCTTTGACTGTATGAAAAGTGCGCATCACAGCACTTATCATGCATGCCGGCACACAGATCACACTGATGTTGTGCCGGCATAGAGCAACAAAAGTGAAAAAAATCACTTCCGTCGCACTTGCCAGTGGAAGGAAGTAGAAGGGAAGCTTCCTTCTGCTCGGCTGATGTGGTCGCTCACGAGAGCTGAGTTTCATTTTGTTTTGCGAATGATCAGTGCTAAGGAAACAAACTTTCGTTCGCTTCCTAAGCACATGTGTGCAGGCGGTGCCACCATTTTTAAATGGCAGCTACTCTCACTCCATGGAGTGATAGTAGCTCGCCCCTGCACATATCTTCGGTGTTGCACAGTGCCTTCGGTTTGCTCTTGTTTGCTCTTTTTAGTGGATAACATTTCAGGCATGTCATGTGTCACTAAGAAAATGCCTGTCAGCATAGAAATCACGATTTTAAAGGCACAGAGCCTTTAAAACGACGGGCATTAAAAAAGAGCATAGGAAGCGTGCTATGCTCTATAAGTGTTGCTAATTGCCTCACAAGTCAAGGCAATCAGCAACACACCAAAAAAATGCAAGATTTTGGTCACTGTGTGACCAAGATGGAGCTGTCCTTCTAAGGGCAAGAGCACAGGAGGCAGGAAGTAGCTGCTTCCTGTGCTCTTCAAGCAGTCACACGATTGCCTCATCACATTTTTTTTAGTGAGGGAGAGAGACAGATCAAAGTAATAAGTAAGTTTAAGTACAATAAAATAATAAATACACAATACGCTAATAATAAAAGAATTTTAAAAAAATATAAAGGCAATTCCCTGCGTTTAACCCCTTCCCTGCCATTGATCTTGCGTAAGCAGTGATCTTGTACATCAGCGCATTTATTTTTGCTCTTTGTGCATTTTTTAGGGGTTAATTTTTTTGTACTGTACAGTACTACAAAGGCTCTTCTAAAAGTTATTAACCCCTTCCTTGCCGTCGATCAATGCCGATGCAATGATATTGACGTCAAAGCAATTTTTATCTGTCTGCATTCTTTTTTTTTTTTTCACACACCCACTAGGGGTTACGTGTAAAGTAAAAATATATTTTATTTTTTTTAAGCTATCTGAGCGCATAGAGATCAGTAACAGCTAATTAGTGGCAAAGGCGGTTTGGTGACTGCTCAAATAAGCTCACCATTCGCCCTGGTCAGATCAAAATTGATCAGATCAATATTCACAAATATTGATCTGCCTCCCTCTCCTCACTTACATTTTTGTGAGGGAAAGAGACAGATCAGTATTAGTGATATAAAATAACATTTTATAAAATTGTCAGGTTTTATGAAAGCCATTCCCTGTGTATTAACCCCTTCCCTGCCATTCATCACTGTATAAGCAGTAATCTTGCACAGCAACAGTATGTTTTGCTATCAGCACTTTTTTATGGATTAATTTCTTTGTACTGTAATGTATTACAGTACTAGATAGGCTCTTCTAAGAGCTATTAACCCCTTCATTGCTGTAGATCACTGCTTAGGCACTGATTCTGAGGTCGCTGACTCAGAGTTCGATTTTGACCCTGGTCAGCTTTCTGATACATCATCTAGTGATGTATCAGTGGCTACTGAGCTCTTGCCACAAAGAGTCATGGGTGTCTACTTTTAAAAAAATATATGGTTTGGTGGGGTAAATTACATTGGCTGACTTCATAGATATATCCCATAAAGGACATGGACGCAGGTTGACTACATGTCAAAATTCCAAGTTGAAATTTTGAGATGCGCACCTCACAAATGTTGCCTTTCACCACCCAAGCAACCAAACAAACCTATACATGGATGGTATCGCTGTACTCGGGAGATGTTGTTGAACACATATTGGGGTGTTGTTTGGCAGTGACATATATTAGAATCTGTGAATTCATGCCTGAAGTACAATGTACTTGTATGGAAACAAAACTCCAAAAATTTACTACCACAAACTTTGACAAAGGCTGGTGGTAGAATTAGTACATATACAGTATTAAAATACCACCATTTGAAATACCTTAAGATGTCTATTTTTCAAAAATATATGGTTTGATGGGGTAAAATACATTGGATGGCTTCAGAAATGTTCCAAATGGAACATGGGCACAGGCTGACTACATGTCAAAAGTTGGAAATGCGCACATCCCAAACGTTGCCTTTTAGCCCCAAAACAAACCAACAAACCTATGCATGGGTAGTAACCCTGTACTCAGGAGATGTTGCTGAACACATATTGAGGTGTTGGTTGGCAGTGGCAAATACCAGAATCTAAAAATTCATGCCTGAACTACAATGTGTGTGAAAAAAATGACATTCCAACTCGTTGACATAGGTTGGTGGTAGAATTAGTACATGGGAAGTGTTAAAATACCACAATTTTAAATACCCTAGGATGTCTAGATTTCAAAAAATATATGGTTTGATGGGGTAAAATACTTTGACAGGCTTCAAAAGTGTCCCAAATGGAACATGGGAGCAGGCTGACTACATGTCAAAATTCCAAGTTGGAAACGCACACCCCCTAAATGTGGCCTTTTAGCCCCCAAACAACCTCAGGAGATGTTGCTGAACACATATTGAGGTGTTGTGTGGCACTGACACATAACAGGAGCTGTAAATGCATGCCTGAAGTACAATGTATGTGAAAAAAAATTACTACTCAAAACATTGTCATAGGCTGGTGGCAGAATTAGTGCATAGAAAGTGTTAAAATACTACCATTTGAAATACCCACGGGTGTCTAGTCTTCAAAAATATATGGTTTTGTGGGGTAGAATACACTTTCTAGCTTTAAAAATGTCCCAAATGGGAATTGGGAGCAGGTTTTCTGCATGTCAAAATTCCAAGTTGGAAAACCAAAAAGCGCACCTCTAAAATGTGGCCTTTTAACCCCCAAATAATGTAACCAACCTATATATGGGTGTTATCCCTGCACCCAGGAGATGTTGCTGAACACATATTGAGGTGTTGTTTGGAAATACCCCTTCACATTTTCAGGTAATGTTTACCTAAATTGAAATTTATGTGAAAAAAAAAACATATTTTGCTGCAAAATTTGGCAAAGGTTGGTGGTAAAAGGGCTTCATGAAATGTGTCAAAATACCCCAAGTTAAATGCCCTGAGTTGTCTAGTTTTCAAAAATATGTACATGTGGGGGGTCATTCATGGATCTAGTACAGATATCAGTGTTACAATATCACTATCGCTAATTTTGAAAAAGAAAAAAAAAGGATTTTGAAAAAGCTTTGCACAACTTATAGTTCTGGCCCTGTAACATGAATAAAAAAGCACAAAAACATAAAACATGGGCTATTTCTGAAGTCAGGACAAATATTAGAAACTATTTAGCAGTGTTTTTTGTTGTCTCTTGTAGATGAGTATACGATTTTTAAAATAAAAAAGTTTTTTCATATTTTATTAGTTTTTTATATCAAACTATATGCTATTATCAAAATAATGGTATCAAAAGAAAGCCCTTCTTATGACTCTAAAAATGATATATAGTTTATGTGGGTACACTAAATGAGACAGATATAAATTGCAGCAAAACACAAACACCTCAGAAATTTTAAAACAGCCCATGTCACCAAACGTCAGACAAGCCAAAAAAGTCATGTCACTAAGGGGTTAACTTTGTTATTGGCTCACATAGAGTCAAAAATGCCTGTCAATATCCTGCTAATGGCACTTTTATACATAACAGGGCTCACTGAATCTGTGCCAGTGTGTAGATCAGGTGTGTAGATCAGGTAGTAATTCACCTGTGCTTCAAAACAATTAGATTATTAAATTATCCTTGCACTCTTATCTTAAAAAAAAAAGTTCACCTGTAGATTTTGTGAGCAAGCAGAGTGAGCAGTTGAGGAGCAATATGTTGCATTATACTGTGCCCCATGATTTCTGATGATGGCCTTGTATGTCCTGCGGTGAATCCCACATATTGCTATGATGCCTTGATATCAAGGCTGTGACAATACGGACAACTAGAGCAGTTTCTCCCCAGGTGTATCGTCATGAAGACGCTTAGACCGGGATCAAGTCAGTAACTATATCTCCCCCAGAATGCTGGTCTCATTAGTGGAATCTGTGAAGTGAGGCTCGAGAGGCAGTCCCCAACATTGCAGTAAAAAAAAAAAAGCTAACTCTAGATCTAAATTAACCCTGGATCTAGAGTTAGGGTTAGGATTCCACATACGGTTACAGATTATTTAGGATTAGAATTAGGGTTAAGGATAGATTTAGGGTTAGGGTTAGGGGGATGATTAGGATTGGACTCAAAAGAAAATGGTTAGGAAACAAAAAAACGCTGCTTTTGGTAATTGCCCTATAACATACAAAAACAACAGAGACATGGCATTTCTAAACTCAAGACAAATGTTAGAATCTATTTTGATGGGGTCTTTTTACTGTTTTTAATTGTGTAAAATATTTTTTCAGGTCAAAAATATATTTTATGATTTTTTTTTATAATAAATTATATTATATGTTGATAATAATTGCATCTAAAGAAAGCCATTTTTATGGTGATAAAAACATTATATAATATGTGAGGGTACATTAAAAGAGAGGAAAATTACAGCTAAATTCAAACACCACAGAAAAGTTAAAGCAGTCATTGCCACGAAGGGTACAAACATTTCAAAACAGTCCTTTCACTAAGCAGTTAATTAATATAATTTATTTTTATTTTTAGGCTCTAGTGCTATACACCAATGGCCAAGCTGCAGGAGATATTTTTCCAGTAATATAATCTATAATGTTGGCATTTGCCTGAACAAATTACAGTCTGTTGGCACCATTGAAGTTGCATTTGATCCAGCTGTATTAATATGCTGCTTTGGGCTGTCTGGATCCCTTTAAACTCTTGGATGCCATTTCTAGTGTAAGAAACTTGGATTCTAAACTGCATGTTTATAAAACTACACAAAACCACTGATATCTGCGTAGCTAGTGCAGGGGTAGTCTGTTTCCTTTACTTTTGTAATTCTTCCATACATTCTACTTAAATTATTTATATGAAGTTCTAACATATATTGGGTCCCATTCAATGACTCAAAATATCACTTATTACTGCTTTTTAACTCGATTCAGTGGCATGAGATAAATTGAAAATCACTGCCCACAATTCTGGTCCCTCAAGGATGTCCTGTGATGAACATTATACATTTATCAAATGCCCGTTGACAATTGCCCTGGATCCTCATTTGTGGACCAGGAAAGGGGCCATCCAAAAGTACAAATGAATGCACCCTATTCTGTAAAAATAAATTGCTTTGGATAGGTGTAATTTTTTTGGGTGGGATTGGCCAAAGATTAGGGACCCAGGTGTCAGGGATCATTGTGGAACATTTGTTAAAGGTGCATTTTTTTTCTACAGGGCACCCTTTGGAAGTCACAGGTGGGCAGTGATTTTTGCTGTCCAGCCTCATAGCACACATAGGGTGTGGGGGTTTTTTTAGGTGATTTTTGAGGTCTAATCCACCACTACATGAGTAAGGTGGGTGGTAGGTAAGGATTAATTCAATATTTTGGTGAGGGGAAAACCAAGCCAGGGGACTTGGGTAATCTATTCCCCCAGCTGTAGGCCTGAACTTGCCTTGTAGGCCAATGTGGGTGGCTAAATACTCCACCTCTTTAAAAAGAAAACAAAGAGCTTGCTAGCAGAGGTGCTGGCTGCGGAGATCAGAAGATCTCCCCTCACCAGCACCCTGCCGGCAGCATAGTGTCTGTTGTCAGAGGTATTGAACAGTAATCTCAAGACTGGTAGAGATGAATAAAGCAGAAGCCAAGGATAACAAGATGAATGGCAGCAGCCTCCATTTTGTGTCAGTTTTTGGGCATACTTCTGTCTGTTCAAATCTTATTCTGTGTCTCTGAGGACAAAAGAAAGTATTCCACATTCCTAACTCTGTTATCTGAAACTAAATCTGTTACTGATAAGAATGGTGCAGATGTTCATATTACAGGCCAGAATAGATAAGGTGGTCATTGCTAGTGGAAGGTTTATGACTCTAGTCACATTATATTGTGCCAGCTGTATCTACATTCATATATATAAGAGAAGATGGGATGGGGGGATGAAATTCAGATTGCTAGCCCACCCAAACTGACAGATTCAGACACAGACTGTGAGTATATTTGGATCATAGATTTGAAGAATCTAATAAGGGTTATCATTTACACTGCTAGTTGGTTTAAATCACTCACTAAAATATATAATTACATATCACACCTTAACTTATAAATATGTAAAGTATCCTACAAATTAACTAGAATATTGTTTAAGTCTTAATCTAATGTCGAATGAATATTTACTCTATTTTGAAATTGGGGTGCTGGGGATGTGCAATGTGGGTGATGTAATAGGTGGGCAATGTGAGCCATGGGTACGTTCTGAGATTATGAGGCATGTAATGGGTGTGGAGTGATGGGGCATGTGCTGCAGGGATTAGTATGTTATAGGAGTACAATATGAGTGATTGGGGAATGTCCTTAGGTGATGGGAATGTAATGGGTGTGCAGTGTGGGATCTGGTGCACACCCAGGGTGTGCATTGTAGATGCTGGGGCATGTCCTGCGTGTGCAGTGTGGGTGATTGGGAATGTCCTTGGTGTGCAATGTGGGTGATGGAGCACATCCTAGGGTGCTGAGATATGTCCTGGTTCTGCAATGAGGGTGGAGGGGGGGCTCCGAATTTGGTCTTACTAGGGCAGCACAAAATTAAAATATACCACTACATTGCCCACTCAATCATATATAATATTAGTTTTAATTAAAGGGGCCAGTGAGCCTTGGCCAGCCCCTAACCCTATGCCATTTTTAGAGATGAGAGGTAACTGGGCCAGGAGCCATTTGTCAACTTCCGGTCCAGCTCCTGGCACTTTTGTTAATAGTTAGTAAAATTATAGGGACTACAAAAGTACTATATAATAAGTAAAAGTCAGGATGGTTTTGGGAAAGACAGGATTTGTCAAACAAACTTATTACACTCTATGAAGGTCTGAAAAAATACAGATCTAGGTGTGGCAGATGATGTGATCTATTTAGATTTTGCTAAAGCATTTGATACAGTACCACACACAAGGTTACTCTACAAATTGAGAAAAATATGCTTGGGGGCAAATGTATGTATTTGAATTGAAAATTGGCTAAGATATAGAATGCAGATGGTTGTTGTAAATGGAAAATCCTCAAAATGGACCAGGGTATTAAGTGGAGTGCCTCAGTTTATTAATGATCTCCCAAGTTGTGTTGAGAGCCATGTATCAGTGTTTGCTGATAACAAAAAAATAGGTAAGGTAATACAGACTAACCTTGAGGTTTATTCTTTACAGGAAGGTTTGGACAGAGTGGGGGACTGGGGAATCAAGTGGCAAATGAGGTTTAATATAGAAAAATGTAAAGTTATGCATTATGGGAAATATATTAACAAAGCAACATGTCAGTCAGCAGTTGCAAGTGCCAATAACATATTGGCATTTATAAAACAGGGTATTGATTCACAGGAGGAGGAAATCATCTTGCATCTTTACAAATCAGTGGTATGACCTCACTTTGAATATGTACAATTCTGGGCACCAGTCCTTAAAAAGTATATTATGGAACTAGAAAAATTAAAAAGGAGAGCTACAAAATGAATAAAGGGATGGGGGATCTTAGTTATTAAGAGAGAATAAAAAATTAAAATTTATATACGCTAGAAAAAAGGTGTCTCGGAGGGGATATGATAACAATGTATAAATATGTGCAGAGCCAATATCTCTCCAGTGACTTGTTCATTAACAGAAATGTACAACAAACAAGAGGCCATCCCCTGAGACTAGAAGAGCAAAGATTTTATTGACAGCAAAGGAAGGGATTCTTTATGGTAAAAATATATAGAACTTAATGCCAAGAGAGGTGGTGCTATCAAATACATTAGATGCATTTAAAAATGGTCTGGTTGTTTTCATTAGAAAAGCAGGACATATAGGGATATTAATAATAGAATAAGCATTAATAATAGAGCTTATTGATCCAAGGAAAAATCTGATTGCCCTTTGGAGTGAAGAAGGAATTTTCCCCTCTAAGTGGAAAAATTCGAAATAGCTTTCTTGAGGGTTTTTGCCTTCTTTTGGATCAAAAGCAGGTATGATAGGTAGTAGGGTTGAACTTAATGGACTTAAGTCTTTTTTCAACCAAATTACTATGATGTACATCATTATCTTTATTTGCCTATTGACTTTGACATGTGCACTGTGAACTGTGTGATCCAATATTTATTTTTTTCATTTTTTTTTAAATTGCCATCAGATTATCATCACCTGGAGTAGTATAGCTATTTTTAAAGACAACTTCTCCACCGGTCATATTTCATCCTTTGGCCTTCCTTATGTTTATTACGATAGCTATTTTTGTTTTTTGTTTTTTTAAAGTAACATAAATTTCCGATATTCTGATAATCCTGTGAATCGCTACCTGGATGTCCATACTTGTAGTGATTCTATGTCATAACCAGGTTTACAGAATTCTACAAATCAGTTACGCAACCTTCCCTCATATGTCCCTCCCTCCCATGCTTCCCACTGTGATATAAAACTTGGGTTTCTTTGCCTGACTGCGTAGTATCCCTTCTCCATTATCAACTGAAGATTGATTTTGAACTATTTCCCATGAGATTTCCCCTGTTCTTTCCACCGTATGGCTATGCAAAGCTTCATCACCATGAAGAATTGAATTGCTATTATTTTATGGATAGGGGATTGTGTTTCCAAACTTAAGTGAAATAGGTCTTTTAACAAGTCAGGTCTGAAATGAGATTGAATATTTTATAACTGTTCCCCACATCTCCAACATTGGGGGGAAAGGTTTAAGGACATTTTGGCCAATCTTTGTGGGACTATTTATGATCTTAAAGTGAAGTTTTGTATATTTAAACAGATTTATTTTCCCTATTTCCACCCACAGGGTTCTCCAGCTCTCACTATGTATGTTCTATCCTAGATCTTTCCCCCAGCTTTGCAAGGCACAAAGGGCCGGATTTTGGGTCGACCCCACCAGAACATCGAGCCATCTCCTTAATTGTCCTTTCTTTAATTTACCATTTGACGGTTCTATTTGACTCTCAGATTTGAAGTGCAGGACGCAAATTTAATATTTAACACCAAAAAATTGCAGTATTTAAAAATGCCTAGATGTTGCCCACTGAGCTAACAGAACGGGATTAAAGTCATGTGCCTGGCACACATGCAGTTGCAAGTGCACTGCACTCTCTGTGTCACTGGGCTCAGGGCAGGGTACAAATATGTAGTATAGCACCCACTAAAATAATCACTGTAATTTGAATAATCGCTGTAGGATTATGCCCCTCAATATGCCAGTATTATGCCTCTCAATATGCCAGGATTATTATGCACTCAATATGCCAGGATTTTCCCACCCAATATGCCAGGATTATTATTTGCCACTCAATATGTCAGGATTATGCACCTCAATATGCCAGGATTATTATGCCTCTCAATATGCCAGGACTTAGCCACCCAATATGGCAGGATTATTATGCCACTCAATATGCCAGGATTTTCCCACACAATATGCCAGGATTATGCCCCTCAATATGCCAGGATTATGCCTTTCAATGTGCCAGGATTTAGCCACCCTCTTCCTCCCCCCTTCCCCCTTACTTACCTCCTCGCTGCTGCTCTGTCTCTCGGTGCTGCAGGTCCGTGGCTGTGAGGGAAGCATTGTGCGTTCCCCTCCAGCCAATGCGCATTCAATAAAGTTTGTTTAAAAAAAAGTTTAAACAAACTTTACTGAATCCGCATCAGCTGGAGGGGAGTGCACAACGCTTTCCTTACAGCCACGGACCCGCACCGGGAGACAGAGCAGCAGCGAGGAGGTAAGTAAGGGGGAGGATTTTTTTTTTCACAGTTCCGGCGCCCCCTGCTAATTTGCGCCCTAGGTGGCGGCCTAGGTCACCTTACAGGTGGCGCCAGCCCTGCCGAACTCCAACACGAACATACAGTGGAATGTCCGTGTTCGGGTCCGGGGTCCAAAAACCGTAATGTTCGGTACGAACCCGTGCAGTTCGGGTTCGCTCAACACTAGTTGTGAGTTATTCTTGCCACCAGGAAATACTCCTTACAAGGGACACCTAGGGGTTCTATCATCTCGTTATATGACATCATTTGGTTATCTCTGAGGAGAGCCTTTATTTTTGTTTTTTAGTGTTCCCTCAAACCCGAATAATCATGGTTATCTATTATTACTACATTTACATCTGCCTCATGCTCACTGAATTTTCAGAGCTATTTTTAATTTTCCATATGCAAGTGACCTCCAATGATGACCCAGCATGATTTATGAGTACCTACGTAATACCACCAGCAGTGCTCCTGATAACCTTTCTATTGAGACACTCAGTCTGCTTTATTTTAAATTACTTTTATGTACCCCATCCCCCAAGGCCTTTCCTTCATCGTCATCTTCATCTGAAAGTGAGTGGTATTTGGGACCATACATGACCAACAAGCCCATTTTTTGGTGCCACCTAGGGGCCGTAGGTGGGAGATTCCCTAATGAGAGCACAGCACTGTTTTTTTTTTTGTTTTCACTAATTCTCTTATCCTCTCACTTTCCCCCACTTTTTTCTTCCCCTCTCTTTTTCTTCCTTCCCTATACCATATCTTGTCCCCCCTTCTTTCTTTTATCCTGTCCTTTTCTCCCCATCCCTATAAAATCTCCAGACTCCAGGGAACTTGGTGCTTAGATTTTGTTGTTATTGTTTTGCTGTCGCCTAATGCACAGTCGGCCTTTGAGCTCTGCTGTTCCCAATATCCTACTTGTTTCTGACCTTGTTTTGTGAACTGGATTAACCCCTTGTCTGCGGCCTGCCTGTGACCTTGTTTTGTGACCTGGATTTACCCTTTGCCTGCCACCTGCCTTTTTGACCCAGCTTGTGACCTAGATTTACCCTTCTGCTGCTGCCTGCCCTTTTGACCTCAGACTGTTTACGGATTTCTCCTTTGAGTGCTGCCTGTCCCCCAACCTTCGCTTATTTACTACACTATTCTTTATTTTTATCTCTATGCCTGCATCCTGGGCTCCTCTACTAACAACTCCACTAGATGGATCCCTACAGTGCTGTATGATAATAAAAATAGTAGATGTCAAAGGAAATCAATCTCCTGTCTTTCAGATACATCAGTTGAACAAGTTGGTAGCATCTTTCTGAGTGTGGAGAATCCAGATGTTAAAGATTAGCCAAACACATCAGGAGCTGTCCATGGTCAGAGTGATGGTAGAGAGTCCACCGTGGTGCGACAGAACCAGCTCCTGCTAATTATTAAACAACACACACATCTTGAAGGAGATCCAAACAATTTGTAGACATTTAACTGTGATTCTTGCAATGTTGACACATCCGAATAGGACTACCTTTGAAAAGTGCATAATTAGTGCCAACTCAGTAACTATAACCTCAGTAGAAATACCTCAATGTGCACAGAGGATTGAAAGATAGCAAAGTGATGATGAAGAGGATGCAAACACAAATAGAAGGTTGCCTAATCAGTCATTCACATAATTGAGTTGGGAGGTTCAATCTGCCTTGGTCTCAAAATTGAATTCGACCTGCCAACTCGACAACTTTGCGCTGAACAAAACTCAACCTCCAACTTGACCTCCCTCACCAAAGTTCAATGCAACTTCTCATCTTGACCTCCATAGAATGCATAGAAAATTGTTATTCACTAAAACTGAAAGGATGTCGAGTTGGATTTACTTGCAAAATCATTCCATTCAACTCAACACTTCTAGGGGTAGGAACTCCCATGATTTTCAATGGAAGAAGAAATTGCACATTTTTTTTTGGAGGCTAAGTTCAATTACATTTTGGATTTAGTTTCAAAATAAAACGTTGCCTCACATTACTTTAAATGGGAGAGAAAATGACAGTAGCAGTTTTTGAGACTTGGTCCAACTCAACCTCCAAACAATCTCCTCAGCACACTTTGCTCAACCACCATCTGACCTGCTTTCACCACATCTTGACATTGAAAATATACGTTCCAAAAAATAAAGTTACAGATGTGCATAAAACACAAAGTGCAAATAGTAATAATAAATAACTCAATACTTGCTGTACTGCACTAAAATGCAGTCCTCTGTATTTTTTTTTCCAAAATGTTTACAATAGACAGACAAAAGACTTACAATATACTTTGGCATAGAATTGTTCAAGGTCACAATGTTGGTAGGCAGGGGAGATTGAATCTGTCTGACCTTGGTTGTCGAGATGAGCTCTCATCCTAACCACCAAACTCGGACTTTAGTAAATACACCCATGATATAGTTGGCTTACAAATTACTTTACATTGAAATAGCTGGAATACTAGGACTAAAGTTCACTGGATTCTGCCTCTCATGGATGTATCTTGGCCTTGTTCCTTGCACCTGATCCTACTAATTTGTGTGCCTCTGAATTGTATGAGACCCACAGTTCAGATTCAAAGAACCCATTTTCATAACGCACTACTGGCGATATTCTCTGTGACAAAAGCACTAGAAATGCCATGTGTGTGGAAATGCAGTCAAGAATCTTGTTCCTATGACAAATGGTCAGTGTGACCCTTACTGTTTATTAAAAGATAATCAAGATAATTTTATTGTGTATTATGTAACTTTAAATCCAGGTAGTGTAAGATTTAAAAAGCACACGTTACAATTTGTTTTATGTTTGCCTTTTTTCTTTTCTTTTTATTGCTCCCAAGAGATCCATATAACAAACCATTCTCATGAGTTATGCTTAATTCACAATTCCAAAACCATGTATATAAATATTTTTATTTACATAGGCATATAAATAATTATATTTAGGTGTGACAAAAAATTACATTATTCTACTGTAGATATTGTAACTTAGATACAGTTTATGCTACTTACATGTGTGATTAGAGCATTATAACATGCCTCAGGGAGCAAGTTAAAGATTACTTGGAAACTTTGTGCATTTGCTAATTAGATAAACCGATGTGTGCTCACAGACTTGGCCACCTATGCTAAAAATGAAAAGGAGTAGAACAATGGTCAGACAGAAGCAGTGTTCTTGGCTTTACTGTGATCAGAGTGAATGATATTGGATGGCTACTCTCAGAAAATAAAAATACAGACCACAGTGATTTTTGCTGAGAGCAGATTCATTATGTGCTTCTTAGCATCAGCAGCACAGTGTAACAAATTCCCGGTGGACAAAAAAAGCTACGCGTTTCGTGCCACACACTCGGTGCTTCGTCAAGGCACCTTCTTGGTTTTACTCGTTCTCCCAGATCCCTCATTAGAGAAAGACCTGCTGCTGTTCTTGACAGACATTTATGCAGCACCTTATTTTGAATTAGTACATTTCCCAAGTGAGTAGGAACCAAACTGTGTAGGTGGAAACAGTAGCGTCCTGAGGGCGGTGCGGTAGGTGCGGACTGCACCGGGTGACACCTCCAGCAGGGGTGATACCCATGCTGCCGGTTTCCCCCCACAGTGCATTGTGCTGATAACCTTTTTTTTTTTCCTGGCAGCTGCATCCGCTGGATTCGGCTGCCAAAAAAAAAAATCTATGCAACCGGATGTGACGTTACGTCACATCCGGTGGCTGCGTTTGCCTCGTCCATGCAGGAGGTAAGACTGCATGGAGGAGACGACCGGGGACACAGAGCAGAGACAGAGCAGCAAATAAGGTTATACTGGGGAAGGGGGAGGAGGGTGGTATAATACGAGCAAAATACTGGTGTATTGAAGGGTTAAATGCTGGCATATTGAGGGGTTAAATGCTGGCATATTGAGGGGTTAAATACTTGCATATTGAGTGACAAACTTCTGGCATATTAAGGGGTTAAATTCTGGAATATTGAATGGCAAAATTCTGGCATATTGAATGGCAAAATAATACTGGCATATTGAGGGGTTAAATCCTGGCATATTGAATGGAAACATACTGGCATATTAAATGGCTAAATACTGGCATATTGAGTGGCACAATTCTGGCATATTGAGGGGTTAAATGCTGGCAGATTGAGTGACAAACTTCTGGCATATTGAGGGGTTAAATTATGGAATATTGAATGGCAAAATGCTGGCATACTGAATGGCAAAATAATACTAGCATATTGAGGGATTAAATCCTGGCCTTTTGAATGGCAAAATACTGGCATATTGAGTGGCACAATTCTGGCATATTGAGAAGTGAAATTCTGAAATATTGAGTGACAAAAGGAGGGAAGACTGCACGGAGGAGACGACCGGGGACACAGAGCAGAGACAGAGCAGCAAATAAGGTAAATACTGGGGAAGGGTGGAGGAGGGTGGTATAAAACGAGCAAAATACTGGCATATTGAGGGGGTAAATGCTGGAATATATTAAATGGCAAAATACTGGCATATTGAATGGCAAAATATTGCCATTTATTGAATGGCAAAATAGTACTGCCATATAATTGGGCAAATTGGCTGTGGCATATTAAATGGCAAAATAATACTGGCATATTATTAGGCAAATTGTCTGGCTTATTAACGACAAAATAATACTGGAATATTATCAGGCAAATTGTCTGGCTTATTAATGACAAAATAATACTGGCATAATACTGGGCAAATTGTGGTTTATCAATGACAAAATAATACTGGCATATTATTGGGCAAATTGGATGTGCCATATTTATGGGCAAACACTGGCATATTAATGGGAAAACTGGTTTATTTTAATTAGCAAAGTAATGCTGTGGCATGGTCTGTGGGGAAAAATAATGTACTATAAAGAAAATGACACTGGCTAGTTCTGTGGGGCAAAGTGACACTGTGGCATGCCAAATCATGTAGGTGTAATATGAGTGCAAGCCAAGTGCTATGGGTGCAATATAGGTGTTTGGCAAGTTCTGTGGTTACTATATTGTGCCATGTTAAGTCCTTTGTATTACATATGAAAATAGTTGAATAGAATATTTAAAAAAATCAAATAAGTATAAATGCAACTAGTTATAGAGAGAGAGAGAGAGAGAGAGATGTCTGTGTGTATAGTTATGTATTGTTTTAGAATTGTACAATTGTCACCTCATGAGGCTCCTGTGTGTCGCATAATTAATGGCGGTCCCATGTGTGGCATATTTATTGGATCCCATGTGTGGCATAATTAAGGGGCTCTTTTGTGTGGCATAATTATGGGGCACTTGTGTGTGGCATAATTAATTGGGCTCCAAGGTGAGGCATAAATAATGGGGCTCTGGTATGGCATAATTTATGGGGCCCTTGTGTACATCATGGTTATGGGGCTCCTGTGTGTTATAGTTATGGGGCTCCTGTATGTGGCATAGTTAATGGGTTCCTGTGTGTGACATAATTTGTGTGGCTCCTGTATGTGCCATATTTAATGGGCCATCTGACTGGCATTACTAAGAAATCTGTTTGGCATGGTACTGGAGAAAATCCAGGGGGGGGGGGGGGGGTACACCATGAGTTACTGCACCAGGTTAAAGCAACCCTAGTGACGCCTCTGGGTGGAAGACACTACCAAGAAAGAAAATATAGCTATCACTGGGGCCACTGCACCCTCACTTCTTCAGGGAGAGTGTACAGACATTACATCAGATTACACTATTATTTTTAATAATCTCCCTTCAGCAGATCAACATGGATAGATAGCATAGATAGTTGGGTGCCTGAAGTAGCTCAGAACTCAGTCTCTTTTTAATTATCATAAATGTAATATTTCCTAGCGGGCACAATTTATGCAGTTTTCAATGAATTGTCCAGATGTTTTGCATACTTGCGAATGTGTAAACATTTTTTCTCTCATATTACTTCTCCACCTTCTTGACTGCCTCAGGAATTCAGAGCATAAAATGGGGAAGGATTTACATTTGCAATTTACATGCTACGTTCACATCCAGCTCTTCAACTCGTCATACATATGAAAAGGGAAATACATGTCCATGCTAAAAGACTACATTTAGCTTGCAGTGTCCCATAAAAATAATGGCATGTGACCAGATATTCCTCAGACCAGTAATAAACATTAGCTTATTGCCACAGTAAATATAAAATCAATTACATTAAGTGGGGCAAAAGATGTCCTGTCACACTTGAGGTGTCTTGCTACAAAAGATGCCCTAGATAAGCTCCCTCGATAAACAGTTTGTGTCGCCAGGGCCCCACCGCTCCATGCAGAAAGAGAGGACGATTGTAAAAATAGTGTATGTGAAGCAGCTGGTCTGGATCCCAATGGGACATATAGACTTTGGGCTGCTTTCCATTTTGTCCTGCATTAAAGATGGCCCTGGTCAGACTCATACAAATCTCCAAAATGACTTTATAGGAAACATACATGCAAACATTAAAAATGTAATGACAACCAATTAGACATTAGTTTATCTCCGCTTCCAGCACGTTCCAGCTAGAAACATGTCAAATATACATTACTGTTTTTAATTTATGTATCTTCCAGTTTAGTCAGGTGTTAACCAGTTCTATTTACCTTGTACAACAGCGACAGAGAATCTTGGATACAAGGAAAGAAATCGAACTAACTTAGGATGGTTTAGCTTGAACATCTGTTTGACGTATAGTGTATTGAGATTTGAAAGTTCCTTAACAAAACAAACAGTGGTTTCCACATTCCCCAGTAGAAAAAAAAAACTGTTTAACCTGCTTACAGTTGTAATACGATTTTCAGTTTTTTTGGCATGATAGGTATGTCAGTGAGAAAACTACCAAGGAGATTTATAATAGCTAATTTATGTCTGTGACTGTAATACAAGTACCTTAGTCGTCAAATTCACAACAGCGGTCTCCTTTTCCTGAACATTCTTATTGTCAAAGTTTATGATAGAATCAAATCTTGTGAGATCATTTATTACGAAGCATGTCTACATTCAGCTAAATCATTTATAACAGAGGAAAATCAACACCTTCAGTGAGATCACTTATTTTTTTCTGCATTCCAAAACCGCATGTGATGAAATCATCTGTTTACATGCAACATAGTAGCTGAAGTTGATTGACTACACAATTTTTTTCCTGTAGATACACACAGGTTGCTATTAGGGAAGTTTTTATATATTATCATTTTGCTATTTAAACAAGTTCTAACAGCACGTAACCATCTCAGCTATTTTCAAAATTGTAGAACAATATTTAAAATAAAAAAAAAAAAAAACATATGGAAAAGTCATTTAAGATGCTATACTGGGAGGTTTTTTTTTCCCTATAAATTCAGAAAGATACAGTAAATGTCTGGGATAAGTTAGGCAACCAGTAGGTCTTTTCCTGCCATCAGTGAACTTGCTATGACCTTGTGGTCTCGGAGGGCCTATTAAAATTAAGTCATGGGGCCGAAGAGTTATTTTCAAGTGTCATTTAAGCTTGTGTGGTCTCAGAAAGTAACAAATTAATCAGAACATGTCAGAATCCCAGTTTACACAATAATTCCAATTTGTTCTGATTTTATCTATGTATTATAGCAATTTAATAATCAATTTAAACAACATAGAACTTACCTATTGCTATGACAAATTATACGTAGAATGTGTTGCATTTTTATGTAAATGTTGCATGTGTGAAGCTTTCAGCCAAGAGTGTATTTGTGAATTCTGGATTGTTATATGAATTGTAGCATTAATATGTCTTTTAAAATAAATAAAAATGATTTTGAACTTGTAAGGAAAGAAATAAAAATGTGTTACGGTTATTATAACATAAACTGTATAAATCGTCTCTGTATTCCATTATGTAAAGGTTCTGGATTTGGCATCAGCATATTTATACAAACTGTATTACATACAATATTTTGTACTGTCATTTAAATTGTTTTTTGTCAGTACCGAGGAATGATGTTAATATTTACATTACTCCACAGAAAGTCTGATTCTTCTTTTTAATTTTTGATTGACTTTTTATTTTATTTATTATTCTTCCTTATTTCTTTTTTTCTGCATTCTGTGGATGTGCTTCAGCAAGTTAACCCATTGTTCTAGAAATACAATGAATGTTGGGGATTATCTTGCATGTTATTTAAAGTTTACCTTTATGTAGAAATAATTTATTTGTTTCTATATTTTCCATTCTTTAGAAGTGCTTTAACAACTTTTCCCCTTTTGTTTTAGAAACAAACCCAAGGACATTTGGAATTACCTTGCATGCATTTTTAATGTTTTTTTTTTATTCTAGCCTTATTTCTCTTAAACTCCAGAAGAAAAAAAATGACTGATCACACAGCACTCTGTTAAGTGTGGTGTTTAATATCACCAAAGTGGCGTGGCAACGTTACAACCCTGCCGGGTCTTTGTCAGATCCGACAGGGATGAAACATTGCCACGCCACTTTGGTGATAATAAACACCCCACTTAACAGAGTGCTGTGTGATCAATCGTTTTTATATGGGATCTGGTGGTCCTAAACCCAGCACCATTTGAAAAGTGAGTGCTGATAGACCTTATTTGCTTTCATGTTATTTCTCATTTTAGACATTATGTACTTTACAAGTGCTTATCCAATTTATATAGCTGTTTTACAAATCAAGACTTTTTAAGGAATGAATTGCGCATATTCAATACCATTTTGTTTGGTATTTTCAGGAGTTGTGTCATCTATTTATAGCATTCTCATGCATATATATGCTATGCATATATGTGTTCCTGGAATTCCAAAAGGGTGCATTAACACTTAACAATAGTAATGGTAAGTTTATTATGCATTATCTAGAACAGGGATGTCCAACATGCTGCCCGCAGTCCAAATCCGGCACGCTGAACACCGAACTCCGAGCTGTGCCAAAACTGGATGCATCTTTCCGAGCACAGCACAAGTGGTCAATTCTCTGTCACTTTCAGTGGTCTGTCACTTTCTGAGTACTGAGTGTCAGTGACATCAAAGTGCTCAGAAGAGGATGGATGCCAGCCGCAAGATTAGAAGGCACACACCTGAAGAACTAACCACCCTCCCTACAAATAAAAAGGTAAAAATGCAGGAAGGGGGGCAGAAAAACCTGGACACCCCTGATCTAGAACATGTATCCACATGAGTTCCATAGGGTCTGAATGACCTAGAGACCTAGAGAAGAATGTTGTTAATATATTTGGCAGCAGATTTCATGGATAACGCTGTAAGGTGCCTTCAGTAGGAATATACAGAAATACTATTTGTCACTGTGATATAGAATATTCCCCATTTCCAATAAGTCAATACTATTAGAATATATACTAAATAGCATTTTTTGTGAAAACCAGAAGTCTGTTCTCGTATTAAGGGGGACAGTAAATATTTTGAAAGTAATGACACCATGGAGATTTCATAGTAACTTAGGTTGAAAAATTCTAAGTCTATCAATTTTATCCCTTTTACCTATCCTTCATCCTATTGGCAATTTAGGGAATTTAAATTTTATAGCAATCTTTTGTAAAAGGTCCTTTTTATGAACCAATGCTTTCCCAATGTATTTTATGGTTTGTCCAAAACCATTATGAAATTTAGTCTGGAATCTAGACTCTGTACATTGAATTACATTTTCAAGAAGAGTGTGTTACAAACGATTTTGAAGGCCTCATTTGGCCCTTTATCACCATCATATAGTCCTAGAGTATATAGAGGTATTCGGTTAGTGCTCCATGTGACAATGTGCCGGCCAGCTGCTGCTGTTTTAATACTTAATTAGATTACTTTTAATAATGTGCTTTAATGGAAAATCTAGGTATATGAAGATACTCCTTTCAATGCCAAATGACAACACTATAACATTCTCTGTCATTCAGTATAGCCCTCAGTGGCTGATTTTTTATTATATTTTTCTTGGCAATCAAATGATGAGATATCAAAATCAGTTATATACAGGTGTTTCTAGGTATCTCACATTTTAAATATAAAGGTAAAAAAATATTTTTTTTTTTACAAAATGCATTATAAGTCATCAAACGGCAGCAGAACATAGATTAAAACATACATATATACCATTTATAAAAATATTTGTCCAAAAAGGAATGATAAATACCCCTTTGTTGACAGGGACACTGACACATACATAAGATTTAACTAGATTACCTGTGCATTTTAAATAAACACAAATATAAGACATGTGCAACTGTTTTTTTCTGTTTCAATTAATTACATATAAAAGTAAAAATAAAATTAGGTGTTTATCTCCAGCATCCATTTTGAGAATTTTACCCATTATGCAACATTCTACAAAATCTTTCAGAAAGTCTCACTTTACAACTGTGGCCAAAGCCTACATGATGAGGTCATAAGATACACCCCCTCCTCTCATACTGGCTCCTTTCTATCATAGAGGGCAGGACTAGGTGGCTGTGTATACCTTTTTTTTCCTTCTAACACAAAGAGAGGAGATTGACCTGGTTAAACAGGATCATAAATCCACCCCCGTGTGATGTAATAGTTACATTACCCTCCCATTCAATGCAAGTCTATGATCAGAATTCTGTGCCCCCAGCCCCAAAGGGAGATACTAGTGCTGAAAAGTCTCTCAGGGGTGGCACCTAAAAATACTATATTTCACAAAATGGCGGTGCCCAGTCACACTTGTTTAGTAAAATATTTCATAAAATAAACTCACATAACAAAAATCAATCTTAAATCAACAATGCCAAATAAAAAAATACACACCTTTCATTTTTTGTTGGGAGTCTCCTTTTAAGGGAGCCAACACTAAAAGATAATGAGTCAGAAATGTTATTATTACATTCTTTAATAGTATGTGGTTCAGATTCCCCCCCTTCCCCTCTGCGACATGAATGCTTTTGCAGGATTAAGTAAGCATTAAATATCTGAAACCCATTATCTGAGCCTACGGGTCACTGAACAATACAATGTAGTCAGGTGAGTCTGGTAAAGAAATTTAAAATATTTCAGTAACATTTTTTATTGAAATAGAGAAAACCAAACTGTATAATAAAACCTTACTTTTTTTGTATTAAAAACAACAAACAAAAAGTGAAAAGATGCTAATAAATGCTATGTCTTATTTGTTTTTTATTTATTATTGTGGTTGTATGCCATGATAAGTGTGAAATTCCACTGGGACTAAACAAAGTGGAAAGATAACAATGGTATTCTGGGAACAATAGATCGGGAACATTCTTCACAAATAAAACTTACTTGTCTCCAACATCAATAGGCCAGGTATTTGCTGGTTACTATAGAGATCTATATAATATACAAGTTTCTGGGGTAGCACCGAAGATGTAAAAGAGTTCCTGGAGGGGCTTCGTCTGCCAAAATAAAATAAGAAATAACTCGATCTTCCATGTAAGCCAATAACAATTGAGTTGATATTAGGGCATCCATATAGAAACTAAAGCCTGGTAAAGCACCAGGTCCAGACGGATACTCGTCCACCTTTTATAAAACTTTTGAACCACTCATGTCCCCCTTGCTTCTTAAATTGTTCACTGAAATAGAGAGTGGAGCTGATTTCCCAGTTAAAATTTTACAAGCTACAATCTCCCCATTTCCCAAGTCTAACAAAGATCCATGTTATATAATAAATTATTGCTCAATATCCTTAATAGATAACGATATGAACATTTTTTTCTCAAATCTTGGCAGATAGATTGAAGATGGTGATCCCTGATTTGATCCACCCAGACTGGGTAGTAAAGTGGCAAATGAGGTTCAATATAGACAAATGTAAAGTTATGCATTATGGGAAAAATAATAACAAAGCAACATATACGTTAAATGGTTTTTCCCTGGGAAAAACTACTAATGAAAAGGATTTAGGAATAATTATAGACAACAAACTTGGCAACAGTGCCCAATGCCAGTCAGCAGCTGCAAGGGCCAATAAGATATTGGCATGTATAAAACGAGGTATAGATTCACGGGAGGAGGATATCATCTTGCCTCTTTACAAATCAATGGTAAGACCTCACCTTGAATATGCAGTACAGTTCTGGGCACCAGTCCTTAAAAAGGATATTAAGGAACTAGAAAAAGTGCAAAGGAGAGCTACAAAATTAATAAGGGGTTTGGAGGATCTTAGTTATGAAGAGAGACTTAAAAAATTGAATTTATATACGTTAGAAAAAAGGCGTCTCAGAGGGGATATGATAACATTATATAAATATTTGCAGGGCCAATATAAAGAGCTCTCCAGTGACCTGTTCATTAACAGAAAGGTACAAAGAACAAGAGGTCACCCCCTCAGACTGGAAGAGCAAAGATTTCATAGACCGCAAAGAAAGGGATTCTTTACGGTTAGGACAATAAAGTTATGGAACTCACTGCCAAGAGAGGTAGTGCTAGCAACCACAATAGATGCATTTAAAAATGGTTTGGATGTTTTTTTAGGAAAGCAGAACATACAGGGCTATTAATAATAGAATAAGCATTAATAAAAGAGCTTATTGATCCAAGGAGAAATCTGATTGCCTCTTGGAGTCAAGAAGGAATTTTTCCCCCAGGAGGCAAAATTCGTAATGGCTTCCTTAGGGGTGCCTTCTTTTGGATCAAAAGCTGTAATGATAGGTAGAAGGGTTGAACTTGATGGACTTGTGTCTTTTTTGAACCTAAATTACTATGTTACTATGTTACTATGTTACCAGGTTCAGCTCCCAATGAACTGATCTAAAAGATAAGATTAATGAAATTTGGAAAGATTTCCAGTAACTCTGAGAATGCCAGTCTTTTCTTCTACATTTAGATTTACATGCATTAAAAAGACCATCACTCCACTCTCTAGTCCAGATTTGCATGGAATTTAAATTCTAGCCAGACACTGGAAAAAGGAAAATCCTCCTAGCTGGCATGAAGTTGAAGCACAAATTAATTACCAACAATACATGGAAAAAGCTATATATAGGAACCTAAACAACTTAAATTTATATCAAGAAGAATGTCCCCCTTGGACGTTAACAATTAGTAATTCATAGAAATTGTTAATACAGATCTTAAATATTTCCCTGCTCCGTCTCCTTCCCCAGGCAACTTCAACCTTAATTTAACCCATCTTTTACTACTTTTATAAAAAATAAATACAAAGGTATAAATGATGTACGAATGTTGTCACGTTGGGTGTGCATTTATTTATATATATATATATATATATATATATATATATATATATATATATATATATATATATATATATATATATATATATATATATGGGGAAATAAATAAGAGAAAAAAATCCTGTCAAAATACATCTGTTTTGTCTAATAAAAAAAGTGAATAGTTGTTAATAAGTGCTATGTCCCATTTGTTTTTTTGTTTTTTATTAATTATTGTGGTAAATATTAATTATACAAAGTGGAGTAGCTTGTTTATTGCATTTGGCCACTCCATTAGATACTGCTCCCAGACAGCCTCATATATGTTGCGAAATTCTGACTTGTAACTATGATTCAACTCAATTTATATCAGAATTGTACTGAAAGTATAGTGAGCTTGTATAACTCCTGCAGCTCAGATAAGTGTTACTGTTGCATAAAAGTATGTTTAGAATCCATATAGTGGAACTTCCTGTATTATTCTCTGTGTAATGTCCACAACTTACACAGTGGCTTATTACTTTGTATTCCCATGAGACTACCACACCTTTGAATGGCTATTGTTACAAATAATACTCTTCGATATTACCAATTTAGATTGAAATTCTAGTTAGAATGCTCAGTTAGAAATTATCTTATAGTAGACAAACAGTTTTAGGAGACAAATTGCAGTCTTGGCATCCCAAGTATAACCAGATATATGAAAGCAACTTTATTGGCACATATTTACAAATGGCAGTTGAAACCATCAAAGGGCGAGGACTGGCTGGAGCTGGAGGAACTTTTGGCAGGGGATTCTGAGATGGCCATCAATATGTGGTTTGAGCCAACTTTGTTTATTAACTGGCAAAAAATAGTTAAATCAGTTGTCCTTAAGAGTCTCTTCTCCTTCTGGAGAACATTTATTAGACAAATAGTTCCTGCTTGCTCTGTTAATATTATAGAGACGAATGTAAAAGATTTCAATTTAAAAAATTGGCAGAAGAGTGGATTTTATACAGTGTCAGACTATAAGGATTTTGGTTACGGAGTATAGTTGCAGGAAGATAACCCTTCCGAACACCACTGAACTTGGACACTGAATAGGTACAGAATACCAAGGCTGGGGCAAGAGCAAGAGTACTTCAGGTTGAGGACAAGCTGAGTTCAGGGGTACCAGATAGTGGGGTAAACGTAGTCTGAGCAGAGAGGTCAAGGCAAACTTGAGCTATAATGCGGAAACATGGTTTAATACATAGCAGCAAACTTGCAAGACTGTTTACTGCTTTAACTTACAGGAGTTGCAATATAAGATATTAAATAGGTGGTATCTGACACCATATAGACTTCATAAGATGAATTGTAATATTTCACAAACATGCTGGAGGTGTGGTGAAGAAGTGGACAATACGATACACGTATGTTGGTCATGTAAGAAATGAATTGAAAATTGGCAGAAACGATTCCCTCTATTTTCCGAATTCTAGTATTACCTTTCCCTCCCAAAGTTCACTATTCCATCTTGATATTAACCATCTTTCTTGAAACAAAAAAACAACTGTTTATTCAAATAATGTTAGCAAAAATACTTGTGATAGGTAGGTATTGGAGGGTGGAGGGGGGGTAAAATTGGACAGTAATCACATCTCAAATTGGTGAACAGTTTATGATGGAGAAGGGCTATTTTCTAAGTAGAAACATGGGGCATTAATTACTTACAGAGTAATATGTGTGTACTTATTTATAACAGTTCACTGGTATAATAGAATTTTTATTTTCATACGATGACAACAGGTAAGTATATTGTATGCCTTTAGTACTGTTCAAAGGGAGACAGAGCTGTTACTATATTGTGTGGTCCGATTCTGCCTTTTGTGTATGACCCATGCATTATACATATGTCTAATTAGACAATATTTATTTGTTATCCCTCCCATATAGGGGATTACAGTGTGATCTCCATTATAATATGAGCATCTAAATGGGTATACTACTCAAAAAACAGTATAAGAGAAACAAATAAAATAAAAGTCATAATCTGTGTTCTTAACTATGAAATACAGGAGGAGGAGTATCAATTTTGTATACGAGGGACACATAATAATAAAAAGTAAAATCCAATACAAGTGATGTAACTAATAAATAAAACATCCTTAGTATTCTCCCATGTACAGTATTATGATTATAGTTAGGAATGACACAATCAAGAGTGATATTTACGCAAGAATGAAATTAAGTTATTGTAATGTTATAGTTAAATAATTATAATACAGGTTATATCCCTATAAGAGGGCTGTGTAAAGCATAAGTGTTAAGTAAAACATTTTTTAAATTTTTGTATCCTAGGAAAAATCAGATAATGCACAACGGCTGAGAACACTTGTAAGAGTGTTCCTAAAGATTATATGGTGACTAACCATGATAAACAAATGTGTGAAGAGAACAAAACAAAATGTGAGTATGAACATGCTATGGTGATAATAAAGAATCATATTTCAGTCTATCAAATTAACAAAATACAAAATGGTAAAAAAAAACTTTATTAGTCAGTTAGCAGAGTGTCAGTGTGTTCACAGTCTGTCCAATAGATAACACAGAGAACCCCACATCAAATAAATCCCACTGTAGGAGTCTTCTAATGATATCTTCAGTTTTTTTCTTGGCTCACAAAGCCACAAAACAAATTTAATTTATATCAACCCTATAACCGTATGTTTAGATGCTGACATATCCAGTTCGTGGATAATAGGCCCCACGTATTCCATAATTATAAGCCTAAATTGGCAAGTCATTTTACCCACCTATCTCATCGCAATTGCACTGTATCATATACACTTCACCTGCTGTCTTGCATTTCATGAAAGATCTTACATTATGAATTGTGCCATCTGTATCTGTGACCTTGAAAAAAACTTATTTGCAGGTTTTGCAATTGCCACATTTGTAAGAACATTTTGCTGCCTACAACCATATGTCTTCTTTTTTTCCGTATAATGGTGACTATGTGCAAGCAGATCCTTCAAATTATTGCTTCTTTGTGCCTTCATTAGAAGATAATCCACAATAAATGCTAGGGGCAATGTCTTCATCACTTTAAAGGATAGGCCAAAATCTCCTGAGAATAGATTTAATTTGGTGCCAGCCTACATCATGAGTGCCAATTCACCTGATGCATTAGTTCTCCATGCTGTTCTTTTCGCTGAGCAACAACTGACTCCAGAGCTCTTTTATATGCCTAGGTATCTTTTTTACTTGAATCTCTGCTTAAATGTCTTGGCCTGTTTCTCAAATTCTCATCAGAGGTGTAGTTCCTCCTGAGCTTAAATACTGAACAGGATACCATTTTTGATGGACCTTGGATGGTCACTTGGCCACATCAAAAGATTATTTGTCTCTGTAGCTTTGATTGATGATTAATAGTATTACTGATTATTCCCTCCTGATTCTTCAAGGAAGTTTAATTTGTCTCTATGTACCTCAAAAGTAAAACGCAAGCCTTCTGTTTTTCTTGTTAGGTTTGTTTGTAATGTTTCATAGTACCAGTCCACATTATCAAAATGTCATCTATATATGTTCCACAACTGAAGTTGTTTAATATATTTCTTTATATGATAAGAAGCCACAATGTCCTCCTCCCTTTTTCCAAAGTTCCTCTGACTTAATAGTATATTTTATTTTTGAACCAAAAATAATTGTATTGTCACACAAGTTCTATGGCAACCCTTCCACCTGAACTGCTGTATTTTTTTTTAGGAAATGACTGCAGGCTCTCAACCCAACCTCATGAGCGATACTGCTGTACAGAGTTTCTACAAATAGACTGCAGAGTAGTATTGGGTCAGTGGATTCAACATTGTTCAACTTCTTAAGAGTATCTTTTGTATCCTTAAAATAGGTAGAACGTTTTCCCACACATTTCTGCAAAACCCTATCTAAAATGAATCTTACCTATTTGGTTAGATTTCTCATGCTGGAAACTTTGGGTCTACCTAGTGGCTCAGATACATTTTTGTGGATTTCTGAAATAGCGTAAATGTTGCTATTTGTGGGAATCTAAGATGCATGTACTTAAATTAATTTTCAGAAATATTTTGCCCCTGTAAGTAGATTCATAGCTCAGTTGAAAGTCCTGCCACAATTTCATAGGTGTTCCTGTCTGATATGATTTTCAAAACCATGTTTTAATAATTCTGCCTATCCATGAGAACGATATTTACTCTATCATCTGAAGGTTTGACTATCAATTCCGGGTTGTCCTTTAAGTCCTGCAGGGCCTGACTTTCATTCTAATAAGATTTTGAGTGCCCCTCAAACATACAAGTATCACAAACATGTCAAGAATACTACATTAATCAAAAAATGGGGTGAAAGGGCTTCTTTGGAAATATGCTGTCCTATGTATACCTAGAACTTACATGTGGTTATTTTATAACAATTTTTGTACAACTTGTACAAATACAGAAAAAAAAACTGATATTTCCTTATCAGCTTCAACCCAAACCTGTATCCAATACATTAAATTAGAATTTAACCAAATATTTCTTCAAGAAACATAGTACAAGCTACGCAAACTAAAAACAAACCTACAACACCAAGGGAAACCAAGGAGACAAAATTTTGGCTAGGAAATTTAGAGTCAAAACCCCTGAAAAGAAAACACACTATGCTAAAGGTCCACACTATCCTAGAGGTCCTAAAGAAATAGCAGACCACAGAGGTCTTAGACTTATTTTTGGTCATAAAGAATAAGGTGGAACCCATGGGGAAAAAACAGGAATCAAAGTCAGGGTCACAAGCCAATGGGTCAGGGCAGGAAAGAGCAAAGTAGAAACCAGGAGGTCAGGTATAATCTCAGAAAAGTGCAACACATAAATACAAGCAAGCAAGCAAAATGTACTGGGAGGAAAGGGTTTAAATAGCAAGCAAGTAATGAGAATTATGAACACCTGAGCAGATAACTCTGTGCAGGCATGAGGTTGACTGCAACAGTGCAAGTCTGAAAAGCAAGACATCTTGTGGCAAGCAGCATTGGTACAGGTACCAAAACCACAGAGGCCCAAGGTTCAACCCTAGCAGAGGTTACATATACCACTTTAATTGCTTGAAGCTTACATCATTACAGTCCCAAAACCCAGAAAGTTTATAATGTAGCATGCCAATTTTTGCCCCATTTCCTTACTCTGTAGCAACACCAAACTTTATGCAAAATTACTTGCCTCCTGACTTAGTACTCTGCTGCCTCAACCAATGACTAACTAGGTCTCATTTTAGGCTGTCAGCTATCTCATAACACCTGTATATTTACATTTCATCCATCTGCCAACAAACTGCAAAAGCTTATCTTCTGAAAGAAACTCTGAGACTTTTCAATATACCAGATGCATTTACCACTTCTATTTTTGCCCTCTATACAAAATATTATTAGGAGCCAAATTCAAATGTGAAAACTGTTTCATAATGGAAAACACCCACTTGTGGAAGACAACAGGCCATGAGATCAAGAACAACCAGAATCAGAGTATATGCAGAGCTACTGGAAGTAGGCAGGCACAGGAATACAGGGATTGTTCAATGGCAGAGTGAATGCTGGTTACAAGATACCAGGAACTGGAGGTAGAATAAAGTCTGCAAGAACTTACTAGGATCAATGTATAATGTGATATACAAGTACACTGCAATCAGAGTCCAGGGAAACTGGGATGTGATACCAGGAGGATCTCTGTAGGTCAATAGCATATATAGGGATAGGATGCCAAGAACAAAATTGGTTCGTGTCAAGCAAAAAAAATGTACATTTTAAGATAAGATAGCATGCTCTATATTCCTGACCAATTAATATAATGCCAAGTTAATAAGTCTCAGAATTCTACATACCAAGCTCTTGCCCCATTAAAAATTATAGAGGATGTGTGATAATGAGATCATGTTTGCATATACATTGACTCCCAAAACATGTTTGAAAACACCCATTTTTAACAACATTAGTGGATGCCCAGAATATGTATCTATGGTAAAAGTGGAACAAAACAAATGTTTCATGTATATTTTCTTAAAGTTTTCAAGATATTGTTGAATGTTATTTTAGTGATCACTAATGTAGTGAAATTGTGAGTTCTTAGACAATACATTCTGAGCAGAAGTAAGCAAAGCGTCCATGGTAAGGTCTCTGACGTTCCACTGTACATCCTTAAAGTTTAGACATTTTCCACAATGTTGGGGTCGACCCCCTTATCAGGAGTAAACAGCATGTTACTAAGAATACCATGAATCCAAGTGTGATGATCATAAATATACATTTCCTATACCATTAAAATAATGTCATTCTTTGCCAGAAATATGGGATCATGAAATTAACAATGTCTTTGCATCGTTAAACTTTAAGCCCACCCAGCTACCCTGCATATTGCAGAACTTATGCAATAACATCTAGCAATATAATTAATGCAAAAGCATATTATGTTCACAGTTTCCATCTCTAGAGAAGGAAATTGACATTTTGGCATTGTCCCAGAACATCCAGATGGATTTAGGAGGAGCACCTTTTTATGAATTCTATAGCTTTACCATAAATGTGTAAATCTTTGTTTATCAGTCAACAGAAATTGGATAGTACAACTCTGTAAAAAAAAGAATACGGGAAATATACATTTTTTGGGGGGCTCAGACCTTCCTTCTGAAATGTATACTCTTTATAACATATTAGTAGGAGACGTACAAGCCATTTCTGTGCTTCAAGTTGTAAGGAAAATTGTCATCAATGCCTCTGTAGCTTACTATCTTTAAATACAATTTTAAGTGGTATGTTCATATGCTGATTACAGTTTGTTACAAGAGCTTTATTCCATATGTAGAGAGAGAGAGAGAGAGATAAAAAAAAAAAACCCTCATTAAAGCTTAGACGGAAGAAGGAAAAAAGGAGAGAGAAATAAAAGGAAATGTACATTTTAAATAATAACTGTAACTGTTTTTGTGTATCATTAGTTTTTTTTCTATAAGTTCCCATCAATAAAACAAAAAACACAAAAAAATGCAAATATAAGTTCATTACCATTCCAATTTTCTATCATATTACAAGTGTACCATAGCATGTATAGATCATAATCTAATATGCAAATATAACAAAACAGAATAGACATGTGCACCTTGATGGGGGAGAGATTCTTCCCAAAATTCATTGAAGACAAAAAAATATTCTTACAGCATTTTAAAATTCTGCTTTCAGTGGGGAAAAATGTTCTTCTTGACTCCACATGGCAATCAGATTTCTCCTTGGACTATCGTTGGTGGGAAGGCTGAGTATAAAAGCACACAGGGGAAGCAACCTATTGATACTGATTATGCAGTGTAGAGCATGTTCAAGTAGAGATAGCGCAGACAGGAACATGCAACGTTGGAAGTATATTTTGCTATTAGGAGAATCAGGTAATGTAAATTAAACTTTATTGTAGACAGGAACTGAGGATGGTCTTTACTTGAGAATATAGCAGGATAACACACTAGACACAACGGCGGACAGAAGAACTGGCACTTAAAGCAACAGGTGGCAAACCTTGTACTTCATACTTCATAGAATATAGCAACTGGTAGATGAACTTAAGATGACACAGTAACTGATGGAAGATACCCCATCACTAACAGTGCACGCTCAGGACTAAACCCAACACCTCCGGATATGCCCCATCACCCACATTGCACACCCAGGATTTATCCCAGTGCCACAGTTTATGCCCCATCACCCACATTGCACAGCCAGATTTTACCCCAGCCCCCCGGTACATGCCCCATCACCCACACTGCAAATCCAAGTCTTATCCCAGTATATGCCCATCACCCACATTGCACCCCAGTATATCCCCCATCACCTATATTGCAAACCCAGTTCTTACCCCAGTTGATGCACCATTACTCACAATGCACCCCAGAACATGCCCCATCACCCACATTGCACACACAGGTCTTACCCCAATTTATGCCCCATTACCCCATCACCCACATTGAATACCAGGACTTACCCTGGTTAGCATCCACAGCTCCCTGGAGTCTAGTGGCAGGCAACATGGAGTCTGTGAGCTGCCCAGGTGCACATATGATCACGTGACATGCCATGATGAGAGCTGTGGGGAATGCAAGAGAGGCAGCATGGAAACTTGTCTGTGCACCTGGGCAGCGCACTGACTCCATGTTGCCTGGCACTAGACTCCAGGGAGCTGTGGATGCTGACCAGGGTAAGTCCTGGTATTCAATGTGGGTGATGGGGTAATGGGGCATAAACTGGGGTAAGACCTGTGTGTACAATGAGGGTGATGAGGCATGTTCTGGGGTGCATTGTGGGTAATGGGGCATCAACTGGGGTAAGAACTGGGTTTGCAATGTAAGTGATGGGGGATATACTGGGGTGCAATGTGGGTGATGGGGCATGTTCTGGGGTGCAATGTGAGTAATGGGGCATCAACTGGGAAAAGAACTGTGCCTTCAGCCCCTAAAGCCCATGCCTTAATCCAGCCCCGGATATGACAATAAGTAGCACGGCTTCCACTTCTGATGATAAAGTGGAGTCTATTCACTCCAATTGAGATTGGAGGTCGAGATTAGCACTAATTTTGATCTCCAACCTTGGACACATTTGCCTCCCCCACCTCAGATACCTCATCTCAACCTTGCAAAATTATATTCACTAACCATTTTGCAAAGATCAAGGGAGATGAAGCCTTCCAAAATAAATATGAATGAGATGTAATTCATTCCCATTCATATCAAATCATTTTAGTCCAGCCTGAAAAATTCTTCCTCATCAAATCCCTCAATATAAACCAGGTCAGTGGATTCCAAAAATGGTCATTGGAACCCCAGTAAAACCCCATGAAAACAGTGTCGGGAGCTGACCGATGCACTTGGCACCTTGAAGACATATGTGGGGCCTAGTCAACTGTCTGTCAGGCTTTTTTTGGCACAATTATTTTTTTATTTTCCTGCGCTGAAGAGGATGGCTGATCATTGGGAGACTTTTAATTGTCTAAGTGCCCCCTTTGTGATTTTCACTGCTAATATTTTAATATGAATCATCACCGGGGGCCTTGGGCATATAATACCTAAATCCATCATTCACACAAAACTACATTGGTGTCTGCTTTAGCTACTCAGTGGATAAGCCAGTATTCACCATACTGATCTATTCTGTACTGCATGGTAAAAATGAGTGGGAAGGGAGTCATCTTCTTTGTAGGTGAACCTGATTTTAGTACTCACTTTTACAAGTTTCAACCAACTTTATGGATTTTTAAATGTACATTTGATGAAGACTATATGCACAACAGTCAACTCAACTGAATTATAGGTGGATTTAAAGTGAGTTTGACATCACTATCATATAACCACTCAAACATATAGTTACCAATTATTATGGATTATAATAAAAATAATAGCCACAGAAAAATAATTGGCTTCATTAGCAGGTTCATAATACAGAAGGACTGAGGGAAAAACCCTAACCAACTACTGCTAACAGAAGATGTCAGGGTTTCCACTGGAAGTCGAACTGATGAGCAAATGGAATACCGGACATCTCCTGTGGCATCACCCTTGGCATGTGGTTATTGTTCTCATTTTTTGAAAAACTAAATCTGTTCCCTCTGTTCCTTTTTTTTTTTTTTACGTTTTTCTATTGGTTGACGGGTATTATGCACTATGTAAATATCCCGTTTCTGCTACAGTAAAAATTGCTGAAACTATAAAACAGCATTTTATTTCAAAATGACTTTAAGCTTCATGTTTACCAAAACCACAGATTTCTGGAACATTGTATTTTAACACAGACCAGTGCGATGTTATTCCAAACAATGCATTTTTATTCAAATTATTCTAACCTTTGATCCATAAAGTTTACATACTCTAAGCAAGCCTTGTGTTATTATTTAAACTATTTTTCTTTTCTAAAAGCAGCCCATGCTAGCAACACTGTTTCTTACATCAAACTAATACAGTTAATGTATATTTCAGTGAGCCAGCAAGTAATTACTTTTTAAGTGAAACCATGGCTCCACACTTCAAATAATCCAACTAACTGACGTTCAGATATTTGAAAAGTATCAGGGTATGAATATTTCAACTCACATTCTATATTTCCTGGAATATACGACTTTTTTTTTTCTTTCTTTTTTTCAAAACAAAAAAAAAAAGCCTAGAATATTGGCTGTGTTTTGTATTCAAGACACAAGCTAAATGTTACTGAACTGATTTCCCCCTTTTAAAAATCTGGTTCGTCTTCTAACCTGATGTATCTTGTACTTTAAAAAAAATATGGCACATCTTACAGTCACATTTCTTGCTAAGGTGATTTTCTCAGTACATAATCACAGAAAAAAATTGGTAGGAAAAGAGGGTAATTTTGTATTTTTGTCAAACAGTTCAAAAGAAATTCTATTGGCGCTCTCTTTCCATTTGCTAGCATTTTATGTAGAACCACCCTGGGACAATGCCAAAATAGGCAACCAGGGTTATTTAAGACAGATATTCATGGGAAGACGGGGAAAGTCTAATAAATTATATGTTTTTAAAGGTCAAAGTAAGCATGACTTGCCCGTTTTTAAAAAAATAATGGTTTTGTAGGGGATTCCCAAGTAAAATGAAGCACTAAACGATTTAAAAAAAAAAAAAAAAAAAGGACTGAAGCATTGCTATTGCCATAAACTTTCTAAATAATATAATATTACTCTTTGGAGAATCCAAATATTACTAGGTCATGATTGTGATGCTCTATACTTGTGAGCAGGGCTCTCTGCCTCATATATCAGTCAGTTTCTGATGGTCTAACTTAGTATGTAGTTCCTTACTATGCTCTGTACCAAGCACTATGAATATTGTTGGCGCTATACAATCCCATGTCTACTATTGACTAATAAAACAAACCTTAGGGGGTTAAACTAGATGCTTCCATGGATCTCTTGGCGCTTTTTAATGTTGGTTAAATGTCGGTACATCCTGACAGGTCTTTTTAATTATAATGGATACCGATAAGAAGATTAAATTTAAAGAACTATTTACAACTATTGCAAACTGTGAAAAAGAAAACACATTATGTATACATTGTATGTTTATAATAAAAAAATTTTTTTAAAAATACAAATAAATGTAAATGTGATATAGTGTGATATACATACAACAGTGCCACTTTTCTGCCAAAGTAGTTACCACAGTGCAGTGGATGAGTCTACAAGTGGAGGACCTTTGTTGTCAGCAAAGCAGAAGGAGACAGGGCAGGGTCATGTGACCCATGCTGCTGTATGGCATTAATATTTATGTATATGTAGACCACGACTGAAAAAGCAAGTGCAATGCCACATTAGGAGCCTTCAGTGGTTTCCTAAAAAGCTTCAAGTACATTTATAGAGTAATAAGAATAAGAACTTGCTTAGGAGGGAAAGCTGTGGACCTATTTTCAGGATAATGTCGTATTTTTCTCCTCGGTTTGGATCTAAAAAAAAGAAAGCATCAGATTTGGTGTATTTTTTGTCTAAACCACAAAATAAAGCATTTATGTTGCATATTTGTTGCTAAACTGCCTACATAGTAAGTAACTATTCAAGGTGATAGTGATATCTATACAATGATAGCTAATACAAAATGTATAATTCTGTTTGTATTACATAAAGAGTCATATTTTGGTATAAAAACAATTCTGGAACAAAGTGTTAAAAGTGGAGCAATCACCATAGAAACAAACTAAATGTTTTCAGATGTTGCTCTGGAATTGCTCTTTGAACATAAACTCAAATGAAGTCTTGAATCACTTACTTCTATGTTAAGATTAGATGGAATCAGTTTAGAGAGAATGGAAGTGGTGCAAAAGTCTGACAGTTTATAGAACTTTTCTCTGTGGACAGGATTTTCTGTTTGTTAACTATTGAGTAATATTTATGTTTAGAAAATATAAAGTCTGTAATTAGAATATTATAATATGGCAAGAAAAATAAGTGTGTGACACGGTTGCCACACATTTTTGACACCTATAACTTTTACATGCTGCCTAAAGCATACAGAAGTCATATATGACCAGAAAGAGATCAATTAATCAGACATTTTCTGTGGGATCCCCTTTTCAATTAAACAACTTTCCCCTTCCTAATTAATTACATATTGCAGAATGTAAAAGCTATTTATCCTGGTAGAAGAAGAAAAAAAATGGCAGATATGGCAACTCTAGTGAAAGACCAGCTGAAACTGAGGATAGACAGAGCTGAGATAGCTAGCCCTGTGGGATGTTATCCATTCAGTAGAATCTCACAAGCTTTGTGTTAGTTGGTTCATGTTTTAATACGTAGCAGGATTGTGAATAGGTGATATGTACACTACAGAAAGCAAAATAAATACTTTTTCTGTTTGTGGAAGTATGAGAAGAACCTATTTTTAGTAGCTTTATAATGCAAAAGAATAAAAGATTCCTTCATTTTCTAGAAAAGCTGTATTTCCTGACATGTAATGGAGCACACTGGGCATATTGCCTCGTCCTCATTTTCTGCTCCTGCACAATGGAATGCTGAGTACATTAACTCAACTCAGGAAATCATATATTCTAATTTGCACAACTGATGCTATTACTGCCTGGCAATGCACAGCAATTTATATCCACCAGTGGACTAAATAGAGCGCTTTATCTTATACTTGCTAGAAGTGTATAGATAAAAAGTCAGTGGCACTGACATTTGGGAATATATCTGTGTCTATGTTATTAATAATAGCAGGAGTAGGCGCCAACATTGTTCATGGTGGACAATGTTTTACTTTGCCACAGACTGTTAACTTATCCTTGAATAATAGTAGCAGCATACCAAGATCAAAACTCTATTAAATATTCAGAATAGCAACATCTGACTCAAACAACTTAAAACTAATAAATATACAGGGAGTGCAGAATTATTAGGCAAATGAGTATCTTGACCACATCAACCTCTTTCTGCATGTTGTCTTACTCCAAGCTGTATAGGCTCGAAAGCCTACTACCAATTAAGCATATTAGGTGATGTGCATCTCTGTAATGAGAAGGGGTGTGGTCTAATGACATCAACACCCTATATCAGGTGTGCATAATTATTAGGCAACTTCCTTTCCTTTGGCAAAATGGGTCAAAAGAAGGACTTGACAGGCTCAGAAAAGTCAAAAATAGTGAGATATCTTGCAGAGGGATGCAGCACTCTTAAAATTGCAAAGCTTCTGAAGCGTGATCATCGAACAATCAAGCGTTTCATTCAAAATAGTCAACAGGGTCGCAAGAAGCGTGTGGAAAAACCAAGGCGCAAAATAACTGCCCATGAACTGAGAAAAGTCAAGCGTGCAGCTGCCACGATGCCACTTGCCACCAGTTTGGCCTTATTTCAGAGCTGCAACATCACTGGAGTGCCCAAAAGCACAAGGTGTGCAATACTCAGAGACATGGCCAAGGTAAGAAAGGCTGAAAGACGACCACCACTAAACAAGACACACAAGCTGAAACGTCAAGACTGGGCCAAGAAATATCTCAAGATTTTTCTAAGGTTTTATGGACTGATGAAATGAGAGTGAGTCTTGATGGGCCAGATGGATGGGCCCGTGGCTGGATTGGTAAAGGGCAGAGAGCTCCAGTCCGACTCAGACGCCAGCAAGGTGGAGGTGGAGTACTGGTTTGGGCTGGTATCATCAAAGATGAGCTTGTGGGGCCTTTTCGGGTTGAGGATGGAGTCGAGCTCAACTACCAGTCCTACTGCCAGTTCCTGGAAGACACCTTCTTCAAGCAGTGGTACAGGAAGAAGTCTGCATCCTTCAAGAAAAACATGATTTTCATGCAGGACAATGCTCCATCACACGCGTCCAAGTACTCCACAGCGTGGCTGGCAAGAAATGGTATAAAAGAAGAAAATCTAATGACACGGCCTCCTTGTTCACCTGTTCTGAACCCCATTGAGAACCTGTGGTCCATCATCAAATGTGAGATTTACAAGGAGGGAAAACAGTACACCTCTCTGAACAGTGTCTGGGAGGCTGTGGTTGCTGCTGCACGCAATGTTGATGGTGAACAGATCAAAACTCTGACAGAATCCATGGATGGCAGACTTTTGAGTGTCCTTGCAAAGAAAGGTGACTATATTGGTCACTGATTTGTTTTTGTTTTGTTTTTGAATGTCAGAAATGTATATTTGTGAATGTTGAGATGTTATATTGGTTTCACTGGTAAAAATAAATAATTGAAATGGGTATATATTTGTTTTTTGTTAAGTTGCCTAACAATTACGCACAGTAATAGTCACCTGCACACACAGATATCCCCCTAAAATAGCTAAAACTAAAAACAAACTAAAAACTACTTCCAAAAATATTCAGCTTTGATATTAATGAGTTTTTTGGGTTCATTGAGAACATGGTTGTTGTTCAATAATAAAATTAATCCTCAAAAATACAACTTGCCTAATAATTCTGCACTCCCTGTATAGATGATAAAACACAGCAGTAGTCAGTTTCCAGTGCAGTAATGAAACATCCATATATTGCTACAGCAATATAGTATAGCGCAAGATAAGATATATTGTAACTACCCATCCTCCCCTAGTAACTGGACACAGACTGTTCAGTGAACTCTGTTCTACCATATCACCCTCACCAAGCTAATTTCCAATATAGGTTAGGTTCCTCACACGATTTGACTTAACCTCTAAAGGAACCACCAGGTGACCTTCTACACAGAAGTATGTTAGCCACCTCACTCCCATTAATCACCTGCAGTCTCCAACAAATTATATTTCTATGTGACTGGAATGCCTTCTGGTTTAAAATTCATCCACCTAGTGTACCCATTTTGTAACCTCTGGTGTGAGTAACTCACTGACACAGTCCCTTAATGCCTCCATTCCAACAATTGCTAAGTTGCTAAGGGAATATATTCAAGATTTCATATTGAACAGGAATCTCATTAGCAGGAGCCAACATTGCTTTGTGAAAGACAGATCTTGTCAAACTAACTTAATTACATTCTATGAGGAGGTGAGTAAGGATATAGATATGGGTGCTGCCGTTGATGTGATATATTTAGACTTTGCTAAGGCATTTGATACAGTTCCACATAAAAGGTTACTGTACAAATTTACTGAAATAGTCTTAGGGCCAGAGGTTTGTTTGTGGAATGGCAATTGGTTGAAAGACAGAATGCAAAGGGTGGTGGTAAATGGGAAGTTATCAAATTGGACAGATGTAATAAGTGGAGTACCTCAGGGTTCTATCATAGGTCCTCTTCTTTTCAATGTGTTTATTAATGATCTTCCAGAGGGCATAGGGAGCCATGTCTCAGTGTTTGCCGATGACACAAAATTAAGTAGGGTAATACAGTCTGAACTAGATGTATATTCGCTGCTAGAAAATTTAGACAAATTGGGTAATTGGGCAGATAAATGGCAAATGCGATTCAGAGTAGAAAAGTGTAAAATTATGATTTCGGGTACAATAATAAAAATGCAACATATAGTTTAAATAGTGTATCCTTGGGGAAATGTATTAATGAAAAAGATTTGGGAGTCGTTGTAGACATTAGACTTAGCAGTAGTGCACAGTGCCAACTGACAGCTGCAAAGGCCAATAAGAAATTGTATTAAAAGGGATATTGACTAACGGGAGGAAGATATTATTCTGCCTCTTTATAGGTCCATGGTAAGACCTCACCTAGGATATGAGGTTAAATTCTGAGCGCCTTTTTAAAAAAAAGACATTATGGAACTAGAGAAAGTGCAGAGAAGGGCTACAAAATGAATCAGTGGAATGAAAAGTTTTACTTATGAAGAAAGCCTGGAAAATTTAAAGTTGTACACGTTAGTGAAACCGTGGCTTAGAGGGGATATGATCATTTTATATAAATATATACAGGGCGCATACAAAGGGCTTTCTAAAGACCTGTTCATTAACAGAACAGTACAAAGCACAAGAGGTCACCCTCTAAGACTTGAAGAAAGGAGATTTAGTCTATGACAGCAGAAGGGATTTTTGACAGTAAGGACAATTAAGATAATTCCCTGCCTAAAGTGGTTCTAGCAAATACCTTAGATGCCTTTAAGAGTGGCCTGGATGCTTTTTTTTAATGAGCCAGTGCATAGAGGGCTATGCATGTTAGTATAGGCATTCATATTTATTTACTGCTTTTTGATCCAAGGAGAAACCCAATTGCCATTTTGAGTCGAGAAGGATTTTTTCCCCTGATGAACGCAGAATTTAAAATTAATGAAGTGGTTTTTAATTGCCTTCTTTTGGATCAACAGCAGTAACCATGGGATAGGAAAAGGGTTCAACTTGACGAACACAAGTCTTTTTTTAACCTAAACTGAAATGTAACTACGTCACCACGTAATTATCATATTTTTCCCTCCCCACCTTTCCTCCGACTTCTTCACTCACCTTATGTTTTTCATGTTCCCCATTCCCTCTAGATTGTAAGCTTGCGAGTAGAGCCTTCTACCTCATGTCTATTCGTCTAATTTTGTCTATTACTCTCTTTATATGCTCTGTACCAAAGATCTGCATTCATTGTAGTTCCTATATAAGTAAATGTTAATGTAATATAATGTAAGTATTTCTGTTGTTTTCAACAGATTCTGATGATGGAACTCACCTGCCACCAGGGGTCATGACACACCTTTCAAATAGGTTTTAATGGTATTTTAGCATGTTAGCAAAAACATTCAAACCAATTAGGTACATTTGACATTTGTTGCTGCTCTAATTATACCTGGTTTATTGAATGAAGGGATTCTTTTTAGCATTTGAAACACTTTTACAATATCACTATTTAAGTGTAAGAAAATCTTGTACAATAAAATAAAAATAATTAGGTTCTAGTTAGGGGAGAATATTTGTATTGCCCTGTATCTCAAAATATTTCCTTTCAAAGCATCAAACATTATCGCGTTGCTCACTGACTGACCAGCACCAGTACTTTTGTGGCAATGGGTTTGGGACCTGAAACACCACATGTAATTTAAATTACCTTTTCCAAACCTGCACTGAGGATATATAAAAAGGAGCAGGGGATATTAACCAGTCCCCACTTTGAATCATTAATTACCAATCTATTGAATATAGATTGGAAGAAGACTGAGAAGCACCCATCTGTAATATAACACCCATGCACGGATCAAAGGGGTACCCACACTATGTGTGTTATTGGGGTACTTATTTGTATTTTAAATATTTTTGGTTATGCTTTAAAATAAAAAAAAAACATATTTAGCTTGGTCCAGCCTGATTGCATTGCTGGTTTGAAACCTTATCGAGTTTGTGTGTTATAATTGCTGCCTCGCTGAGTGTCGTCACCCTAGGTCTTGTGACCTCTTGGCACTCTAACTCCTGAATAAATACAGAAAGCATAGCAATAATAAAGGATGTCTATGGTTGGGGGTACACACATCCACTACAAATATCTTGCTGCTCTACTATTCCTACTACTGCTCATCTAGTGGTGTCCCCTTCCGGTGCTTAGGTAACATGGGGCTAAATATTATAAATCATTTAACAGCAGTGATTTAGGGGTAGCTTATCTGTTTCTATGCGCTATATACCCCATGATGCTCAGTCAACATGAATTGGTTACCTGTTATCTGGTTGTTCATCATCCAGCTGATATTTATCACACGGGTTCTCGTGGACACCCCTTCATATAGTTTCTATATATAGTTTATTACATCTTAACTATACCATCATTTGTGGCTAGCAATCTATCTGCTAATTGTGACAGCAATGTTTAGTGTATGGGAGTGCATTATAGAGTTCCATAGCAATACAAAAAAACAAAGATCTACCCAATATAGACCAAAATGGATTTGGATCAGGCAAAGAAGCCAAATTTCAAAAATTACTGATTTTGTACACTCAAAATCATTGACTGGCCAATGCCATCAAGGAATAATGTTTCTGTCACACTGATGCAGGATAAAGCATGGTGCAGAAAGGAATAACCAGCAAAAGTGGAAAACCAAGTAACGGGAACCACTAAGGAGGTGTTCACCCTGAATTTTGGTATCAAAGGTTGAGCCCTGGATCGGTGCAACCAATGACTTGTGCGACTCCGATGGAACCAGGATATAAGGAATGCACTATTGGCAAAACCTGAATTTTACTGAGAGCTTTATCGAGAGAAATGTTTTTCTGGAATGTATGAAAATCAAGAACCGAAGAGAGACAGGAACAGCTGAAAGTTGAACTTGATACTGGTACTGGATTGATGAGGGGGGAAAGCCGGATCGGTAACAGAAGTAAAAAAAATACAGGTATAAGCAAAGCTCTGTGACAGCCCTAACTAGGAGAAAACTCACTATAACAGGCGAGGAGGAAGAAGAAATTAGGCCATTTACATGTGCCTCGGCATAGACTACTCATCCTGGCAAATTGGGACCAAAAAAGAGTGCGCTCCATAAAAATAGGCAAGGGGACTAGGAACAGGACACTGCACGGTGGTGGTGGCCATGCTGGCTAGTAGAGGTTTACTGTTGGCATTGGGAAAACAGAGCAGGCATCCCCTGGGTTTAGAGGACGCCACGATCTGGGGTGAAGGACCTGCGGCAAAGTGTCGGTGTCCTCATGGCATTGAGAACAGAGCACTCAAGGTTACAGCTTCCATGAAAGGGTGTACATGGTCTGCAACAATGCTTAGGTGGTACAGGTGGTACATGTCAAAGTTGCATCTATATGAATGACAGGACCCAAGGTTTCCCAGCAGAACATTGCCTAAAGCATCACACTGCCTCCACCAGCTTGCCACCTGTCAGTGGTTATAATGTTATAGCAGATTAGTGTATATTATAATTGTATATTTGCAATAATATAAGCATTTAACATTTTTAGTAAAAAGTTATTTTATGTTAATTTACTATTTTTATGGATATAATTTATGTATGATATAATTTTGTGTTTAATTATATCTATTTTTATTATACTTCAGGTAATTTTGGGTCAATTTCAGAAGGACTTGAGCTATTTTGGGTCTAGCCAAAGTCCTCCCATTGACTTCTGTGGGTTACATTTGACTACATTTGTAATAGCCAAGGTCCTCCTAAAATGGCCATGAAATAAGCCGAAATCCTTCTCATAGAAGGACTTTGTTTCAGTGCATTTTGGCTAATTTCAATGATAGGTGTGGTATTGCCGATGATATCCAAATTGCAGAAGTATTCGGAGGCACATCTTCCATGGGATCTAAATACATTCAGAAGTTAAAGGCATGATTTAAGCTCCGAAAATGTGAGCTACATAGGTAGACTCTTCAGTAATGTGTGGTATGTTTGAGTACATTACAGAGCTCCTTAACAATAAAACTCAGAGTAATGTGTGGTATGTATGAATCTATGGTGTAAATGAATGTATAACAGCAATAACACTCAGTAATGTGCTGGTGTCTAAATGTTTAATGCTCCAAAATAATAAAAGTCACAATTATATTGTTATGTGTTGTGTGTGTCTCTCATAGAGTTATGAATATTGTGTAAGAGTGTCTTACAGAAGTAGAACTCATGTTATGGTAATGTACTCCAAACTGTGGGCCAGTTTCCAAAAATATCCACAAGACCTCTATTTACTACAATCCAGCTTTGGTGAAGAGGCAATTTGTGCTTGATGGTTTGAACTCTATAAATACATAATCTTAACTTGTTAATAGTGTGTAGAAATATATGGCAGATATATTTAGCTTTTTTTTTACATACTTTTGTTCGTTTTGGATGTGTGTTCATACCATTGCTCACATTAACAAGATGACACAAAGATTAAGAATTCAGGAGGAGAATCTAGAGGCATTTGGAGGGCCACCTCAATAATGCATGGATCTTTTCTGGTTCCGCTTTCAGGAAAAAAAAGATTGAAGTTCTAAATCCACCTTTATCTTACTTTTAAAGCTCTGCGATCTGTATCAGATTAACACATTACTATTTTATTATTCAGACTGGTACAATTTTAAGATTTTACAAACATTCACACTACTTGTTATGGATTCCAGATTACTTCTGGGCCTTCTCAGCAAGGGGTGGAGACACACACTCCTTTAATTTCTACAGTTATATTTTTATTGAAAAACTATAGTGTTGTACATGTGCCACACAATCTCAGCTAAATCTATCAAACATAATTAAAAGCCTGTAAAACATATTGTAGGACTATATTAACTTGTTATTTTATTTTATTTTTTGGATACATAGCATTGCTTTTTTATATATCATCCCTGTTGAATGTAGATTATCCGTGTATGAAAAAAAACAATGTTTGCTCAACAAAGATTGCATAAATGATTGCAAATGTTTAAATCTGTCATAAATTTACTTTTCAAGTAAATTACTGCCATGTTTGGGCACATCTTGGCCTATACCACAATCAGACTGTTACAACAAAATGGAAAACATTTGCTGAAAACCTCTCCCGAAAGAGGTAAGGAAATGATGTCATATTTGTAACATTTGTATGTCTGATAAAAATCCAATTATTGCTATGGATTTCTCTGCAAAATGTTCTGAAAAACTGTGGTATGTTGAAATGATTTACCACAATTTTATAGCAATAAGCAAGTAATCAGTAACACAGTGGTCAAAACAGCAGGGGGCTCACTTTTTTTATTTGTAACCTCATAGACTATCTTCATTTTACAGTTTATTTCTTAAAATAGGGTATTTGGAATCCCCCAAGAAACTGAAAATGAACAAAATGGTAATTTGGATCCGCAGCAGGTTTACTGAATTCTGATCTGAAACCTTTTATGCTTCAACGGAGCATGCTGAACTTGAATAACTTTATCATTTTGCTAAGTAACCATAGAAGTAAACTGAGGAGAGTGAGGTAATTGATTATTGTCTTATTGGTTAGTGTCTTATTTAAAAGAGAGGTAAAGCCCAGTGCCTTTTTTTCTCCTCTTTTGTCTGAATTTTAATTTTACTGAGAAATCCTGCCATATAGTTTGCCTGATTGTTTCATTATCAGTCATAACAGTAAAATCTGCAAATATAGCAGAAGGCATGTTTGGATGCTCTGCTAATGCACCCTCAGTGCCTACAGAGGCACTCTGCAACTACCATAGACACTTGTTAAAAAGGATGGTGTGTCAATGTGCTAATGTCGGGAGAGCCAGGGACTATGTCTCCTCAGAAATGTACCCTGGCTAACTATATGCTGGTTAGTTATTGATAACATCCTCTGTCATCATATTTGACTGGATTACTATTCAGTGATGTGAGCTATATTGTGCCGTGTCAGTCTCTGCATCAGACTGGTTATTACGCATTATTTATTATTATAATAATAATAGAGCCATAATACCGAACTTTCATTTTTTACTCTCAGCTCTATTCCTTAAATGGGAACTGTGGTGAACAGGCAAGTGAACTGCAAATGTCAGGTATTAATAACTGAGTTGGAAATTTAGGCAAGCTGGAGAACTTTTCCAACTCAGCTATTAAAGAACTGCAGCGACTTGAAAGTGACCAATCTTTTTTTAATGCATATTAGAGTTCAACTTCTAGTGATCTTCAACTCTGCGGCAGGCACGAGCCAATGAGGAAAACAATGCAATATTTAAAGTGTTTTCAAAAATGCAACAGTTAAAGTGTCTGAAATTATAATAAAACTTACAAAGTGCACATAGGTATTTTACACCATAGCCTATGCAGAGCCCACGTCTGCTTTTGTTTCACATCAGGAGTACAGCTAGGGTTGCCAGATCAGGCAGTTTTTGACTGGAAATGTGTCCAGAGGGGAACCAATTAATCAGAGAAGGATCCTATACAAACCAGCTAGATTAATTGATTTCCCTCTGCATGTAAAAGTCATATGCGTCAAAGAAATGACTGATCATAGAGTTGTATGCTCGGATGCATACAGCAGTAGCTTGACCAAAAGAAGGATCTGTTCAGATAAATGACCCAAAAAAATGAAATTCAGACAGTGTGGTTTATAGAGGTGTTAAAGTAAAATAATCATATACATTTTTAATATTACTTGGAGTAACATTTGAATAGCTCGTTTTTACAGTTCACTTGTCAGGTAACCACCATGAGTACAGCAGATATTTTTTTATGCATCTGGATAGGTCCCTCATTTATATTTGAAGAGGAGCATATTTTGCTAGCCAGATTGATTAGAAAAGGTAAAATATTGCACACCCTGAGAATAGAATGCTCTACAACTAGTTTCCTTGGCTTCTAGCTAGTACTGACTGCTAGTGAGTACAAGCCGTGGAAAAAATGCAAATACTTTTCACTAGTGCTTCCGCCAAAGACAAACTCTAACTGTAGCACAAAATGACTAAAAGAAGAGTCTGTATAAAAACTGATGGCAGAGATTCTTTCTTAAAATTGAATGCAGTTTGTGGATTCCTCAAAACTATTTCTGAGATGATCTTTCACTGTCTTATAATAAGCAGATAGATCCATTTTCAGAAAGAAACAGTTACGCCAAATTATATTCATTGAAAAATAAAAGTTCCAAAATAGTATATGTCAGTTGACGATATCAGGTAGAAAGGGGAGGAGCCATGGACTAACCTGTGCACAGTGCAAAAAAATTAGACATCACTATTGGCAACTATGCAATACCAACTTCTGTGTTCCATATTTAAACTGATTCATAACATCATATAAAACATCACTAAGTTTTCCTCAAGAATGCAGATTTGTACAGATAAGTCACTGCAAACATCTGGTTTAAGGGATAGGCAAAGTCCATAGCGAGGTCTGTTAAGGTCTATAGAACATCATTAGATTGTCCATCACAAAGACCAGCACAAGTCGGGATTGGAGGATCAGAAAAGGAGGCTGGAGTTCAGTTACTGTTAATGGCTTGTCCCCAGAAACCTGCTTGGGGCAAGTACTTTCCCAAGTGGTTGGTGTGAGTACAGAAAGGGTTCTTAGAAACATAAACAGATGCAGGATATAAACTTGAAATCCACATATGATCTACATGGGACAGTCCTGATTTGGAACTACTATTCTTCAGTCAAGATTTTTCCTAGAGCACCATAAGAGAACAAAATCTGCATACGTAGTATCGCTGACATGGCCCTAACATTGGAATATTACGATTGTTTTATTACAGCCAGGATGAACATGTATATACTATAAATATATGATAAACGTCGATATATACTCGTGTAAAAGTTGTTTTTGCTGAGTGATTAATAATTGACTACATTTATAGTTAAGCCTCGTGAGTGCGGGAATTACTTGGATTTGGTGTATGGAGCATCACAGCACCCGAGCAGAGACGTTTGTATAACTATGAAGCTGAGTGCATTGCTGTTTGGATATATATATATATATATATATATATATATATATATATATATATATACACACATACATACAGGTTGAGTATCCCTTATCCGAAGATCCAAAAACCAAAATGACCCTAAATCCGAAAAAAAAAAATTAAGATTGTTTTAAGACACTAGTGAGCCCTGGGCAAAGTCTTTAGCAATGGACCCCCCTCGACCCAATTCTTCTAAAGTCGCATTGTAAAAAACTGTATGTAAATGTAAACTTTTTAATGTTATATGCAACTATTTACACATCACATTCAACTATTTGTAAATGTAATAAAAATGTTCACTTTTTCTGCACCCATATTGCACCTAAAGGACTTACCACAGCACTATACAGTACCCACAGCACTTGCCATGCACCTATATTGCACCCACAGCACTTGACTTGCACTCATATTGCACACAATTTGGCATACCACAGTGTCAACTTGCAACACAAAACAAGCCACAGTGTTATTTTACCCCCTATGCATGTTATTTTTCCCCAAAGAACATGCTACAGCATCACTTTGCCAATTAAAATAAGCCACTGTCAGGTACCAATTAACATGCCACAGTCTCTTTGTCATTAATAAGCCCCAGCCAGTGTTATTTTGCCATTTAAAATGCCACAGCCAATTTGCCCAATGATATGCCAGTGCTATTTTGCCATTTAATATGCCACAGCCAATTTGTCCGGTAATTTGGCAGTGTTATTTAGCCATTTAATAAGCCACAGCCAATTTGCCTAATAATATGCCAGTGCTATTTTGCCATTTCATAAGCCATAGCCAATTTGCCCAATAATATGCCAGTGCTATTTTGCCATTTAATAAGCCATAGCCAATTTGCACAATAATATGCTAGTGTTATTTTGCCATTTAATATGCTACAGCCAATTTGCCATTTAATATACCACCCTCCATCCTCCTTCCCCAGTACTTACCTTCTGGTTGCTCCATGTCCCCGGTCATCTCCTCCGTGCATTAATATGCCACAACCAATTTGCCCAATAATATGCCAGTGTTATTTAGCCATTTAATAAGCCACAGCCAATTTGCCCAATAATATGTCAATGCTATTTTGCCATTTAATGTGCCACAGCCAATTTGCCCAATAATATGCCAGTGTTATTTTGCCATTTAATATGCCACAGCCAATTTGCCCAATAATATGCCACCCTCCGCCCTCCTTCCCCAGTACTTACCTCCTGGCTGCTCCATGTCCCCAGTCGCCTCCGTGCAGTCTTCACTCCAGCACGGAGGAGGGAAATACAATCACCGGATATGACGTACTGTGACAATGCAGCGGATGCGGATGCCAAGAAAAAATAACGTTTCGCTGCGGGATGCCAGCACCACGGGTGTCACCCATGGCCAGTGGGGCCCACTTAACCAGTGGGTTCTGGGAAAGTGCCCAGTTTATGTAGTTCCCAGAGCGCTGCGATTGATGTTAAAAATACAAATGATTTGAATAATTAGATCTTTTTAACAGAGACACTCTCTGAGACCAACAGCATAATCCAGGGACCTACATGTTTTTTCAGAAGTGGGCCATATTAGAAAATGATCAGAAATGAATGTGTAATGGATCACATGATTATTTTATTAATTTACATTAATGGTAGCTTAAATGTCATAGAAAAAAACAGTTGGTTATTTCGCAGTACAACAAAGGTAATCCCAAAACAGTTTAAAGCAACTTTATTGAATCAAATGACACATCACTGAATGCTAATGAACAAATATACCCTGGAGTAAGCAACAGATGCTGGAACAAATAGAACCTTGAACTCTTAACCCATTTTATCATTTCCGCAAAAACCTTGAGAAAATGGCGCACCACATCACCTCCAAAACTAGTTTCTAATGAAGACAAATTTCGCGATAGAGAAAATGTCTTGATTTTCACAAAATGCATGCATCTCCTTTTACAAGATATGACAGCAATGGATTGATTATTATAACATGTTGAAATCAGAATCTGTGTGTCATGTTTATAATTGCCAATAACAGTTGTATAACCAATGTACCAATTTGATTGCCTTTCTCAAGTTTTCCCAAGTTTGATGTATTCTTTGTCATTCGATAATTGTATTTACAAATAAGCTGTCCTTATAATGCTGTGACATTTATACACATTTGATTGATAATGACTGATTTCATGTGAAAAATGTATCTTGTAGTCCCCCATTCCTTTCTTTATTCAGTACCACAGATAATCTTTAAAAAAAAAAAAAATAATAACATTTTACAATATAAAAAACAAAAAGTTCTAATGAGAATATAGTTAATAACAAGTAGTTAAATCAGTTGGTCCACACCTTGCTGTCAGATGGCCACACGTTGTAACACCCCCAGTATAAATTATTTTAATATCTTGATCTTCATGATAAAACGTTCCTGCTTTTAACACTTACAGTGCTTTCTTTAAACTCAGACTGGCAAATTTCCCAGTGTTTGACATTTTTCGGAGACCGTTGTGTTACTGCACATTTATTAGTTTCTGAAAATATGGTTTTCTGAACTTTGACTGAATGTTCTATATTAAGAAAACTGTATCATTTGGAATTGATTTTTTTTTTTAAATCTGCTATTATATCAAAACCATACATATGTCCTTACCAGGTTTAATAAACTCAGTTGATTTATGTATAATTACATATATTTTATCTAGGTAAATGCATTCCTCCTCTCATATTGTATTCGGTAATGTATTCCCTAGAAATCTATGTTGCTTCAATTAAAAATGATTTAGACCTTTATATATATTATATATGTATATATATATATATATATATATATATATATATATATATATATATATATATATATTAGCTGAGTAGCTATAAGCATAATAATAAAATAAGTGAGTATAATTTATTAAACAATGGAATTATCATTTTCTTCAATCTAAAAAAAGTTTATGTAAAAACCCAATAAAACAAAGAGCTTGAGAGTGCTATATCATATTTTTGAGATAAAGATTTCTGTTGCATGGCCTATCCTTTTTTTCTGAAATCACGATCATTGTCTCCTTAATAAACCATCTGTATTTGGCATGGGTACAGTTCTGTACACAGTCATCAAGGAAATGCATTATTATTGAACAAAGTGATGAGGGAGACTGCATTTCGTGCCCATGTAAACACAAGATATTTTCCTATTTGCTTGTGCGTGAAAGCTTGTTGAACAGATGTGCTTTTCAATATAGTATAAGGTATTGCACCAGATATACTGCCTATTGGGTTGGTCATACTTGCAGGCAACTGCCTCTGGCAAATGCAGAGAACACACTGAAGACCAGACCAGGGGGGGGCAGAAACCTTTTCTTTTCATAAATTGTAACTAGAAGTTCTTTGGTAGGAAGTGTGGGGCAATATATATAAACTATTGTCAGTCTCCAAGGCCCACTCACACACAGCCCCAGGGCCATTAATGCGAACCACACCATCACAAGATAGGATGCATCCCCAGCATCGAGTGGGGGATGCACATCCCTAGCCTCGAGTGGGGGATGCACATCACCAGCCTCGAGTAGCATGCACACTGCGCTCTGCAAGCATATATGTGTCCTGACATCCAAGAGAGCAATGCCATTGGGGGAATCTGAGGAGGAAGGTGAATACCTTCATGGTTTATATCCTTCAATGCTGTCAGAAGAGAAGGGCAGTAATTGATGCTGGTGGGAGGATCCTCACTCATCAGCCTTATAAAACCCCTGCACACACTTTTGTCTGGGCCTATGTATTGAGCTGCCAGGTCTCTGTTTTTGAAGTCTCCTGTGTGTTGGTAGCTTATTTTCCTGAATCATGACCTTGGGTTTGCTCCTGGACTTTATGTACTCTCCTATACCAACCTATGGCTTGTCCCTGGACTCCTCTGCATTCTCATATCCCGACCTTTTGACTTACTTCTGATCCATTCTTGTTCCCCTATCCCAGGGGTAGGCAAACTGCGTCTCTCCAGCTGTTCCAAGACTTCATCTCCCATAATGCTCTTTCAGCTAAGAGGCTGGCAAGTATGGGAGATGTAGTCTTGGAACAGCTGGAGAGATGCAGTTTGCCTACCCCTGCCCTATACTGATCTGTGGCTTGCTCCTGGAATACTCTGAACTCACCTAATTTGACCAAAGCAATTTGGTCAATTGGGCAAAGCCATTGGCTTGAAACAGACAAACACTGAACCTGAACTTAACAGACTGACGAAATCATTACAATCCTTTTGATGCTTTTTTTTATATCAGGAAGGTCCAGGGTATAAAAGTGCTCAGTAATATGAATATTTGCACTCATAAATGTGCAAATATTCATATTACTGAGCACTTTTAGTGTTTCTATCACTGCTGTTTTGAATATCACCCTCTGTATGTGTATTAAGAGGGAGGGGAACATACCCCTTATTTATGAGATCACAAATATCTCACTCCTTTGTCACGATTAGCGCACTGTCACTTTGTTTTGTGTGATATATGCTTTTGGGCACTTTGGGGTAGTTGCCTTGACAGTTTTGCAGCCTTTGCATCACCAAGAAAAGCGCCCTAATACCTAAGCACCCACTGTTTTATTGAATTACAAACTTCTATTTTATTTATTTGGGTTTTTTTCCTTTTATTAATATTAAGTTATTATCATATACTTTGTAAATAACTCACACTCTGTGCTTGTGTATTTGACTAAGTCTGATCAATAAAGTTGTATTGATTGCTGGGCATCCATTGAGTTTGTATGTGTGACACTGATACTGTGATTGTGTGACACTCTGATTGTGTGTATGACACCGACACTGTGATTGTGTGTTTATGTATGTGACTGTTTGCTTGACACTGTGATTGTGTATGGGACAATGTGTGATTGTGTATGGGACAATGTGTGATTGGGTGTTACGTTGTATGACTGTGTGTGACACTGTGATTGGATGTGTATGTGACAGTGTGATTGGGTGCCTAAACTGCAAATAGGTGAATCCAGCCCACTACTATTCTGTGATACACACATATACTGCACAACACTGTGAGTTTTATTGATGTACAGTCTGTTATACACACAAGCTGCAAGTTACTGAGAATTAAAAAGGAATGAGGCCCAGACATGCATATATTGCTGATGAAGTGGCCCACAGCAAAAAAAAACATGGACACCCCTGCGATAGGTCAATGTACATAAACAGGACATTGTTTGGAGTTCAAAAGTCCTCTGGGGGAAAAAAGAGCTAGATTAAATTGTATACATAAAATAGATATCATTGATGCACTCAGGAGAAGTTTTCTGATTGGATTTCTAGATTGACAGTCATAAATACATTTTATATTAGAGTTTATCAGACAGAAATAAGTGAGCTGGAAAGATAAATTTATAATCAAGAAAAAAAATAATTTGACCACAGTTCACATATTGTTATATATGCTTGCAAAACAGTGTATCATCTTTTTCAAGCACCATTTTTATCACAGAAAATTCTGTAATGTATTATGCGTTATATGATCTTTTTATTATCAGTGACTTGTGGTAAAAAAAAAAAAAAACCTTCCTAAATTGTTTTCTGAGCATTTTTTCTGTTTCTCTGAGCAGTTCCATAGCAGATTCTCCTTTGAAGTGATTATATGGGTATTAAGGGTACTATATAAGCAATTTTTTTTTAAATATCAGTTTTGTGCTGTCAAAGCTTTTTTTTTCATTATCATATTTACATCATGCATTGTGTGTATAATAAGATAATTATATGTTGTTGTTTTTATTAGGTCTATTTACTAAATTTGAACTGCATGCCTGAAGGTTTATTATTTATAATTTATCTGGAACCATTTTCACATTGCAAATATTACAAGCAGTTTACTTCCAACGGCTATTTTTAACCCTAATTGAACAGCCAAAACAAGCTTTGTGTCCCAGAAACCAAAGACCTAATGTTGTAAGTTCCCCACTATATAATAAGATATGACCCATTGTTATATTATTGAGCTACAATAATATTTTTTAGTAGTCTAGTTTAATAGTAGGCAAGCAACTAAGGAAACAGAATAACTTAATTAATTATATTGATTAATAGGATAGCTAACATCATATGGAAAGACAAAGACACAAGTCATGGTTTTAGAGGAGAGGTTGTGCTCAGTAGGTGTTGGGGCATGTACTTGGGTGCAAAGTGGGTGATGGGGCATGTACTGGGTTGCAAAGTGGGTGATGGGGCATGTAGTGGGGTGCAATGTGGGTGATGGGGCATGTAGTGGGGTGCAATGTGGGTGATGTGGCATGTAGTGGGGTGCAATGTTGGTGACGGGGCATGTACTGGGGTGCAGTATGGGTGATGGGGCATGTGCTGGGGGGCTGAGGTAAGTCCTAGATGTGCAGTGTGGGTGATGGGGCATATCCTGGGGTGTTGGGGTAAGTCCTAGTTGTGCAATGTGGGTGATGGGGCATGTCATCGGGGTAAGTCCTAGATGTGCAATGTTGGTGGTGGGGCATGTACTGGGGTATGTCGTGGGTGTGCAATGTTGGAATACATTGGCAAGCCTGGGTGCAGAATGTCAAGTCTGGGGGTGCATTAATAAGTCTGAGGTGCAGAGTGACAGGACTGAGGGGCAGATTGGCAAGTTTAGGGATGCATTGTCAAGTCTATGGGGCAGATTGGCAAATATGGGGGAGGCAGAATGGCAAGTCTAAGGAGAAGATTGGAAAATAAAAGGAAATAAAAAAATTAAATGCATTTTCTCAATGATAGATTTTATTAAATATGAAAACAAAAAAACGTTTACATGTGACATATTATTTACTAGTAAAACTCATTCCTGTAAGGTCATCTTATATTTAGGCTTTTTCTTTTTTCCCCTAAATGAATATCCAAAATGTATTAAAAAAAACTGCTGATTTTACCATGATATGCCAAGTTTAAACATTACTGTTGATTTTTGCCATGTTTATACATTACTGCTGATTTCACCATGTTATGCCATGTTTATACATTACTTCTGATATTGTTAGACCATGTTTATACATTACTGCTGATTTTGCCATGATTTGTTAAGTGCGGGGGTAAGTTCTGTGAGTGCAATCTAAGTACTGGAAATTTGTCAAGTGACTTATATAGAAATATAGAATGTTTGGCAAATAAGAACCATTTGGTCCATCTAGTCTGCCAAATTTTCTGAATGCGTTTATTAGTCCCTTGTTCCCTATCTTATATCTAGGATAGCCTTGTGCCTATCCCACGCATGCTTAAACTCCTTCACTGTGTTTACCTCTACCACTTCTGCTGGAAGGCTATTCCATGCATTCACTACCCTCTCAGTAAAGTAATATTTTCATTAGTCCCTGGCCTTATCTTATATCAAGGATAGCCTTATGCTTATCCCATGTATGCTTAAACTCCTTAATGTACTAACCTCTACCATTTCTTAAGGAAGACTATTCCATTCGTCCACCACCATTACATAAAGTAATATTACTTTTCTGTCCACAAAAAGACATTAAAATATTTCCAGCCTTTTCAAAACCTTGAGGTGAACCCCAAATATTTGTACATAACTAGCTGCATGTATACTTATATGAACTTTTTAAAATTATATTCAACTATTTTCATATGTAATATAAATATTATTGAAAAATTGTTAATTTCTTATTTTTATTACGTTCCTCTGCACCCTCATTGTACCTAAAGGTCTTAACACAGCACTATACAGTACCCATATCACTTGGCATTATTAGTCTGCCTCTTAATATGCCGCAGACAATTTGCCCATTAATAGGCCACAGGCAATTTGTCCATTAATACACTTGCTTGGCATCTCCTCTGTCACCAAGGTGTTAATGAGGCATTCATCATAGAGAAAAAGACATTAGAAATGGTCACCAAAAAAGAGTGACTTCCCATAATGATTAGTTATATATACCTACATATCTAGGAGTCACATGGGCAGTTCAAAATTGTAACATTATGCAAATAATGAAAGAAATAAAATAAACTACAGTGAAAGCTGTGGAATTTTATACATTTTATAAATACAAAATTCTTCAGGTCAAAACCTACTAACACTGGAAGCACCATTACAAACACTAGTACATTTAGGGTTTTTTTTTTTTTTAAAGTAGCAATGAATACTGTTTACATATTGTCTGCATGGTTGTTCAAAACTGTAGACTCCTTAAAAAGATACTCTAGTATAACCTTAAAAATATTATCCAATGTACGAAGGACACACCCATAATCCAATCAATAGAGTTAAATATAGATAAAATGGCATAGGTGGAATACATGAAGACAATGTCACACATTAGGTATATTGTCATCTTGCATCTAAACCTACATAAAAAAATCCCATTCCCGTTTTCATATTGATCATTTTTCCACACCAAAAAATCCAAGCACCTCTGTTCAATTTGTTTATATTCCTAAAATGCTATATCAAATGATGCAAAGAATGTATCATTAAATATGTTATACAAAAGAACCTACCTATTCAAATAGACATTTTAAGACTTTTCCAATTCAACTGATATTAATAATTAAATGCTAATTCATTAATAATACATTTGGTTTTAATTTTCAAATTAATATCATAGAAGTGAGTTCAATGGAAAATAGCTCAACACTCTTGCATCTTCATCAATGTACAGCAAGTCTTTTATCTGTTACTCTATGTGACATGCCTAGTCTGTTTCCTTTATTGTCAAGTGGAAGTAGTGCAGCTATAGAAATCTTCCCTTGTTTGTAAAACTTACAAAGAAATTGATACCTTCTTAAATGTTCTTTTTCATTCCAATGTCACTTCAGATAGAGCAAAGTAAAGGGATTACTTTCCTACTGCTGACCTGTACTCATTGTCTAAGAAGGAGAATGAATAGAGTAATTTAAACCCAATAGAGATAACAAACAACTTTGTGTGCAGTAACATTTGTTGGTGGCATTTCCCATGAAGATGATAAACAGTTTTAACGGGTTATAGGTTCTTTAATGTATTTAAGAAACCGGTAGCAGGAAATCAAAATGGCTTTCTGCAGTAGCAAAAAAAAAATGATACATTAATACAAAACTAGGATATTTGAGTTGATGATTAAAAAGAAGGGTATAGGTGTAGTATGGGATACAAAAGAGTTTTATTGTCATATATAATAAAATATCCAACAAAAAAGTATATGAGCTCTAATAAATGTCAGTAATTGAATGTGGAACAAACATATTGTGTTGCTTACATGATAAAAAAAAAATCAGTAAAGACTAATAGATTTCAAAATATATCCATTGATAAAAAAAAACAAACAGGTAAATGATACATACATTTAAATGCATAAATGATTTTAACAAAGTACAAGCTGATATCAAAATAGGAAAAATGACAAGCGATGACAGACAGACCGTCTGAGACCATGAGACAGGGAGCGTGATGGGCATGTGGAATAATCTTCCAACATAACTCACAGAGGATAATACAACCAAGGCATGTGTGGGATGAACATAAAATGATTACAGAGATAAACCAATGGCAAGGAATGTATGGCGTTGAGGTCTTACAAAAGGTAGCGCTATTTGTCAGACTAGGTGGAGCAAACAGTTGGTGTCACTCTTATCTTATACCGTATTTGCTCGAATATAAGACAAGCCACCCCCAAACTTTGGATATTCCTTTAGGAAAAAAAACTCAAAGCCTGAATATAAGACTACCCTTTTATGTGCCAATGCTGCCTCTCTCTCCCCCTCCCCCCAGCTTTGTCTCTCTCTCTCTCCCCCCCCCCCTCTTCCCCCAGCGTTGTCTCTCTCTCTCTCTCCCCCCCAGTGTTATTTCTCTCCCCCTCACTCCCACGTTGTCTCTCCCTCCCCCCAAACTTTTCTTTCTCTCTCCACCTCCCTCCCTTCTTTTCTCTCTCTCTCTCTCCTCCCTCTCACTCCCCCTTGTCTCTATCCCCCCCCCTGCCCCCTCCCCTTGTCTCTCTCTCCCCCCTTCCCTGCCCCCTCCCCTTGTCTCTCTCTCCCCCCTTTTCTCTCCCCCCTTGTCTCTCTCTCTCCCCCCTCCCCCTGTCTCTTTCTGCCCCCCTCCCTCCCCTTGTCTCTCTCTGCCCCCCTCCCCTTGTCTCTTGCTGCCTGGTGGCTAGTGGGGACAGCCGGTCCGTCATAATAGACGGAAGATGTCGGGCAGCAAGGAGGATGTCTTCACTATAGTGCAGACATCCCCCAGCTGCCCAAATCTCCTGGTGGCTAGTGGGGGCATCCGGAGGATGCCTGCACGATACACGCAGACATCCTCCGCTGCTGCCTGGCACTTCCGCCGTGACTTTTATGATGAAGATGGAAGGACCAGGCTTCGTCATAGAAGTCCCGACGGACGTGCCGGGCAGCAGCGGAGGATGTCTTTGCGCATCGCGCAGAAATCCACCAGCTGTTAGAGAGGGGGATCCAGGTCCCCTGCAGCTCTGCGGGGGACCTGGATCCCTGTCTTATTGTCTGACCTCAATTTGAGGTCAGACTATAAGATGACCTCGAATATAAGACAAGGGGTCTTTTTCAGAGCATTTGCTTTGAAAAAAAACTTGTCTTATATTCGAGCAAATACTGTATTTCTTTTTTATAAAGCACTTGCAAATTCGTTAGAGCTGTACAATGTTACAGGGTTCCAAACAAGTAAACATAAAATGGAAATGACACACTGAAAATGATGATACCTGCAAGCTTACAATCTTTTGGATATTTGTGTAAATACTCAATATAGTTTAATTACTTTTTATTTCTTGTATAGCAATTACAATGTTTGCATTACCAAACAGATAAATATAAGTAGCAGAAAATGTGTTCATTGTATAGAATAGAAAAAAAAAGTGGAAATAGTTTTTTAAGAACTAATTTTTTTTTTGTTCTTAGAAAACTAGTCACAACCATGATTACTACTCTCCATTAAAACAACATATGTTCAACAATCATGAAATGCATTTATCCAAAAACATTACCTTTTAAGGAAACACAGGATCATATAAGTGACTGTTAATGTTTTTTTTTTATTTTCTACAAAAAATGTTATAGAGTGCAATAGGTTTTCCTGTGTGGGAGATTGTTTTGAGAGACTGAACATTTCTTTTGACATTATAATTTGCAATAGTCCTGTTATCATTTACTAGAAAAATGTCATGTTATGTTTACACACAATTTAAGTTTTTTGTTTTATTTTAAGGGGAAATTACCCCATGGACACTCCTGGATAACAGAAAAAAAATTCTAAAAGGATGCCTCAGAAGTGTCTTCCTGCAAGGCCGGACACCATATTTCTCTCCATAGAGCCCGTCATCCAGGATCCGGAGGGCCCACCTAAAACCAGGCACAGGAGAGAAACCGAAGGACATTGTCCTCAAGCTTCACTACTGCAAAACAAAAGAGCCCATCCTGCAGGCCACGAGGTCTGGCATCCCAGAGGTGGAGGGGGTCATAGCCCAGATTTGCACCAACATCTCCCCAATAACTTTGTAGAAAAAGAAAGGGATGCAGCCACTCAAACATCAAGTGCCGGTAGGACTTCCACTTTATACACCTATTTCAGCACAGTGGGGCTATGCATTTGATTACTGACCCAGAGAACGCTCCTGAACTTCCTGGGGATGGCATCACAGTGAGCCTTGCCAGCGATACACCGAGAGTAATTACAAATGCTGTCTGCCATTACAAACGCTGTCTTCTCTCCTAGAAGTGATAAAAGTCATTAAAATTACCAAAAAGAATATAATTCAAAATTATATACTAGTACAAAATGGTTCAGGTACCCTCATTCAGAACATAAAATACAAAAAGAGAAAATACAAAAAACTAAATGTGTGAACCTATATATGATATTTAAAGAGATACACTGGAAACCCTCCCCCCTGGAGGAATCAAACTCACATGTACCAGAGCCTATTTGCCCAGCTCTGGAGTTAAGTGCAGTATGGGACCACTGTTCGCTCACTGGGTACTCCTGATGGGTATTCCTGACGATGAATGTGTATATACTTTCAGAAACCAACATGCAACCACAATATGCAAGTGGAGAGAGAGAGGAAGGGATGTAGAACATACAAAACAATTTTAATAAAGATTTAATTTTAATAAAGGTTAAAAGAATAAATGATGTGCATGTAAAATATAAAAACAACTTGTAATGTTGGTGGTAGTCCGTAACGGTAAAGTGCAAAAGTAAAGTCCTCTTGATCACCCATTACTGCAATAATATCCGGGCTGTAGGACACGTACACATCCATCCTACAGCCTGGATATTATTGCATCTTTTTTATTATTTTATACTGGAAGATTCACTCCCAAGGGAAATGCTGGAGTCCTGTATTGTGGTCATTCATAAAGAGGGTAGGGACCCCACTTGCTGCAGGAGTTATTTTCCCAATAGTTCCTACAGATGCTGTATAATAGTCTGTCAAAACTTCTCCCCAGCCAGACCAGGTGTGCTTCATGGGAGGCAGCAGAAAATATCAGATGTATTCTGAACTTAATAGAATCCAAAAGCTCCCAAAAAGCTATGTTGTTGTCCTTCAAAGTTTAATAGGTGTTGTATAGGGTGGATTTGACTACCATCAGTGGAGCAAACGAGACACCTATCTTGGGTGGTACTATCTAAGGAGGTGACAAAGAACGCCGCTTCTATACACCTTTAGCTCCCTCCCCCCGCTACTACACATGCTTTTCTCCCCACACTGGTTTACACACCAACATAACACTGGCAAACTTCCATAGGTCAAGACTAGAGCTCTTAACCCCCCAAACATACATAGCATTTCTTCCATGAAGTAAACACTCCTAGGTTATCCTGGATGCCTTTCTTCCCATCATGTACTCATACACACTCCTGTACTCCAGAGGAATAAAGGACAGGATTATCTCTGCTCCCTCTCCTCTGACACTCGTCTTTCCTATGGGCTACAAGGGCAGTGGACAATTTTAATTGATGGACAGGGAATGGCTTACTAAAGGTAGGAAATATGGTGGCCCGTAGCAAACCCAGAATGTTTTCCAATAGGCAGGTGACTTAGCAGATACCTTGATTCAGAAAACTTCAGTTTCTTACAGATTCAACACTGTCTCATTAGGTTTCTGGAGGAAGAACCCCTGTTATGAACATTTTGACAGAAACCAAAGGGTATATTTTTGAATTCTTATATTCTAGAGTACCACACATGTCTTTATACGTTGATATGGAAAAGGTACTTGGGAGAAGAATTTACAACACAGCAATGGGGTGATATTCTCATCAACTCACATTAGATAACATAAGATAGCCTAGAATAAAGAGAATGCATTTAAGGTAAAAAGTAGATGGTACCTGCACCTGGGAAGACTGCAGATAATTTACCTGGGCGACCTTGGGTCTGTACCTGAGTGGTTGTGGCCTACTTGCTCTTGGTAACAATGGTCCTTCATTACAACCACATGGTCATGGATATCACAATTAATAAGGGAGGTAACTGGCACCAGATTTGTGCTGGATTCATGGGCAGTTTTGTCAATCAGATGCCTTAGGCAGCAGGCCCTGAGCAAGCACTCATGTAGACGTATGTACAGTCTACAGTATATTCTCAGCAGTGAGAATCCCTCCCCCCTACCAAACTAGAATTTTTCATAAAAGTCATGGAAACTTTATTGGCTTATCTACATGATGGGAGCACACCAGAGAAGAGGACCACAGACCACCACACTTAAGATTCAAGTAAGTGACAAGCTGCGACTATTTGATTTCTCCAAAAAACCATTTTCCGGTTTCTTGTTCCTATTTTCTACATTATGATACAACAAAAGACATTCAGTGATCTAACTATATTTTTTTATGACGCACAACCTTATGGGTTCACCAAGGTCACATCATTTGAGATTTAGCTGTCCAGAAGCTCCCGTTACCCAGACTCATTTTGTATCCTTTATTTTTTAAGTAATTTGTGAAAAAAATTTCTAGAAAACCAATAAAATTATTATTAAAAAAAATAACAACACCTGCAGCCACTTTTCAGTGGAAAATATGTAATTTGTATATCATGTCACTGGTGATGTCATAAACAGGAGACAAGACAGACACATTCATTCCATGCATTTCGATTAAGTTCTGCCAACAAAATGCATTTTTCGGGGGGGAAGGGGTTGTTATTCTATATACTTACACTATAAACAATGTTTTGCTGACAGTGTAGACAATTCCTCAATATAATACAGGTTCTAAATGGCTCACTGTATCATTCAATAGTGTTCATTAGTTATTTTATGGTAACTGTAAGATTGATTTTTACACTGATAAAGTTTAAACTTACCCCTCTGTTTCAAAGTATCATTTTCAATAAACAGTGAACTCTTGTGAACTAACAATGATTATTCCTACTCTTTATGTTAGCCTGATTTGCCTTTCTCGGTAAATAGACCTCAGAGACACAGATTCTCATCACAAAAAGCATTCTGCAGTGATATTTGGTAGACACCATTATTTTGCCCTGATTTGCATTTGGCAGTAATTAGACCTCAAAGTCACACAGGTAAAATCTGTTACAAAGGTAAATCAGGCCAATATAGAAGGTGTCGAAAGAACCATTCAGCCCATATAGTCCGACCAATCTTAAAAAATATTTCCATTAGTCCCTGGACTTATCTTGTATTTAGGAAATCCTTACACCTATCCCCTGCATGCCTAAAACAGGCCAAAATAGAAGAGTTGGAATAATCTTTGCTTATCTTTCATACTCAGCAAACTTTTCCTGATTTTTGCAGTTCCCTTGTCAGTTCACCACAGTTGAGGGGTAAATTCATTCTTTATCAATGTTACGATCCAGTTAGCATAAAATAACAAACAGAAGATTCATCAAAATGTAGTGTCCTTGCACTGTCCATAATAATAATGATTCCAGTGATGTTGAATGTTCATGTTCAAAGATAAATAACCACACTTTATCTGCTAATACTTTAAAATTGGTCACTTTTGTTTCTTTATGTTACACACAGCCTGAAGAAAGGCCCTGCATGGCATGACATGTTGTCTTTCATGTTCACACCAATATCTGTAACATTTGTAAGCAAATCTACAGTTTAATCTGTTCTTTCATTAAAAAAAGCCTGAGCACCCATGAGTATACATGAGTAATGTAGGCTTATCAGAGGCCTCCTGTCAGTGGGACAATATATTTAAGAAGACTGTGAAGAGAGAGGGGCATTTCATAACAGAAGGGCATTTGCTGACACTGCCAGGCAGAGGGATGTGAGAGGACAAGTATGTGTAAGTCTATGTTACCCTGATATTTTGACCAAAATGGTTAAATATTTAAGGAGCCTTTTAGTGGTGCTGAATGATGGTATTAGGCATTTTGCACCATAGTTACACTTTAAGTTCAGTGCACCTGTGTAGCTGACATAGCCTTATATGTACCCCTTTTGTGGATCATGATTATGCTAATGACAAAATATTTACTTACCAATTGTAATCACCATGAATAATATAATGATTGAATTGTTTGTGGCTCTGATGCTTTATTTAATTGTTCATGACAACATGCCCACATAGGAATAATGATAAATAGATAGATAGATAGATAGATAGATAGATAGATAGATAGATAGATAGATAGATAGACAGATAGACAGACAGACAGACAGACAGACAGACAGACAGACAGACAGACAGACAGACAGACAGATAGATAGATAGATAGATAGATAGATAGATAGATAGATAGATAGAGGCACATGTTCAATCATTTATATGAATATATTGTTTTATATTTCAATCTTCTAATATCTGATTTATTTCAACCTGTTATACAGATCTTCCCTTTTTACACTTTAATGAATACTTGTCTTAAGTTTTTCTGTTTTTTTAACACGACTACAGCTCAGGTTTTTCATTGTTTGCATAAGACTTGATAAATGAAAAATGCTTCTAATAGAACACTGTTATAGATCATGTTTCTGAAATGCATTATGCACTAAAGAATGAAGTCTTAGCATGAACTAACAAGAAATATTTCTTTAGATGTTACATTAGACGATGAAATTGGGCAGCAGCTTAAAATACTTATCATGCTTAAGTGGTGATATTTAAGATGTATGTACATTAATCATTCAGATTTGTAGTTTTCATACCATTGTGGTCAAAATTAGTTTCTACAGCTCACTGAATTAGTGACATGATGCTAACTTAATTATCTAATAAATCTGATCTTCTGTCTATCGGTACTGCTAAATTGGTGTAGAAAAATACAAAATGGTTAAAATATTTTGAAAATATTTTCAAGGGGAGTCTGTCAACAAAATATTTCTTACAATGTAAATGTAGAGACATGTAGAGAAAATTGTCAAAAACAGTCTTTACACTGTGTTAGCAAAACTGCATGCACTACAAAGTTATGGTGGGTGCAAAAGTAATGAGGTAGCAGAGACATTATTAGACACAAATCGACACACAACTGACGAACAGAAGACTTTCTTTCCTACAGAAATCCTAAACTTGCAGTGCTACCACCAATGCAAGGTATTCTGGGTAGGCATATGCCTAGCCTAGGTTAGCAATGGTCATCTTTTTGCTTCTATAGCCATTTTATGCATGGGCCAGTGGAGCAAATGTCCAAATTAGACAGCTTTTTAACATAGCCTGGAAGCTATTAACAGAAAAAATGTGTTTTCAGTGTGTCTGTGGTTGCTGTTTTATGCCATTGTCTTGTGGTTTGATATGCAAATTACACTTTTCCAAATGAAACATAGTTTATCAAACCACATGTGATGTCATTTTAATATTTTTTTATTCTATCTCTTCACAGTTTAAACACGGTTTAGGTAGTGGAATCCTAAAATATTTTTTCCGAAGAGCAGTTTCATGAAAAAGTTAGCTTATTATAATCTATCCTGATAGACACAGTCCATCAAATAGTTATACGTTTATCTCTGTCATATGATTCATCTCCATAGAATTACATAGCATGAAGGTATATTTATCTCACATACGAAAATATTTGGCTTTTGATGACTATTACGACTACCGAGAAAATATACCTTAGGACTGACTAAAAGGCCATGCAGTGAATACAGAAATGCCTGTTTATCACATTATCTTGTGGACTGATATGCAAATTACAGGTTTCCCATTGGAAAGCGGTTCTATCACGCAAAAGGTGATGTCATAAACATGACTTACAGATGCATTTAAAACATTTTCACATCATTTATGCATTTGCATTCAGTTCTGTAAATTGTGTGATAAACTTAGAGATATCATTTAGTAAGTCAGTACAGCATTATTAAACATATCTGCACACCCCATCCATGTCAGCACCTGCTTTCCCACAGAAACCTCCAGTTTACTGTGCTATCACCAAAGCATATTCAGGAGCTGAAATCAGGAGGAAGTGAATTCAATGCATCTTTTGTACTGACTGTTATAAAAGCAGTCAGCGACCCAAGAATTCTATTGACTGCAGGTGGGAAAAGCAGTCTCGTCTTAAGAAAAGATATGTACAATGTGAACTGAATGTACCACGTTATTTTGTTTAAAATTCTCTTTGAAATACGGAGGCTTATACACTATATCTAAAACTCAGGACCCAGTCTCATGGTAATTATCTACCAGTAAATTAAGACTATATTAACGAACAATATAGAGAAGAAAAACATAGCAAATACAGCATCACAGACAATATGTAATATATTAACACAATCAGTATGATACATATGCTACTTATCATATACAATAATATATTATACAGATGCTATGTAAGACTATTTAATGTAAAACGTTTTTTTTAAACAATAATGATAATAAAGTACCCATCATTCATTTAATTAGTCTGTCGATTCCTAAAGCTATAGACCTTTCTTTAGACATAGTAATCACTTAAAACTTAATTAACCTTATTTTGGATTGACTTTTTATTTTTGTATTATTTAAAAGACCATGCAATTGCAAAGGCATTGTTCTGATAAAAAGTCTAATTAAGCATCTTTCAACGTACTACAAGATCAAAAAGATTTATTATTCATGTAAACCTCCTATAGGACAAAAAAAGGTTGTCAATAAAGTTCAAACAATGCCAGATGAAATAAAAAATGCACAATTTCGTAATGACTGTTGAACGGATATATGCCAAACCTTTAATATCAAGCAATGGAAAATGTCTTTCTTCATTCACATTTCTGTTCAGACAGCCACTTGCAGTATGTCTGCAGACACGTATGGTAAGCCAAAAACCAGACCACTTAAGAATCAATTGGGTATTGTGAACTTTTATAGTATGTGTATAGCACTCCTTTGTTTTGCAAAATACTGTCATTTCTTACCATTTATTGTTGAACTGCCTTCTTAATTGGTTGCAGTATAATACCTCTTCCATTGCCAATTATTAAAGACATTGTCATACAGTATATATTATTTTTTAGTCATGTGCAATAGCTCTTGTTGTGATGCCACACTATTTATTTGCCAATTTTTTTCCCTATTTCAGCCTTTATTGTTACTTGGCCTGAGCTGGATTTCCATATTATCTCTTTAATTTAATTTAAGATTATATGGATGTCTGTTTTAGTAAAATATGTATTTGTGCTATTTACCATTTGTGTATGGAATAAATCACATAGTTAATGCACAGTGTTAGGGACATGTTAAAAGGCAGCTTACATTAATGCATGTAGTGCAGAAAAAACTAGTCTTAGTATAAAAGGTAAATCAAATAAATACATTTTTGATCAGTATATTAATGAACTATGCAGATTATTTTGTGTTTGTTTTTCAAACTTTTAGGTTTTTAATCATTATATTGATTTAACTAGATTGTACCTTAGTCATTTGAAGAAATTTCATCACCTAAACAATGTGTTGTGAGTGTATAAGAAATACAAATAATCAATACATTGTGTTAGAAAAATGTGTCTACCATGTTTATGACCTTGTGATACATAATTAATATGTAAATTACACATTACTCATTAAAATGGTTTTATTCCATACCAAACGACATCATAGAACAGAGACACATTTAAAACACTTTTTGCTGTCCTGATAACGCAGTGTATAGATCCTAATATAATCTCTACATTTAGATTATGAAGGGTGCACAACATATTTCATATACCTGGGAATGGCATGGGATGAGTCATGTTGGAAAAGAATGTATATGTATATTCAGTATAGTTTATTGTTCCTCACAGGGAGCTAAGTGCAGATAAAGCAGAAACACCTAACATGACAAATGAGTCTATTCAATAAAAAATGGACTTTGGAGGTCAACTTTCATTTTAAGACTAAGTGAAATTCAACATCTGAGTTTGACTTAGAAAGAAACCCAGGTTCGAATCTAACATACCCCCCCCCCCCCCCCCCCCCCCCGACAAAATTACTGAAGCTATTTTTGAGACTAGTCAAATTTGGGACCTGAGTTTGACTTAGTCTCAAAAATAGCTTGAGTCATTGTGTCTACCATTACTTTCAATGGGGAGGATTCGAACCTGAGTGTTTTTTTAAAGTCAAACTCGGGTGTCAAATTAAATTTAGTTTCAAAATGAATGTCGACCTCCAAAGTCGAATTTTAATGAGTCAACCCAAAAGTGTCAATAGGGCCAAAAATCAAATGGGGCATGATACGAATTGGATGGGTTTTGAGCTCCAAAAAATGTGGCAACCCAAAAAACTATTAAAAATATGGCTAAAATCTGAAAACTGCAAGATGAAAAAAATACAAATGCTGAAATACAAGCAATAAAAATGTGAAATCGTTTTTGGTGGGAATATTCCCTGTCATTTAGAGGTTAATAGTTAACTCTATCCATAAGCCATGTGAATAGAAAAGTAAGAGTGCATGAGTTAAACTGAGGCAGGCAGCAATATATAAGGTTGCCAGGTCATTAAACTGTAAGTATCGAATAATAATAGGTAGCAGAAACCCATATAAATAGGGTTTGATTTAAATGTTTCTGGTTCAAAACTAAACCAAAGGCAAAACAAATGTTTGTTGTGGTTCAGATTGGAATCGGGTGCTCACTGTTCAAATAAGCAAGATGGTTATTCTTTACTGCCATAAAATAAAAATGATAAAGAGATGATGACATTAATAATGGAGATAGCACTGGACCCTTCTGTTTTACCTTTGGTTCAGTGAAATTCTATTGGGCTTGACATTTTAATGTAAAGTGCAAAATAAAGATACTTTAATGACTTTCAAATCTATTACTCAGCTATCATTTTTTGGTTGTTATTTGTTATAGGTTTAAACTTACTTCTAACTGGACTGATTCTTTCAGCTTTTTTTATTAATGTTCCACCAACACCAGTAATACATACATGTATTTCATCATAATATATAACTAACATCCTTGCCAACTCTGTTTCTGGGACATGAAAGGGACAAAATCAGAAGGGGGAAGCCGTAATGCTGGGACAGGACCCAATAAACAGAACTGTCCCAGCAAACTGTTGGCAGCTATGAACTAATGGCTAGATGTGTACCTTCATTATATGCTATATTCTTGTTCACTGACGTATAGAGGTGGACGAGTAGTAGATTCAACTGAAATTGCCCACTATTTGGTTTATTTGGTTTAATTTCAAAATTAAATCTTTAGCTTATCTTTTTCATACTAAAATGATTGGCTTTTTTTTAATCTGTTCAGTGTAGGAAGTCAGCAATTTATGAGTAAGCTCAAACACTTATAAACAAATTGAATAATTTAGTACTCTATGTACTAAATAGTGTGAAGTAGTGAGGATATCTCATAAATGATTTCTCTCCCATTGATTAGTCAAAAAGGGATTACTTGCAAGGTGTCCTAGTGTCACTACCTGTCCCATATTCCCTGGAATAAGTCCCGAAGGAGGATCCGTGTGCCGGGCAACCTCATTGCAGGACAATGCAGTGTCAAGCTGATCTCGGCAGCATTTTAGCAGAGGGGAAGAAGTGCAGCTGATTGTCTATGCCGCTCACTCTTTATAGTGTATAAAATCACCTGCACACAGTTTGCAGCTAGCAGTTCTTCATTTGTTGAGCCCCATCAGGGACAGGGGGCATGGTAGCAGGGACAGAAATCAAATCCACAGCTTCCAAGCCATTAGCTGCATGAGACTGTTTACAGCCAAACATGACAGGTAAAGGGATGCAGCCAGGAACTTCAGAGAAGCCTTTCTAGTCTGCCCTCCATTGCTGATCTGTCTCATCTTCCTTTCCCAATGCAGAAATAATGACATATATATTAAAAAAATCTGAAATGGGGGAGCATTCACCTAAAATAGAATTTATTGTAAGGGGTGTTGCTGAGGACCAAGTAACTCTACAAAATACAAAAGAATCAACACAATCACTTAAAAAAAAAACATTTAATGTCCATATTAAGCTTAGTCCACCACTACGTCAATGTACAACTATGTAGGTATCTCCTAGCACTAAATACTTTTGCTTATATGGAGCTTAATCTCTTAAATTGTATTGCTTACCAGGGACCAAAGTATCTTTGTTGTGAGTGCGCTGATCTTTTGTCCTCTGTCCCAAGTTTAGGTGAGTGCTTCCCCCTTTGGATTTGTTTGTACATTTGAAGCTTTGACCAGGACATCCACAAGTGCTCAAGTAGTGTCCAGTCCCAAATAATATAACAAATATGAAATGAACATCACTGCCCAATCTTTAATATAATGCTCAACCAGCCATTTGTTAGACAGTGGAATGGAAAGTATATTCTATAATAACTCGAGTAACATTATTAATGTGATTTATCACAAATTTATAACAGACCTTTGGCCATCCAAAATTTCTATGCCAATTTCAGATGATAGCTAACGAAACAAAAGAGGATTGGAGGGTAAAATGGTAGAAAAGCTACTGGATGTCAGTAAGGGTGAACACATGTCCTAGGAATGGTCACTCCTGCATTTTAAATAAAGTTCCATATCCCAAATATTGTGCCAACAGACTGAATGGAAAAAGGAAACGTGGTCACCCTAAGATTTCCATCTATATTAACATTTAAAGCCTATCAAAATAATGGTTTCTCTCAGCTCTGCTTTTCAGTTAAAAGCTCAACAAACCCAATAATATTATATCCCCATTAATGAACCTCGAGGTTGTAAGATCTCTAGAGAAGGGCCTTTAAAGTTTCAATTTGCAGTTTATTTCCCAATGTAAAATTAAAGGAATGATGCAGAACAAGATTATAGGAGTAGTTATATTGCCGTTCCAGCAGACTATAGCTAAAATGGATTATTCTCTTTATAAATGATATGTTCAATAAAAGTGCATCTTAGAACTCTGCTATAAATCAAGATGGCTGCTCCCATTAGGTTGATGCTGTTAGTGCTACTTATGTATATTAGATGAATGCAACCTTGTATGTCCAAAATAAAAAAGCACAGAAAAAATCTTTACGTTTATGTTTTTTTAAGGTAACTAAATCCAACATCTTTCTTTAGTGTATTTTTCCATTAAAATAATTTACAGCGCTATGTTCTGACTAAATCCACTTGTGTTCTTTAAAAAACTCAAACATTTGTACGTACTGGGCAATAAATTCATTTATCCCTGTCTAAGATGTGATTAATGAAGTAGTTTCCCTGCATATACCATATGAAAACTATGATACAGTCTTTTCTGCAGTCATTCAATGTAGTACTGGTCTTTTTACAGATATTTCCTCAAATTCCCAGAGGAAAAACCGTTAGGTCCTCCTTACTGGTTACATTTTAATACTAATACTTGGCAAAATGTAGACAGAATTTTTACAAGCTATGTATTTTACCCCAGAAAACACCTCTAATAAAGGAGGTAAATAAATATCATTCTAGTGCTGTCTCTGAACTGTATTCATGGAAGCATGAGAATGATATTTATTTATTTTAGCCAAGTTTCCCTATTTTTGAACTTTTCCCAATTCTTCCCACTATCCCTGCTTCTAGCCATAAAAATGTTTTAATTTATTATATAATTGGTATTATTATTCTCTTCAGCTATTACAGAATTACAATTTAAAGTTACATTTCCTAAAACAATTACTATTGGTACATATATAAAGTATAAAGATAAATACAAATACAAGTGTATATATATATATATATATATATATATATATATATATATATATATATATATATATAGTTATATATATATACACACATATATATATATATATATATATATATATATATATATATATATATATATATACATATACATACTGTACATTATATACATATGCACTTTGGATTTTATGTACATTTTAGACTTACTTTGTAAATTTTCTTAACATTGTGGATTTTTAATTAAATACAGGGTACTGTAATAATAAACTTAATAGTAACTTATATAGAAGAAATCATTTTAGATTTCCCCTATTACACAGCAGGGGGAAATGTTGTGTTATGACCACTGTTTATATCTTCCAAAAAATCTCTAGCAAGTTATAACAGCAGGGGAAATTGTAGCTTTGTGATCATTTAGCTGTGATAACAATAGAAGTAGTGAGATATTCTATTACCTATGCTAAAGGTAATTCAAAAATAATGGTTTCATGTGTAGGTATTCATCTTGTCATTTTCAAGAATATGTATTTGGTTTTGTCAGTCAACCCTTCATCGCTCTTATATGTGTGACTGCCTGTTTACCTATTTGATTGTTTTACATTCATATATCTGTGGGAATTTTTTTTTTTTATTTTGTTTCTCTTATTTTGAGTTGTCTGCAGAAAGCTGGAAGACTCTTGCTCAGACTCGTCCATAAGAAAAAAATAATTACCGGTAGCATTAGAAGATAGTGGTCTACACTGAGAAAAATCTAATTTGTAACTTTATTTTATTGTGAATATGTACATGTGTTTTGGTATCAGTATTATTATTTATTTCTTTATATAAAAAAATGCCCAATAAAAAGTGAAGAAGACACTGCTAGTAAAGTCGGTATCAGTCAATTTTATATAAAAAACAAAAAAGTATAAGATCATTAATTATTTTTTTTCAATCATAAAAGAGTCGGGAACATTCTCTCTGTGTGTGAAATTCAAATGCATTTTGACAATCAAGACAATCACACAGGTGTCTCATGATATCACTAAGATGTCAAACTGGTCTTAGGTGAATTTATGTTCTCATAAAACTTTATAATTCAATCTATGTGTTCCATAATTTCATCATACTGGTGCTTTAATTAACATCTATGCAAGGAGTTTTGGTGGCTGGTGCACAGTTTTTGATATTTTGTTTGGGCTTACAATCAACCATTGTCTAAACAAGAAACACATCAAGTGTGTCCCTGTACCCCATGTTGTTGCCTGTGTGAGTTATTACCATTCGTTCTATGATGAATTAAATCACTTCATATTTTTGCTAATAGTTTTAGTGCAACCACTGTAGTGCTGCAAATGGTCTCATGTTGGAACCAGAGGTAGGCAACAACATTTTTCATGGTGGACATATACAGGACTTTGTGTCAGACAATTTAATGATGTTCTATAGACCTTCACAGGTGTGACAGGCTATGAATAGAAATACCAGATCCTCAAAAAGGTAATGGTTCCTCTCCAAAATGCGTGGTGCCAAAACAAGGCAGAGTGGAGCAGGGAGACAGTAGAACCCAGCCTTACATTCAAACCTGGCACATTAATAAACAGATGGAATTTTGTTGTAGGCATATATATATATATATATATATATATATATATATTTAAAGACTAGCAGTATGTTAATAATAATTAAACATATCTGAGGAAAAGTACCGTATTTGCTTGAATATAAGACAAGGTTTTTTTCAGAGCAAATGCTCTGAAAAAGTCCCCTCCTCTTATATTCAAGGTCATCTTATAATCTGACCTCAAATCGAGGTCAGACTATAAGACAGGGATCCAGTTCCCCCGCAGAGCTGCAGGGGACCTGGATCCACCTCTAAAGCAGCTGGGGGATGTCTGCGGAATGCGCGCAGAAAGACAGAGGGAGGGAGGGGGGAAGAGAGACAGGGGAGGGGGAAGAGAAAGACAAGGGGAGGGAGGGGGAAGAGAAAGACAAGGGGAGGGAGGGGGGAGAAAGACAAGGGGAGGAAGGGTGAGAGAGAGAAAAGTTTGGGGGGAGGGTGAGACAACAAGGGAGGGGGAGAGAGATAACACTGGGGGAGAGAGAGGCAGCATTGGCACATAAAAAGAAATAAAAACAAGAAATGCATTTGTTTAATATCATCATTTTTATTAAATATTAAAAAGCAATTTACATGTGAATATATACAAGGTAAACTTTTTTTCCTATAGGGTAGTCTTATATTCAGGCTTTTAGTTTTTTTCCTAAAGGAATATCCAAAGCTTGGGGGGTCGTCTTATAATCAGGGTCGTCTTATATTCGGGCAAATACTGTATTTGTTACAAAACTGTAGGATGGGGTAGTGTTTTTGTCTTTATAGTATCTTCCACTGAACGTGAGAGGGATTTTGCACAAAGTAAACCTGACGGACTTGTCTCTTTTGTTAGCTTTAACTTTTTAACACTGCATCTAAAATTAGCAATGTCATTGATGATGACTAATAATGTATTTTTGTTCCTCACAGAATTGTTGAATACATTTTTTAATTAACTGTTGTCCCAAATCCTGTTCCTGCTTCTGTTCATTTTTGTTTTTTAGTGCATTCTCCAAATGTTAATGAATATTAAAGTATTTTCAAATTACTTTAAAATGCATTTTGTATGTTTTGCATTCAAAAACCCAGACGTGTGCTAACAGGCACTAATACTCGGTGAAGACCGAGTGCTGGACATTCGGAAGCGGAAGTCACATCTCACCTTCTTTGTGCTCTTTGGTTTAGCTGCCAAAAGTGGTACCTGTAGTTTCTCAGGTGCTCTGCCTGCTAACTCAGGGAAATGCATGGTTAGAGTCCCCGTGAATCACTATGTATATGAACCACACAACAATAAAAACAAAGCAAAAAAAAATACATACATTATACATGAATAAACAAAGATTCTAAAGAGAGAATGAGAAAAATGAGAAGAAAAGTGTGGGGATGAGAAAAAAAAATAGATGGAAAAATAATATAATAAGAGAGATCAATAGTTAAAAAAAACATTAAAAGGCAGTGGCTAATCCATAATGCCGTCTATGGAAATGGTGTTAGAAGGGAGAATAAAAATAATTAAAATGCTGGTAAAATATGATGAAATAAATTAGATCTTTGTTGAACTGGATCATATATGCAAATGATAATAATAAGGTGATATGGTATTATTGTACTTGATAGTGTATTGAAACAATGATAAACAATGATGTTAATGGTAACTATTAGTGGTAGCTATTAGTTGAACACCATTAAACTCTATTTCGTTCATGGGGGGATAAGAGTGTATATCCAAAAATGCTTATTCTGGGTTTACTGACACAGTCCCCCCACCCTCTGATTGTAGGAACAATCTGTTCCAAACACTTAATGGTAAGTGAGGAACAGTCTGATTTCTGCTTTTCCTTAAATTGTAAAGGTACAGGGCATTTTTCAGAACCTGCTGAAATCCCTCTATGGTGCTCGTTAAATCTGTCCCTAATCTTGCAGATAGTGCAGCCTGTATATTGGTATCTGCACCCACATTCGAGAATATAGTCGCTGTTTAGGTTTAACAATTGTTCTACTCAATAGAACAGTATCTGTTGTGCTTATGGATTGCTTTGGGAGTATGGTGTTCCTATGGGGATGTCATACACAATTTGTTACCTCACCCGTATGTTCCTCACCAAAGTAGATGATCCATTGTTTTTGGTGCTGATGTTTTATTTCATTTAAGAAGGCTGGGGGCTATAATGTTTTTTTATGGTTTGGTTTCTTTTGAAAATAACCCTGGGTTTTGCTGGTAAAAGGTCCTGAAGTCCCTAGTCCCTTCAAATTAAGTCCTAGTGTTTGTTAAGGATGGTTTTGATTTGTTGAGATCCTTCAGTATATTTAGTATTAAATTTAACATTTGAGGCACTGGATCTTGCTCTTTTTTATTATTACCATTTAGAATGCCTTCCCTCCGCATCTTATCTACTCTCTTTTTTGGCTGTTTTGAATAGGTGGGTGTTATAGTGTTTATCTTTAAACCTATTCATCAGTAATAGACTCTCAGTTTAAAAATCTGGTTCTAAGCTACAATTTCTTTTTAGGCGATGTAGTTGGCCATATGGAATATTAGCAATCCAGTTTCTGTGATGCCTGAATTTTGCATTCAAGAAACCATTCTTGTCTGCCTTTTTCTTGTGGTTTTTACTCTGGAGAATATTTTGTTCATCCTGAAAAAAGGTGAATCCAGAAAATCTAATGTTTGTGGACTAATGAAATGGGTGAATGCTAAACCCATATCATTTTGACTGACAAATGAAGGGACAGATTTTTAGCCACCATGCCACATATTGATGATATCATCTATGTATTGGTGATATAGGAAAACATTCTTCTTACAGGGATTATTGTGCCAGATAAACTTGTGTTCCCACAAGCCCATGACCAAATTGGTGTATGAGGGCACACATTTTGTACCCATTTTAGTGCCTCATATTTGTTTGTAGAATATATTATCAAAAAGAAAATAATTCTGATGTAAAACATGGCTGATACTTTAAGAATAAGATCGCTCTGTTGTGGTACCATATAATTGTTTAATAAAAAGCTCTTTAAAGCCTTAATACCTACTTCATGGTGAATATTAGTTCAAAGGGTCATCCCCAGTCAATCAGTATTCCAATTATTGTGGAACAAGAGGATATGGGTGGTATCCTTTATATATGATGGTAGATTAGTAAACTTTAGGCAGATCATTTCCTCCAGCATTTGGTTATTAGTGAGTGATCCTATCCCAGGAATTAGTGGGGAGCTTGGAGGGTTATTTCATTGTTTGTCGACCTTCAGTAGATGAAAAATAATGGTATTTTTAGGTGAGGATTTCATAACAAACAGATACTCGTTTTTATCTATTACTTTTTCAGTCAGGACTTCTTTTAGGAGGCATTCTAATTTAGCTTAATATTTTATAGTTGGATTTTTTTTTAGCTTGCTATATGTACTGGGATCTTCTAGAAGGTGTAAGGCCTTGATCATATCTCCTTGTGCAGATATGGGATTGAAATTATAAGTGGGAAATTCATCCCACCATGCCTAATTCTAGGTGGAGAAAATACATTTGGATCTGCCACCTCACCCATGAGGCTTTGCAGAATGTTAATGCATTCTTGGTCATCTAAGTGGACATGTGTATATGTATGTGAATATAATGTATAGCATTGTGCTCAAAAAATATAATTTGATATATCCATAGTAATTCTTATAAAGATTCTTATCTAGTCTCTTTTGAGATTTATTAAACTCAACCCACAACCCAAGATATATTTATCTGTCATTCCAGCACCCATTCACCCAGACATTCTACAGCTAGGAAACTTCACTAGTCTTACAATCCTCGCAGTCATTTTATTTGGCATTTAAATGACAAAACTTCCTCTCAATCAGAATTTTTTTTAAAACTTCTTCATAAACAACTCCAGAATTACAACTCAAAAATTAACATCATAGAAAAGAAATAATATTTAACATTACGAAAACCTGTAGAATATGTTATTAAGTGCATGAAAATTATATTTATATAAGGCAGCAAGTCACCTGCCGATTTGAATCACCAGCCAAGGGGCAGTTATTCAACAGGAGATTTTAAGAGATAAAAAAAATATTATAATTATTATTATTCTATAAATTATAATTAATTTATAGAAGACAATGCCTGGTTCTGCAAATAGTTTAAAACAGACATATTCTCTTTTAGTGTATAAAAGATGGAGCGCTGAGCCTTCACTAACTTTAACCCAGTGTTAAAAAGCACAAATATACTTAAATTTTAGTATAGCATATGGTGTTACACGTCATAGTCGGTTGGTCAGATGAGTTTTATCCTATAATGCGAAGAAAGACAAAACACAACAATAGTGCTCTCTGTATATGATTATTGGTCCCCTCAGATTAATAACATACTCACTCGTTCTGGAGCAGGGATAATACTGCTCACTTTTAAAATTATGTGTGCACTCTCCTAAGGCACTCTGAAGTCTTCAGGTCTCTCCCAATACATTTCTTGCATAGTATAAAACCGTTTTTAATCAGTATAGAAAAAAGGTTAAAATCTCTTACATAAAATACTGGTGACTGCTCTCATGAGTATCACACAAGCGCTAGAAAGTTAAAAGTCAGGAAGTCCTGTATTTTTAGATGGCGGTTCTGTCTAGCGTATCCTCCGGAGTAAGTGACATCAGATGCGTTTCGCCCTGCCCAGGGCTTTACATATTGTTTTCCAATGCGCTTATAGTTTTAGGTGCTGTTTTGTATTCACCAAGGAACGACTTTAGCATGTGTAGCTAGCTAGTTAAATAATATAGAATGAAACCTTTGATCCACATTTTATATTATCAATCAGTAAACAGGACAAAAAGCTGAACACCTTGTCTTGTACCTTGATATAGGATTCAGACATATCCTAAAGAGCCACTAAACTTTCTTATTACATTAACATATATTTATATAGCGGCAACATCTTACATCCCGTTAATTACAGAGCATTGATTGAAATTACATACTATGAAGAGAGACAGTTTGATACATGAGGTAGAGAGCCCTGCTTGCAAGCATACAGTCTAGAAGGAGTGAGGGATAGGAAGCACATAAAGTGAGTGAAAAGGTCAAAGGGGAAAGTGGTAGTAACAGTAGTTGGGGACAGTTGGAGCTAGGTGGTTTTGACCAGTGAGTGCTCTAGTCGATTGAATAGTAAGCTTCCTTATTCCTAACAGTATTTGGGGACAGTGAGAGCTAGCTGTCATAGGCAGCAGTTAAATATTAGACTTCACAGATAGTAAGTTATTTGATACTTTAGAGAGTGCTGTTTCAGTATAATTTAAGGGAATAAATCCAGATTTAAGAGTATCAAGAAGGTCGTTAGTGGACAGAACGTTGGTTAGGTGTGAGTGCACAATCCTGTACAACAACTTGGACATTAAGGGGAGAATATGTTTTCAGTATAGCAATGATTTTGGCATGCTTGAAGTTTGACGGTACAATAGCAGAGGACAGAGACATGCTGATGAGGTGAGTTAGGGTTGGGCAGAGGAGAAGGAAAGAGAGCATACAAGGTGAGACAGGATGGGGTCTAGCACACAAGTAGTCGATCTCAAAATGGAGAGTAGACTATCTACCTCATTCCTATCCAGTCATGCTTCTATAATGCACTGACCCAAAAATGGGGATTAAATAGAATGTATTCAAGAAGCATGCAAATTTATCATCTTATCAACAAACTCCATGCTTTGCAATGGAGCACATGATGGTGACATAGTCAAAAACCCTGTCTGATTATATATAACAACGATGGTTCTTCTTTTAATGACAATGCTCTGTCTGCTGGTTAGACAGATTTAGTCAGTTCCCCTATTCACTACTATGTGGTACGATTGCTATTTGTTGAACAACAAATGTTGTTCAACTACATTTATTTGTGTTCATCAAATTACCGATTTATTTGATTCAGCTTACCAGTCTTCAGATTCATGCTATTTAGTAGTGTGAATTTGATGCAATCAAATGTAGAGACTGGTGAAGAATTATTTTATTTAGAAGTTATTCATAGGAACAGAAAGACAAGGCAGACTCCATTTTGTCTTAGACTCCATCTTGTCACCTTTCATCCACTAAAGCATCTTCTTTAGTCTCTCACTGCAATCTTTATTGTTAACAGAGAGTTTATGTTTTGCTCCAAAGAGCCAACCTCTGATAGAGATGTCTACTCCCTAGAACTCAACCTTGCCACTAGAACATTCAGTACAATGGTTTTGTTTGTTTTGATGTATGTTCTGGACAATAGTTTTTTCTGCATTTTTAATGTGTTTAAGTCAGAGGCGTCGCCAGGGGTGGGCTACTGGGGCTAAAGCCCCGAGTTCCCCCTTCATAGCCCCGAATGGAGACTCTGGGGCTAAAGAATACTTTAGCCCCGAGACTCCAGGGCTATAAATATATTTTAAAAAAAAAATCCCCCGGTGAGCTTTCCTCCGTCTGGGACATGGTCCCAGAATCGGATGATTAATCTCACGCGGGGGTGAGGGCAAATTGGAAGGAGAGGCTGCTAAAGGGAGCTCGCTCCCTAGCCTCTCCTCCTGGCCATAGAGATCACAACGCGACGGGTGCAAGCTCCGCCCCCGTCGCGCTGTGTCAGCTGCTTGCCGGATGTCAGGTGGACGGACATCCGGCAGAAGGTACTGGATGACGGACCAAGTGTAAGATAAGTAAAAAAAAAAAAATTTGACTGTGTATGGGTGTCTAGGTGTGTGTGTCAGGGTGTCTAGGTGTGTGTGTCAGGGTGTCTAGGTGTGTGTGTGTCTGGGTATTACTGGGCTCTGAGTGGCACACTATTACTGGTATCTGACTGGCACAATATTCCTGGGCTCTGACTGGCACAATATTAGTGGGCTCTGACTGGCACACTATCACTGTGCTCTGACTAGCACAATATTCCTGGTATCTGACTGGCATAATATTACTGGGCTCTGAGTGGCACACTATTACTGGGCTCTGAGTGGCACACTTACTGGGCTCTGACTGGCACAATATTACAGGCATCTGACTGGCACACTATTACTGGGCTCTGAATGACACAATATTCCGGGTATCGGACTGGCACAATATTACTGGGCTCTGAGTGGCACAATATTACTGGTATCTGACTGGCACAATATTACTGGTATCTTACTGGCACAATATTACTGGGCTCTGAATGGCACACTATTCCTGGTATCTGACTGGCACAATAATACTGGGCTCTGAGTGACACAATATTACTGGTATCTGACTGGCACAATATTACTGGGTTCTGAGTGGCACAATATTACTGGTATCTGACTGGCACAACATTACTGGGTTCTGAGTGGCACAATATTACTGGTATCTATAATTGTACAATTTTCAAACACTGAAAAAATTGTGGGTGTTTTCTTACATTTTTATTATGGGGGAGGGGGGGGTGCAACACTCAGGGTCCGCCCCGGGTGCCAAATGATCCAGGTACGCCCCTGTGTGTGACCGAGCTCATCTGGGCTCTAGCCCCAGATCATCTGAAGAACTAGGTTTAAGTGCATGCTTGCTTTTTAAATGACTTTTTATTCCACTTTTATATGCTAAAACATTTGATCTATAATATTTTTCATTTGTTGTTTAGAAAAAAATACAAAAAAGGATCTTTAAATATATGATTCTTCATGTCCCACAGTGTAATATTTGGGTAGGAATTTTAAAATAGTTTGTTTTATTATGTTATGCCATGCATCTTGTATTTATGCTTGTTATGACACTAGAGCTATTCTGAAATATGTTACATCAGAACATTGAAATGCAATGAATGTCAACTGCAAAGGTGATACAGGTAGTTCAGCATACAGGTTTTAGGCTCATGGAGGATGTTTTTGTTAAAAAATCATATACCAGTCCAAACATTGCAAGATAATAAAGTGCTTAGCAAGGTTAGTAAATCGAATAGAAGTGTTTGCTTATATTCATGTATTGTGGAGAACAACTTGAGTTTTCCAGGATTTGTGCATACATGTAATGTAAAATATTTATCAACATCTTGAGAAAGGGCTATCATCAGAAATATTGGGCCCAGTACTAATTTTACATTCGGAGCCTCCCTTACGACAGGGGTATCTAATATTGGCCTGCCACTTGTTCACAATTCTGAATTCTAGATTACTACAGATGTACAACAGGAATTACCAGTTTCTCTTGTAATAGCCTTGCAGTGTACATTCTTTATAAGATTCCCAAGATCATATGCCCGGCTTTCCTTAAAATTCTCATCATAGACTTGCATTGAATTTGAGGGTAATGTAACTATTACATCACAAGGGGGCAGCATTATGATCCTGTTTGATCAGGTCAATCTCCTCCTCCTTTGTGGTGGAAGGCAGGTAAAAAAAAGTTGTACACAGCCACCTAGTCCTGCCCACTAGCGATACACAGGAGCCGGTAAGAAAGCAGGGGTGTATCTTATGACATCATAATGCAGGCTCTGGCCACAATTGTAAAGTGAGACTTGCTGGAAAATTTTGGAGACTGTTATATCATGGGTAAAATTCTCAAAATGGACGCTATCCTAGCTATAAAATAGGGAACTGGGGACTAATAGAAGTCTTTAGAAAATTGGGCAAACTAGATTGCCCGAATGGTTCTTATCTGCCGACACATTCTATGTTGCTATGTTACTATGCTGGAGATAGACACCTAATTTTATTTTTACTATAATATGCAATTAATTTGAAACATAGAAAAACACAGAGGCATATGTCTACTAAATGTGTTTGTTGTTAAATGCACAGGTCATCTAGTTTCATCTTATGTAAGTGGTATTGTCCCTCGAAGTAACATCCTTGGGTTCTGCAGCAGACATATGTGTGATAGTTTTTCAGAAGAGTGTTCGGGTGCAGTGGGTCACTTGACCTGCCACTGACTCTAAACTTCTCCTACATGTCAATGTTCAAACTTTTCACTTTCACATAATCAAAGATTCAGCCTTTAGTAAATATATATATAAATATATATATATATATATATATATATATATATATATATATATATATATATATATATATATATAATGTTAAACCTTTGCCATCTAAAATAGAATTTTGCCATTAAATCCCTATATAATATTATGTAATTTAAATGATCACAAATAGACTTTTCCACTTTGCAGGAGTTAAGTAAAACATATATTTCTTTCCAAACTACTTAACATTTAAAAGTCATGTGTTCCATTGGTATCATTAGTTCTGTTTTTACCAAATATGCTAAACAAATATATCAGCAAAGTTCTAATTCACTTAAAAAAGCAATATCATATTATCACTTTTTGAGTGCAGAACATCCTGGAAATACCAACATTAAAACAAGTGTGTAGATAACATTAGATAACTTTAAGATCTGTACATTCTCACATTTCAATGGGAATGTATCTTTAGAATATCACCTTTTCCTTCTGCTTTTTTTTTTTTTTTTTTACTTCAAGTAGATGAAACCTATTTGTCTAATTTAATTAGTTTGAAATTTAGAGAGCCCAAAATACTCATTTAATAACTATGTTAGTTTTAATCATTTTTATGTATCCTATTTGATTTATTATTTTGAGAAAAACTCCATATTCTCAAGTGACCACATAAAATATCAAAATACAGAATACAACTTTCAGTACATGTATACATTTTGCTGTGTTTTCTGGTGTATCTATTAAATATGTTAGCATTTTATTTTCATTGTGTCTGCTTTTAGTATTTTAATTGTGTATGCTAATGACATGTTGGCAAAGGAATCTGCTTAACTATTGCCAACTAAGCTATTTTGACATGAAGAAACTGGCTACTAGAAGGCAGTAAGTAGTGAGGTGATACAGTGCTTGTTTCAAGTGATACCCAAGTTGCAATCTGTCTGACAACTACCCGACAATTACCCAATAATAAATACAAAAACCACAACACAAAGTGACAGTGCACTAAAGTACAAAAAAAAAGTGCACACTTGTGACCTGATGATTTTCCAGGGTAATGTTCTTTACTTCCCTGGGCATATATAAACAACAAAAGAAGACATACAAGATGATAATGGTGTAGTATGTTTGTTTAAAAGTGGAGTGTATGGTATAAAATTAAATTTGCACTCACACTTTCCTCTGCAAACTATTAGAAAACAAAATGGCTTTCTGGTTCCTCTCTCTCAAGAGACCAGACCCAGAGTGAGGAACCAGAAAGCCATTTTATTTTTTAGATTCTCTCAACCAAGTCCACCATCCTAGAAATTTTACAACAAAAGAAAAATCTCGACCGATGTCGAAACAACAGACCAGTGGCCAGATGTAAGCACAGAGGAAGAAGAGGAGGAAGACGTGTGAAACTATATTAACAGTAGAAGGACTTCCTAGGATGGGAATGGGGGATATTTTTTCCCCGTTTCTGATATGAGGAATGGTACAAATAATAAAAATAATGTTAGGTATATCAATCAGAGTAATACCATACTATCAAAGAATAGATTTGGTGTCCTCAAGGAGGATCTTGGTGATGGGGACTCAAAACCTTTTCTTAAAACTAACCACAAAAGTTAATTGACTAATGGTGTTGTACAATCTTCTCTATCCACATCTAGATTTTCTCAGCCAGGTCCATGATCCTCTTTTTTAGCCCGGGGAGTCTGGAGGGGACCTCAAGGAGGTGGACTACAGACAAAGACATTTTTCAACAAAAGAAAAATCTCGACTGATGTCGAAACAACAGACCAGTGGTCAGATGTAGGCACAGAGGAAGAAGAGGAGGAAGACGTATGGCAAAAAAGAAGTTCAATAAAAAGATCCTAGAACCTAGATGCTGTGGAACTTCGTGGCCTGGGAATTTACAATCTTTCGGACTGACAGTGAGTCAGATTATGCTACTTTTAAAAGGCCTAAAATGTTCTCCATGCAAACCTTTAAATATGAGTGATGTTATCACTGATTTTAACACGTTTGTCCAAAAGCTTTTCTTTTAACCTTTTTTCAATATAAAGAAAAATGTTAGTCTAACTGTGGCCCCAATTTGGGATATTAATGGTATTACACCAATTCCCTCTACTAGTCTATAGGATAGAGAACTGTTACCTCTTAGCCAGCATAATAACTTAATCAAAGGAGTTGAAATTCTATCTTTCAATGCAAACCTGAAGCCCCAGTCCAAATTCAACCCCCCTTTCTGCAGGGGGAAATATCTTAACATCTTTAAAGAGCTTATAGAGAAATAGCTTGTGAATTTGGACAAGAATATAGATAGAGATAACCTCACTAACCTCACTTTTTTTTTTTTTTTTTTTTATTTATCAAATTTCGTAGTATAATCGGGTTATCCATTATTGATTATAGAATATATTATATATATTATTCATCCTGATTGTCAGAATCACATGCAAAATTACAAAAAACAAGTAACAGCAAAGGACAAAAAACAAGAAAGCGGACTAAGAAGGAAGAGGGGGAGCAGACGTTGTTTGGTTTAAGTCCAGACTCATACAGTGTAGATAAGTCCAATATTTGTATCTAGACTCTATACTGAAGCAAATTGAGAGGGTAGCAGTCCCTCAGGCCAAACCCCCTTTTATATTAAGGTTCCCAACCAGGGTGACCAACATTTATAAAATGCTTCAATATGTCCCCATTGTTGTGCTATACTCTTTTCCCTATTATATTGATACCTAAGTTGGTTTAAAACTTGATTCCATCTTGGGATGTCTGGTTTTTGCCAGAGCCTGATAAAAGCCACAAGCTGGATTATTAGGGATTGTTGCATCTTTGGGAATCTATCTAAGTTTAGGTGGAGTATCACTGTCGGAAGAGCATCACTAATATTCTCATCCAGTAAGTCTACCAATACTTCTAATGCTCTTGTCCATAATGGTCTAATCAGGGCACAGTCCCACCATATGTGTTTTGTTGAACCCTTAGCTATATTACATCTCCAACACAATCTGGAGTTAGAAGGGTTTAATTTATTCATAACTGTTGGAACCTTGTGTTGGTGGATGAGTTTATATTGAAGCTCTATAATATTCAGACAGTGCTGGGTTTTCTTGATTTCTTGAAATGATTTATGCCATTGTTCGACTTTGACTTCAGTACCTATAGCTTTTTCCCAGTTCTTCCAGGATTTTGGCTTATCCTCCGTATCATCATTTCTCATAAAATCAAAACAGTTGGAAATGGATTTGTAATCTGCATCGTTACTAAAGAGTTTGTTCAGTTGTTTTATCTTCCCCCCCCCCCCCCCCTTGCCAGAGCAGGTGCGCTAGTAAATAATTTTTTATTCTCAGGTAGGTAAATATTTATTTTGAAGGCAAGGATAGTTTCACTTGGAGAAGTGGAAATGGAATCATATTTTTACCTTCAATCAGGTCGTTTATTATTATAGAGCCTGTTTCCGACCATCTACTAAGATTAATATCTGGGATGTTGTATTGAATTGTAGCTATATTACTAAAGGGAGATATCTTGTCTAAGAGGCCATTCTTTTTCCTAATCCTCAACCAACTACCATAAAGTTATTTTATGTACTGTATATCTATAGCAGATATAAAAGATGATCCCGCTTTCCCACTCATCCACAGTGCCACTGAAAGATCCCCCAGACCCAGCTGTGCTGATTCGATCAAATACCACGGCTCCTGCTTTGAGGATGGGTCCTGCCATCTCCGCAGATGGTACAGCCTGCTAGCCTGGTAAAAGCCCATTACATCAGGATGCCAATCCTCCTTTGCCAGTTATTCGTATAAGATGTGATACTGCTATCTGTGGTCTCTTTTTCTGCCCCCAAATATAAGTCATAAAAAGCTTTTGAATCTGTCTTAGTTTCATGGGTGATAAAGACAACGGGACCATCCTGAACATGTATGGCCACTTAGGGAGGATGTATGCTTTAACCACATTCTCCTTTCCTAACCAGGATATACCAAAATGTTTCCATTCTCCCAGTAATTTCTTAGAGGTTTCCTGGAACAGGAGGTCACAGTTTAGCTCCATTAGCCGGTCTACTTTTGGTGTAATAATAATTCCCAGGTATTTAAACCCTTTAGGGGACCCATCAAATTTGTACAACTGCGATAATGCCCTGACCGCCTCATCATCCAGATTTATGGGCATTATTTGGGATTTCCCCATATTTAATTTATAGTTGAATACATTGCTATATTCCTCTTCGAGTGATGAAGTCAGATCTGTTAGAGTCAGTACTATGTCTTCAGGGTATAGGACTACCTTGTATTCTTGCTGTTTTAAGGTGATCCCTCTAATCCTGCTATAAGCCCTTATGCTGGCTGCTAAAGGTTCAAGGGTAAAGAAGAGGGGCCAAGGGGCAGCCCTGTCTTGTGCCGTTAAGCACTGGGAACCAATCCGCAGAGATGCCAGGACCAACCGTCTTTGCCGTTGGGGCTGAGTATAGAGCCATTATTGATGTCTTTATGGGGCCCCCAAATCCAAACCTGTATAGCACTCCACTGAGGAATCCCCAGCCAAACCTGTCAAAGGCCTTCTCGGCATCCAGTGACAAGGCCAGCTGGGGAACCCCAGTGTTTTCTGCATAGCCTATCAGATCAATCAATCACCTTACGTTATTACCCGATGAATGACCACGAACAAATCCCAGTTGATCCGGATGGATCAAATCTGGGATTATATCTTTTAATCTGTTAGCAATGACGGCTGAATATATTTTAATGTCCGTGTTTAACAAGGAGATTGGCCTATAATTTGCTGGGTCTGAGGGATCCTTGCACATTTTTAATATCGGGGATATAGTAGCTTGTAATATTTCCTGTGGGGGGGAACCACCTCCCATAATGTCCCGACATAGCAATTCCAAATGGTCCACCAATTCATTTTTAAACTTTTTATAAAATAAGTTGGGGAAGCAATGGCAATGGCAATAGAACAAGTGAAACTTGACCATAGGAAAGGAAATAGGCAACTTAAGTTGAACCAAAGAGAAGCCTATTGGATCTTTAAGTTAAACACTCTTTATACGAATGGGTTAAATGAGGGATTTGACTTGTTTCCTTTCTGTGATCATTTGTACATTTGTGTTTCCTCTGTGTATTTTCTATAGACCTGTATGATTAATTATAACTTTTTGATTCTTTTCAGAAGTCTTCTTATGTGTAATACATAAATGCTGTGTTATATTGCCAGTTATACACATGTTTTTGTTTTTGTTTGCTTGGATGTATATCCGGGGACAACTAACAGTGTCCCTGTAATATGTGAGCTACATACCTCAAGGTGGAACTAAAATGAATGAAATATGAACACTGTATCAAAATTATATTCAGTCTATATATTATTATTTTTTGCTGTTATACGTGCACGTATATTTCTTATACGTGATGTGTGATCGTTATACACATTGTTTCTTCAAAATTCTGCTTTGTTGTATGTCACTAGGCAACCAACAGTTACATTTAGCTCGTTTATATCTGATCCACATCATTTGAGGTATCAATGGTGGTGTGGTCAGGAACAGAGCTTTCCAACCAACCATTTGAGGGGGACGTGTTCTATTCTGATGGCTCTCTCTTCCGGGTTCGAGTCAGCTGTCCGCTGTGCCGGTTATGTGGTCAACTGTCTCTGAGCCTCGTGGGGAGATTAATCAACGCCGCCTCCTCATCACTAATCAGGTGTTTTTTCTTATTTTTCACTGGTTTTCTTTCCCCTTTTTAAATGTACATGTTCTTAATACTACCTTTGTCCAGGTACATTTAAGAAGCCTTTGCTTGATAAAGGATTCTACCGAAATGTGTCGCTTTTTTTAGCCTCTATGACTTTTCTCGGCCGGGTGTATTGTCTGTCTGCATATTTCTGCGTATATTTGAACTGTATTCCATGTATATGATTTGTGTTATTATCATTGCTGCTTTTTATACTTATTAAGAGATACCAAATCATCTTTTTTATATATGAGCTTTTTAAATTGTTTCTTCCCCAATATATGCGCTTGTTTGCTGTTACATTTATATGTACTTTTTATTACCAATTGATTATTTTAACAATAATAAAAATATTTTTATACTTTTATATATTTTATTTGTGTCATTTATACATTTACACGTTGAGCACTGGCCACATTTTTATATAAATTAAGTATTATTTTTACCAGCTATGAAACATTATTTTAGTTAAATATACTTCTACATTTAACTAAAGTAGGTTTTCATGTCTACCATTAAGTAACTTGTCAGTTGTGCATAGGGAAATTATTGTATCTGTCATACAAGATAGTCACATTACATGCATCTGTCTACCACTCCTCTGATATTTAACCTTTTAGTTGTAACAGAATCATAAAACATTCTTTACAACCGGCTTTTTAAAAATCACCTTCTTTATCCCAGTGTGCGAAGAGCACAGGAGCCCCAGCACTGATAAATGCACTCCATTGTTTTTCAAGAAGTGTCAGAATGTAAACTATATTCTTGTTTGTACAGGGCAAGAAAGAGGCCCATGTGTGTTTCAGACAGTGATAAATTGTTTGTGGAGGAAACAAAACAGGGGATGTGTTTCCCCATTTATCTGAGCTGACTTCTTTTCAGATCTCTTACTTTGAGTCTCTATCACCTTATGTGCCTCCTAATCATGTTAACCTTTCAGATGAAAACGTATATATTTGCAACATGAAAACCAAAATGTTTAAAACAGAGACAGAAAGTCAGTAATGGTATGTTAAAACAATCTGGAAGCAATCCACTGTTTAAGTTGTTTTGTTTTTTTTTTTTAAACTTGAATCAACCCCTCAATTAGGACACAGAGCATTGTTATTCTCATATTCAGTCTTTTTTCCTGATACATTTTCACATTTATACCTCCCCATAAAAAAAATCTGCATGCAATAAAATTTCAAAACAACAATTGGTTTATATAACTCTATGCAAGGAAAACAAATATCTCTTTGTTTAATTATAACATTATTTAGAATTACTCATTCGAATCCATATGCAGACATAATTACAATCCTGTTTATAAGTTTTAACCGTTTGGAAATATTTTGCAAAGTAGTTAGGATTTCCTTAAAGAGGAAATCCTAAAAAATGTAATGTGAGGACTGTGCTATTAATGTTACTGATATGCTGAGTGCAGGGTAAAACGCGTTAACTGTTCCATGAAGGAGATTGTGTTTTGCCTACTAAACCATAGCAAGGCTGGCCAGTGCTATGCTGTATAACAATTAGACACTGAGGGCCATATATCATTTAATCTAAAAAATAAAGAAAAACAGTAAAAATAAAATATTTTTAAATGAGCTGAAGGAAATACGCCCAAAAGGGGAGAGAAACATTCAGTTAATTTGATGATAATGTCAGGTTTTATGAGTGACCAGTAAATAAGCAGCCATAATATTTCACTGTGTAGAAGATGCTCTTTTAGATGATATCTGGCTTTGTATAATAGAAATTATTAAATGACATCAGTTGATGTCACACACTGTCCTGTAGTCAGTTTAGGACAAAATAACTGTCAACAGATAAAGTGTTGTGTGGGGGATTGAAAATTTAAGACTGAATAGCAGATAATATAACATATTTATTTGGTCTAGATTTTACAATTCTGTTTTCAGTTCTGCACAATTTGCTGCTGATAGGATAAATTCTAGAGATAGATAAACAAAGGTAAGAAACATATCTTCACTAGCAGAAACCTCTCAATTATTTTATTTCAAGATGTCTGCAGATTGAAAAAGAAGCTATAGGCAATTACATAAGTTTAAGGATGGAAGAACTTGTAATGCTGAGTCTTTATTATATATTATATATTCCTGATAAAAAAAAAACCCATAAAGGTAACCACCGGTGAGAATATCTGTAATGTTGTTTGGTCTGCTTAAATAGACATACATGTATTAGTCATCTACTGTAACCCTATTTGATTACAACAACAATTTTCAAAATAACCATAGCTCGCATGGGTAGAAGATTAAATAAATGGTTTTTGTTTTTTATATTATTAATATTATTTTCTTAATGTTCATTATCCCTGCTGAGGTACACAATGGTTTAATGGTATTGACATGTTTAATTTTAGGCAAATAATTATGTGATGACTAAAAATGGGCATACTTAAATAAACATTTGAAAGTGAAAATTTTCAGTGAGGCTTTGATCGGTCATCTGTTGTCTGAATACCATTTAGCAACTACCTTTAGCATTTCCCTGCCAACTATTTATCAAACACTCACTCTCCCCCTATCCCAAACTGACCTGTGAACATTAGGTAAGTGGGTAATTCAATACTGCCTGAATCTGCTTGTCCTAAAACCACCATTAACTTGAAAACCAGCATCAAAAGCAATGGCATGTGTTATTTTACCTCCTTATTTCTCTATTCACGGTTTAAGAATTTATTAGGAAAAAAGCACTGTTAAAATGTTCTTTAAAAACAGTGTAAAAGGTACAAGCAATAAGAAATTGTTATTTACTAGTAAGTATTTACATGAAAATAGCATAGTAGCTAACAATACATAGTACCCACCATGTGTCACACAACAGCCAATAGTAACTAATAAAACATTAACAATGTTTTGTTATTAATATATATTGGAGTAAAACAGCAATATAGGTTTATGTACAAAGATATGAGTGAGGATTGTAACAGCATGTTTAAAAAAATGTATTTATATATAAATATATTTATGCTTAACCCAATGTTTCAATCCTCAGCCTGATGTTTGTTCACAAACCTATTTTATCATTTTCTTAAATATATATTAGTAGCAAATAGCTGGCAACTATTTAAGCAGTCTTAATTTTTATTGGATCACTATTATATTTTGTTTTTTTTAATAAATTCTTAAACAGCGGATATAGAAATACTAGTTTATATATATACATATGTGTGTATGTTTATTATCTTGTGTACATTTTATTCCTATTCCTAGAGTGTTCAGTTCATGTTACCTTGCATGTAAACTAGATAGTGTGGTGTGGGCCTCCCAAACATTTCAGAGCACTAGGAAATTGCTTAAGGTGCTTATCTTACAACAAGACCCCTATGATTGACTCTCTCCTAAAACGACCCATGTGTTTCATTACATTTGTGTATTTTTTCACCGCTGTGTATTCACCTGCATTGTTGCATGACTGCTTTCTCTTCCCTGTTTGGTAAATATGCATTTGGCTATAACTATAACAGCCAGTGAAAAGTTTGAATCTAAGTTCATGCAAGTCACTATAACATCTGGGAGGAAAGCAGCCAATTGTAGTTTTCTATTTTTATAATGTATTTTGTGGGTATATCTTTTTTAATTAGTTTATCTTATAATTGGATTAAATTAAGCCTCATAAGTTTATTTTATCCACGATGTTTGATGCCATTTCCTTCTGGGCAGAAATAAGTATCAGTACATTATTGTACAGTTATTGTAGTGGGGGGGGGGGGGGGACCGCGTATAATCAAAAACAAATTAGCATCAGGACTTTCACATTTTCAAAATATGGATCTACGGTGAAAAAACTGGAATGTTTCGTTAAATTAACTAACAGGAAGGTCCTTAAGTTTTTTTTAGCTAATTGTTTATGTTTTACTTGTCCAGCATGTGCACTCTTACTCTTGTAAGATGCTGCACTAGAGAATAAGATAGTTGGAGTGTATTAATATTATTTTAAATTTGTATTATTTATTAATATTTTGTATAATTTTACTTTTCTTTTTAATATTTTTAGTAATTTATTTTTTTTACTTTGACCCATTTCATAACCATTAGAACTTTGGCTATTTCTGTAATAGTCAAAGTCCTCCATGATTTCTGTTGGAGAACTTTGGTTATTTCCGTAATAGTAGAGGTTCTTCCAAAATGGTCCAGAAATAATTCAGAGTCCTCCCCATCAAAGTCACATTGGTCAATTTTTGTTCCAATTTGGGATCACATCAGTAATCTCTGCGTAGCCCAAATTGTAATGCCATTCAGACCTAAGTAGACCCTTAAAACAAAAAAAGAGAAACACACATGCAAAGCTACATATTATTCAAATCTACATAACATATAGGAATAGGAATGAAAATCGGATACATTGGAAGATTATCATTCTGACTTGGAATCACATCGGTGATCTCTGAGGTGCCCAAATTAAAGTGGAATTCACTGATGTGATCCGAAGGGGTCTTTAATTTTTGTCTCTACATAAATAGACCCTTTTTTTTTTATTAGAAAAAATACATACAAATCAACATATTATGCAAATATTAAGAAAAACTATAGTTATCATTGTTTCAGAACATAGCACAAATATGTTGTCCCCGAAAACATCCTGCTTTTTTAGATTCATTAATCATTTTTAATTATTTAAGAAAAGGAAATTACATTATACATAACATTCTCAATAATGTTACAAAACACATGCTACAAATTCAATGAATCAAACATTTAATAAATGAAACAAATAAAATAACTGAAACAGTAAATAAATTACATTAAATAAAATAAGAAAGGCAGTGGGATAATAGTCTGTGTCTACCACCCCATAACCTTACCTTGTTACCTGGAACAAAGTTTGGCATTACCTCTCAATGATTGCTAGTTTTAATTTTGATTTATAGGAAAGGGTTCATTAAGAAAATTACAGAACAGGATCATTAAATAAATCAGTCTAAAAATTACTACATTTGGACAATTTCTCTACATTAGTAATTGTTGACATTTTCCCTCTATGTATAAGTTCTTCTATCCTTGGGATTAAACCTCTTTTTTATATACACACATTTGCAAATTCTACATATTGTAGTCGATAACTGTTGCAGAGTATAGCATGAGCTTAACCCTGTCACCAAATTTGCCAATTCAACCCTGACAAATGATTGTTACATTAAATTACTTCAACTTCCAGGGTTAGGCATCCAACTTGGGGATGTCTGCTCTGATGAAGGGAATCATCCACATGTCTGTACATATCCCGAATACAAGGCACACACTAAAGGTAAGGTGCAGATTAATTATTCATTTTAATGTGCCAAATCTGGTGAGTTTTTCCTGCTGGAAGAATTCAATTTGTACTACATAAAACATTTATTCATTTATGCAGTTATTTGTTTGTCAATCATTAAGTAAAATCATGAAATATTCATCTCATCTCCAACCCACCTGAACCTCACTTTTAGTGAGCAACTCTCATTGATTTTTACTGCAAGGGGAGCACTGTTTATTTTGTGTGCATTTTTGATAAAGATTGGTTGAAAAAAAAAAAAAAACTGTTTGGAGGGAAAAGGTTTGCAAGGCTGTTTGCAATCAGTTAATTAACCTTCTCTGGGAGTCTCTTTACTTTGAAGGCCATTTAACTGGAAGGAGCAGGCGAATAGTGAGCCAGGCGAATACAAGGGAGCAGCTTCTAAAGTGAAAAAAGCTTCTTAAGTGTGGGAGTTAGAAGCAAAGAAGGAAAGTATATTTTGATTTTTACTGCAAGGGGAGCACTGTTTATTTTGTGTGCATTTTTGATAAAGATTGGTTGAAAAAAAAAAAAAAAAACCTGTTTGGAGGGAAAAGGTTTGCAAGGCTGTTTGCAATCAGTTAATTAACCTTCTCTGGGAGTCTCTTTACTTTGAAGGCCATTTAACTGGAAGGAGCAGGCGAATAGTGAGCCAGGCGAATACAAGGGAGCAGCTTCTAAAGTGAAAAAAGCTTCTTAAGTGTGGGAGTTAGAAGCAAAGAAGGAAAGTATATTTTGATTTTTACTGCAAGGGGAGCACTGTTTATTTTGTGTGCATTTTTGATAAAGATTGGTTGAAAAAAAAAAAAAAAACTGTTTGGAGGGAAAAGGTTTGCAAGGCTGTTTGCAATCAGTTAATTAACCTTCTCTGGGAGTCTCTTTACTTTGAAGGCCATTTAACTGGAAGGAGCAGGCGAATACAAGGGAGCAGCTTCTAAAGTGAAAAAAGCTTCTTAAGTGTGGGAGTTAGAAGCAAAGAAGGAGTTAAAAGGAAAGAAGGAGGGTAAAGTATAAATCTTTTATTTTTCTTATTTTATTCTATTTCTAATTTTGTGGTTTACACTAGAGAGCATGTTGGACAATGCCACTAAGTGCATGTCTTGCAGCATGTATGCGGTCTTGGAGCAAGTTCCCCAGGGTCCATACCACTGCTGCAGATGTGAGCAGGTTGCTGCTTTGGAAAATATAATATTAGATCTAAAGAGGCAACTGGCAACACTTAGGGACATAAGCAACATGGAGCGGAGTTTACTGCTCACGGAGCAGGCATTGGCTGGGGCCAGTGTAGAGGAGGGTGATGATGGAGGGGAAGAGGTTTCTAGGGCAGAGAGCTGGGTTAGTTGTGTAAGGGGCAGTAGGGGTCGGAGAGCTAGGGAGGCTTGTTCTGAGCTGGTTCACCCCAACATGTTTGCCAGCTTGTGTGAGGATGCTGGGGGGATTAGCTCAGAAGAGGCATTTCTGGGGCAGGCGGACTCTCCTAGCAGCCAGGTGAGTAGCCTCTCCAGCGCAGTTGGGAGCCAGGACACTAGGAAGGCTAGACAGGTTGTGGTGGTAGGGGATTCTATTATTAGGAAGGTAGATAGGGTAATCTGTCGCCAGGACCCCGAATGCCGAACTGTATGTTGTCTCCCGGGTGCTCGGGTTCGGCATGTTGCGGAACGGGTAGGCAGATTATTGGGAGGGGCTGGGCATGATCCAGCGGTCATAGTACACATTGGTACTAATGACAAAGTAAATGGTAGGTGGGGGGTCCTTAAAAATGATTTTAGGGAACTAGGAAAGAAGCTAAAGGAAAGGACCTCCAAGGTAATATTCTCGGAAATATTACCAGTACCACGCGCTACGTCAGGGAGACAGCGGGAGCTTAGGGAGATTAATGCGTGGTTGCGAAGGTGGTGCAAGCAAGAGGGATTTGGGTTCTTGGAGCACTGGGCAGACTTTGCAGTCGGCTACAGACTCTTTGGACGTGATGGGCTGCACCTCAATGATGAGGGGGCTGCAGTATTAGGGGCGAGGATGGCTATAGGATTAGATGAGCTTTTAAACTAAGCTCTGGGGGGGAGGGTCAAGATCAAAAAGAAGCAATGGTAGCTAGGGTAGATTGGAAGGTGGGTCTAGCTATGGGAGAGGAGGAAAGCAGTGGTGGGGTTAACATAGACCAAAGGGAGGTCCATATAATTAAACCTGCACACATTAAGTGTTTGTCAACTAAACATAAAATGGGTAGTAATCTCAAATGTCTTTTAGCAAATGCAAGAAGCTTGACAAACAAAATGGGTGAGCTGGAGATACTGGTAAGTGCTGAACAGTATGATTTAATCGGAATCACAGAAACGTGGTGGGATGAGACCCACGACTGGTCAGTTAATTTACAAGGTTACTCACTTTTTAGAAAGGACAGAGTAAATAGAAAAGGGGGAGGGATTTGTCTGTATGTAAATCCTAAATTAAATCCCAGTATTAAAGAAGGTGTACATGATGTAACTGGAACTGATGTGGAGACACTGTGGGTGGAGATTAGCTTAGACGCTAAAAAGAATCGCACATTACTTGTAGGTGTATGCTACAAGCCACCAAATATTAGCATTGATGGAGAAGATCAGCTTTTATTACAAATTGAAAAGGCTGCAAATATGAATGAAGTTCTAATCATGGGAGATTTTAATTACCCAGGTATAGATTGGAAGTGTGGTACAACTAGTTCAGCTAGGGGCAGCAAGTTTCTGGACCTGCTTAATAACAAATTTATGGCACAATTAGTAGACACCCCAACTAGAATGGATGCCTGTCTGGATTTGGTAATAACAAACAATGAGGAGCTTATCTCAAACATCCAAATAAGAGAACACTTGGGGAATAGTGACCATAATATGGTCTCATTTGAGATTAATGCAAAAAAGCAAATTGGTAAATACGCCACCAAAACACTTAATTTTAGAAGGGCTAACTTTGATGGACTAAGGGCATCGATTGAACATTTAGACTGGGAACGATTGTTTTCTGGACTAAACACAGAAGACAAGTGGAATGCCTTTAAGCACACATTACAAAAGTACACATCCCAATATATACCTTTGGGAAACAAATGCAAAAGACACAAATCGAAACCAATGTGGCTTACAGGTAACGTGAAACAGGAAGTACAAAACAAGAAAATGGCATTCAAACATTATAAAAACACGGGATCAGCATTATCATTTATAGAGTACAAAGAGGCCAACAAAGCCTGCAAAAAGGCAATTTAAATGGCTAAATTGGAAAATGAGAAAAGGGTTGCCAAGGAGAGTAAAACTAACCCCAAAATGTTTTATAAATATATAAATGGAAAAAAGCTAAAGAGGGAAAATGTTGGGCCCTTGTTATCCCAAATGGGAAATTTGGTAAGTGAGGACAGAGAGAAAGCAGACATTTTAAATACTTTTTTTTCTTCTGTTTATACTAAGGAAGAGCAGATGGACGAGCCCCTGCTACAGGAAGTTATGGGACATTCGCCGCAAACATGGGATTGGCTGACACAGGAAAAAGTGCTTAAGCAATTACACTCTGTTAAGATAGACAAGGCCCCAGGACCAGATGGTATACACCCAAGGGTACTTAGAGAGTTAAGCATAATTCTGGCCAGACCACTATTCATGATCTTTAGGGATTCATTCAGTTCAGGTACAGTGCCAACAGACTGGCGAAAGGCGGATGTCATTCCAATATTTAAAAAGGGATCAAAATCTCTGCCAGGTAATTATAGGCCAGTGAGCTTGACATCTGTAGTGGGGAAACTATTTGAAGGATTGCTAAAGGTATACACTCAAGAATACATCTTGAACCAGAATATAATTAGTAAAAGTCAACATGGTTTTGTGAAAGACAGGTCTTGTCAAACAAACTTAATAACATTCTATGAAGAAGTCAGTAAAAATATAGATCTAGGTGTGGCAGTTGATGTGATCTATTTGGATTTTGCGAAAGCATTTGATACAGTTCCACACAAAAGGTTACTCTACAAATTGAGAGAAATAGGTTTGGGGGCAAATGTGTGTATGTGGATTGAAAATTGGCTAAAAGATAGAACACAAAGGGTTGTTGTAAATGGAAAATTCTCAAATTGGACAAGGGTATTAAGCGGAGTACCTCAGGGGTCTGTTTTGGGCCCTCTTCTTTTTAATTTGTTTATTAATGATCTGCCACATTGTGCTGAGAGCCATGTCTCCGTGTTTGCGGACGACACTAAATTAGGTAAGGCAATAAAGACTAATCTTGATGTTTTTTCTTTACAGGAAGATTTGGACAGAGTGGGGGACTGGGCAGTAAAGTGGCAAATGAGGTTCAATATAGACAAATGTAAAGTTATGCATTATGGGAAAAATAATAACAAAGCAACATATACGTTAAATGGTTTTTCCCTGGGAAAAACTACTAATGAAAAGGATTTAGGAATAATTATAGACAACAAACTTGGCAACAGTGCCCAATGCCAGTCGGCAGCTGCAAGGGCCAATAAGATATTGGCATGTATAAAACGAGGTATAGATTCACGGGAGGAGGATATCATCTTGCCTCTTTACAAATCAATGGTAAGACCTCACCTTGAATATGCAGTACAGTTCTGGGCACCAGTCCTTAAAAAGGATATTAAGGAACTAGAAAAAGTGCAAAGGAGAGCTACAAAATTAATAAGGGGTTTGGAGGATCTTAGTTATGAAGAGAGACTTAAAAAATTGAATTTATATTCGTTAGAAAAAAGGCGTCTCAGAGGGGATATGATAACATTATATAAATATTTGCAGGGCCAATATAAAGAGCTCTCCAGTGACCTGTTCATTAACAGAAAGGTACAAAGAACAAGAGGTCACCCCCTCAGACTGGAAGAGCAAAGATTTCATAGACAGCAAAGGAAGGGATTCTTTACGGTTAGGACAATAAAGTTATGGAACTCACTGCCAAGAGAGGTAGTGCTAGCAACCACAATAGATGCATTTAAAAATGGTTTGGATGTTTTTTTAGGAAAGCAGAACATACAGGGCTATTAATAATAGAATAAGCATTAATAAAAGAGCTTATTGATCCAAGGAGAAATCTGATTGCCTCTTGGAGTCAAGAAGGAATTTTTTCCCCCAGGAGGCAAAATTCGAAATAGCTTCCTTAGGGGTTTTTTGCCTTCTTTTGGATCAAAAGCTGTAATGATAGGTAGAAGGGTTGAACTTGATGGACTTGTGTCTTTTTTCAACCTAAATTACTATGTTACTATGTTACTATGTTACTATGAATGAGAAGCTAAAGAAATTGCAGAAGACCCCAGTGAATTTTGTTGATGAACTGGGCCAAATTCGTTCATTAACCTTTGTAGGCGGTGCAACAAGCAACAGTCTCAAAGATACATTCCTCTTTTGTAATTTCTAAGCCAACGTTGCCCTAAATAATTAAAACATTTAAAACTTTCATATAGACATTTCTTTTACATTTGTTAATTCTTTAATATAAATTTTGTACATTTGATATTGTAGTTCAATCATAGTTCTTTATAAGATATAGAATATATATCCCACAGTCATCAGACGCTTACACATTGAAGCACTGGGGAACACAATAGTTTCCCACCCAATCTAGTATTCTAACAATGTACCAACTCTTTTCTTCTTACAATGGAGTATACCTTGAATCAGTTTGAGTGTTAGAAAAATTCAATATGAAAGACTTCCTTTTGCTCCTCAAATAATACAGCATCCTTTTCATCCTTTTGTAACTTTACAGTAGAGATGTTTCTCTCACAAATAATACCTTCCTCCACTCCCCATCCTCTAAAAAAATACATTCCTTGCTTTATCCTGTCCTATAGTATTAATGGTATGGGTGTGCGATCGTAATTACAGTTTCTGCATCATTACCACTGCAAAATGTAGGTAGGTGTATTTTGAAACAGTTTGTTGATTGAGCTGGAGCCTAACCCATAGTCGATCCAATATATTAACTCAAAAGCTACATTCTATTTCTTTTGTAGTTTAATTTCTTTCCTTTTTTAAAGTGCTCTGTCTGAATCTTAATCTCTATTGTCAAAATTTCAAACAAATATATTGCAATGCCTCTCATGTTTTGTCTTTGTCTTGCTGGGAGTTCATACCATTAGTTGGTTTTGCATGTCTGTATGTTTTTTCATAAACATTATGATTGCGACAGAATGAGTGCAAAAAATATGAAAACAAAACAAAAAAAATTTATGAAAGAACCTTTACAAAAATATAACTTACGTTTTTATATTTCACTGCAAAAAAAAAAAATCTACAATAATATGTTAATGCTTTATAGGAATTTAGCTTTTAATGTAAATATTTAGTTGGATTTAAGAAATATTTAAATACTTGGCTATATTTTCCCTTCATTACGAGACATTTCAGGGTCAAATATGGTCATCCATAACAGTGTGGTTGGTACTTCACCAGACAAACATGGATGGATGCCATTGCTGCTCCCTTCAACATGAACCATGAGACACTTAGCATCTGCATCTCCACAGCCCATGTGTAAAACAGCAAAACTCTTTGTATGCATACAAATGTGCAATGATTTTTATACTTAATGGGATAGATTAAACTGACCCCGTTACTTACCGCACCTGGGACTTTAAGACTAGCGCGCATTATTCCATTTGCAATAGCGCGCAATTTTATGACAATGGAAACAGTAAATATCAAGTGCATTAAAGCAGTGGTATTGCAATAAGGGAATAATGGTTTGTTGCATAAAATGCTGTTATTTCCTAATTCCTTGTTAATAGTACGCTAGGAGGCTGGGGTCTAATAGACACTGTCTGTCCCCTAGTGTCCTCCTCCCAAAAAAATAGAAATCATTTCCCCGAGCTGGGTCCATGAAATAAAATATGTGACTTCAAGTAACCACAGGCCAGCATGATGCCACAGTCACTAAAATTAAATAATTATGGACCACGGGTCAGCGCAATGCCTTTGGCCTCAATACACATAAAATAATGCACCACCCTTGGACTTGGGGCCCGCGGATATACCCTAACCAAATACAAAAATTAAAAGGATTGGACCCTATGCCCCGAGCCCAGATAAAAATAACATTATTTGCCCCATGAGTTTGAGGCCAGCAATATGACCCAGATAACATTAATATATGCCTCCCTCCCCTCCCATGTGCCAGGGCATGGCCAAATGCCCCAGGCAAAATAAATAAATAAAATAATTGAATAATACCCCACCCACCTCTACCTTTCACAGGTAGGGGTTAATGATAAAAAATATCTGAAAAAAATCTGCATTCCAGTATTTGATCATCTCCCCTACCTGGGCAAGGCACTGGTAGGGGAAAAGATTTGAGTTTATTGGGGGAGACGTTATTCACTTACCACAATAGCAATGCTTTAAAGACTGGATACTTGCAGTCCCTATTGCAGTTCAATCACATGCTATTCTAATGAAATATTGGGAGGTAGTCTAACAGTCCCAGGGAGAATCTACCCCATTATGGCGTTATATTAAACAATGTAGAAACGAGTCTAGTTAAGTACAAGAAGTAGTGGCACAAAACAATGTTAGAATAATAATTTTGAAGCATTATATATCTGGTCACGTCTAAAGGATTAGAACCCAAGACCCAATTCCCTACATAGTTCTGTTTGCAACAATGAACAGAGAACAGATAACATAAAGGCTTTTTATTTCTCTCTAATTTTATGGTAAACATTTTTTTTTCAATTTTATATTATACAAATTGCTCTGTTGATGGCAAACTGGAATCACCATACACAAATACACATTCATGGTTACTTAGAAATGGGTGTCCTTGTCACCTGTAACGTTAGCTTTCCTTTATTGTTTTTTGGTGTTATAGCATCACTTTTCAAGTCCAGTAAAGTAAATACCATAGCATATCTGATATGTAATAGGATTAAATGCCAAGAATTTCCTTTTTGTTGGATAGTTCTTATGATGTCCATTTTAGTTGTAACTATGGTAGTTATGAAGAAAACCCAACATGTTCTATACATTTATAAAATTTTACTATGAAAACATTTTTAAAATATTTCCATTTCAAATAGTTTATTTTTGTTTTGTTTTCCATTGCGTCATGGATACAAAGAACAGGTTTTTTCCCACTAGAGCCTTTTTCCAATTCATATTTCCTGCAATATTTCTGGTTTTACTGATTCCTTACTACAAAACAAATAGTAAAAAAAAATGCATTAGGTTGTGGGCTCCCTCAGTTTATCTTCCTTATTTGGACAAATAAAACCCATACATTTTGTGTCAGTGACTGTGGGTATCCATGTTGTGCAAAGGAGCAGAGAAGGAGATGAATGCAAACCAAAGCAGGGATCTCATGCTCTCATCTGCCAGAACCTACAATTTAGCTCTTCCTCACACTCCCAGGAAATATTGTGGGTATGTTTGACAATAGACATGGGGATGTGGAAAGCCAAACAAACATATATGAACCTTCTGCCTTTCAGCTCAATAGTTCCAGTTTCATTCTGGATGAAGCTGCATATAAGTAGCTATAAAATGCTCTAATGCTCCAATATGAAAATAATATAATTCACATCCCTTAAAAATACAAAGTTGATTTAAAAAGGAGAATAACATTGTTTTGCTTTGTTCATATTCCCCTTTTATTAGAATTAGCACCCACCCGGTATTTAACAGGCATGCTGGTAAAAAAAATTGTCTTGAGGGCCAAGTTTAGTCTATGGAGACAACTGCATGCAGGGCCGGACTGGGAGAAAAATTCGGCCCGGGCATTTTTTGATCACAGCGGCCCACTAAGAAGGGGGCGGGGCAGAGGAGGTGTGTTTTGTCATCACCAATGACAAACACGCTCCCTCTCAAAGTGAGCATATTGGTTCAATGCTCTTCCAGGGCAGACCATGCGCAGAGCTCTGCTGAAGAGCTCTAGCATGAGAAAAAAGCCCTGTATTTGTTCTGCACAGTGCAAGCAAATTTAATAACATGCTTGCACTGTGCTTCCTTGCAACGTGTCTCTGGTGTCTCTATAAATGGATACCAGGAGACAAAAATGCCAGGAAAGAGTATTGAGCATGTGTTTGGAGCCTGCTTGTGGGATTGCGTGTGTGTAGAGTAAGCTGATTGTGGTGTGGTATTGTGTAATAAGGTCGGTTTTAGTTGTGTTGTGTTTGTGGTGTAATGTGATGCATATGTGGCTAGGGGCTGTAGAGAATGTGTGTATAGGGGATATAGCAAGTGTGTGCATACAGGCTATAGTGTGTGTGTGTGTGTGAATATATATATAGATGTAGTGTGTGTTTAGGGGTGTAGTATGTGTTTGCTTACAAGGAATCTAGTGTGTGTATATATACATATATATATATATATATATATATATATATATATATATATGAGTCTAGTGTGTGTTTGAAGGACCCAGAATGTGTATAGGAGATCTAGTGAGTGTGTGTTTATAACGGTTTCAGAGTGTATATAGGGATCTAGTGTGTGTATGTGTGTAGATGATCCAGAGTTGGGTAAGGGATCTAGTGTGTGTCTGGAATGTAATGTGTTTAGGGGTGCAGTATGTGTGTGAGGGGTGCTGTGTGTATATATATATATGTAAGTATTGTGTATGTCTGTTGTGCAGTGTGTTGTGTTCTGTGTGTATGTGAGGGGTGCAGTATGTGTGTGTGAGGGGGCGGTGTGATGAGGGGGGCGGTGTGTGAGGGGGGCGGTGTGTGAGAGTGATGGTGTGTGAGAGTGATGTGTGTGAGTGCTGTGTATGATGTGTGTGAGAGTGCTGTGTGTGATGGGTGTGAGAATGCTGTGTGTGATGGGTGTGAGAATGATGGGTGTGAGAATGCTGTGTGTGATGGGTGTGAGAGTGCTCTGTGTGAGAATGCTGTGTGTGATGGGTGAGAGTGCTGGGTGTGAGAGTGCTGTGTGTGAGAGTGCTGTGTGTGTGAGAATGCTGTGTGTGATGGGTGTGAGAATGCTGTGTGTGATGGGTGAGAGTGCTGGGTGTGAGAGTGCTGTGTGTGAGGGTGCTGTGTGTGAGGGTGCTGGGTGAGAGTGCTGTGTGTGTGAGAGTGCTGGGTGTGATGGGTGTGTGAGTGCTGTGTGTGATGGGTGTGTGAGTGCTGTGTGTGATGGGTGTGTGAGTGCTGTGAGTGCTGTGTGTGATGGGTGTGTGAGTGCTGTGTGTGATGGGTGTGTGATGGGTGTGTGAGTGCTGTGTGTGATGGGTGTGAGAGTGCTGTATAAATGTTAGAATGGATTGTGTGTGTGTGTGTGTGTAGGGGGGGGGGGTAAATAAACAAATAAAATAACAGGCATTATGGGGACATAATGCCTGTTATTTTATTTGTTTATTTACCTACCCCCCCCCCCTACACACACACACACACACACACACACAATCCATTCTAACATTTATACAGCACTCTCACACCCATCACACACAGCACTCTCACACCCATCACTCCTTTCTTACCTTTAGCCTGGGAGGGGGGGACAGGCACGCTGGTACCTGCGACTGGCGGTGGCAATGTTCCCTCGTGGTGAGAGGTTCACTCTCGCGAGATCCGGTCGTTGCTATGGCAATGCTCCGGATCTCGCGAGAGGAACCCGGTGGAGCTGCAAGTTAGAGCTCCGCCGGGTCCTCTCTCCCTCTCTCCCCGCCGGCGGCCGTATTTGAAGGCATGTGGGCCGGTGAGGGAGATCTTTGATGTCCTCACCGGCCCTTCATGTCAAACAGCGGGGCCGGCGCTCGGATAGTGCCGGCCCTGCATAGACCGGCAGGGGAGATTCTGGGACCTCCCCTGCCGGCCTCGGCCCATGGCCACCGCGGCCCACCGGGCATTTGCCCGGTGTGCCCGATGGCCAGTCCGGGCCTGACTGCATGGGCTATATTTCTTTGAAGAAAAGATGACAACTCTACCAACGATGCAGATGTAGAATGGTAGTTTTACTGCACATTGTACATGATCCTAGAATATTTAGTGAAATGTGATAATAATTATTCAGTAGCAAAAGCTTTGGCAGAAGTCATCAATTTTCACGGTACAAATTAACCAACACATTTTTCCAGATTAGTATTACAACTCTAGAAATTAAATGAACACAAAATTAGGTATAACAAAATCTGATGCCCATAATAAATATATAAAATGAAAGTATTGTCAGAAGTTATAAGTGACAGGACCTATAAGTAGATGCTAAAAAAAAAAATGCAACCATGTTTAAATATTAATATAACAAGGTAAAAAAATACCTCATTAAGAGTCAGTTATGCACTTTTATTGAGCAGTCAAGCACTTAGTTAAGAACATCAAACAACTGGTGGCCCACAAGCCACAAGTGGTCCTCAAGGTTGTTCCCCTAGTGTAGCTAAGAAGTCAATTGCTTTATGACATTACATTAATAATGTCAGCTCACCAACCTAAGTTTATGCATGGTATGCTGCCCCCCACAAGTTGAACATCAATAAAAAGATACTGCAGACCATATATTGTAAATCAAAGTGCAGACCAGTAAGATTGTGGCATGTTATTACAGTTTGAAAAATGACGTGCTGGGGTTCTTTACGCAGAACTGTAAAACTTTTATGACTCACACTTGTGAAAGAGAAGTCATTTACATGCAAAGCAAAATCAGTATAATTATAGACAATGAAAATCTTGTCTGAAAGAACAAGAGGTTGCTAAATGTCTCTTTAATGTGGAATTTCACCCACATAAAGCTTTTTAAAAAATCACCATGTTCATCTAAAAGAATATGCCACTTAAAAATGTAACACAAGGGCCAGACACCTTCATCTTTAAATAATAATGGGATTTAACAAGATTGTCATTTGTTGGAGAATACTTAAAGTGCAGTCAAGTGTTCACTGTCTACAGGTATATGGTAACTGTAAAGGTCATGGGGTATCCAGTATGTTGAATAACATTTAGAAATACAAACAGATCCATACTTTGTAGTGTAAATTAGCACCTGAAAAGATTACTTGTCAAAAATATGTCTGAAAATTTTAAATTCGACCTGTAAATCTAGGATTTTTTTACATTTTACAATTATTTTTCATTCATTTATGGATTATGTATGGATAAATGATGTTGGCTATTATTAAAGTACTAATATTATAGTATAATACCATTCTAATCTTACATATGTTTATTAAACTTTCCACATTCCCCAGCACAGCACCCCACAGTCAAAATATTTATTCCATTATAAGAATAGTAAGAATAGTATTCACAGTTTTATTAAAATAAAATTGTATTTGGTGAATCATATTGCAGTAAGCATGCTCTATCTTCTAGGTGTCGTTTGGCAAGAATGCATGATAATGAAATAACTTGGGCCTATTGCCAACATTATGGGTATGTTAAGCTGGCTGAGCATTATGGGAAGTGTAGTTCAATTATAACTCCAAGATTTTTATCTACTTAGGTAGCTTCAATTATCAGAGTTAAAATTGTGCTGCTGAAGTCTGGACATATTCAGATCATTTCAGTAGGAAGAGAAAAATTACATTTTGAGCTACTCAGGTAGCCCAGATATTCCTCCAGAAATAAAAATAGATTAAACAACAATATGTACCAACTTCAACAGCAGCCAGAACACATCCGAAAGGAACGGAAACTAAGTTGTAGCCTCAAACACCTCATTATATCCACATTGACAAAAATAGCTGACAAATGCCGATAATCATCCAAAATCCAACCAAAATCCAACCAAAATAAACCAAACCTACAACTGGAATATGGGGCAGTAGCAAATAGGACATGCAGAAGGAGGAAGAATGAGCTCTGTTAGGAGGTTGCAGATGTACGCAACCCAGATGGTGGGAATAACAGGTCTGAAGAGGTGGTGAAGAAAAGGTAAGTGCATTTAAAATACTTGTACACTATAGGCAGCATGTTGCAGTACATATCAATGTTTTTTGTATCAGTATAACTGTAGATCTGTGTACATAGGTGTGTGTCTATACATACATTTGTAGACATAGATGTATATGTGTAAATTGGTTAACATGACGATTATTGATAGTCTACCAATAGCAATGTTCTACTGTTCAGAGCCAACTGACCTGATTTCAAGGAGAAGCTACTGCAGGTCATGGGGCCTGAGACCATCACATAGGTTAAGGGGGCATTTGACACAGACTTACCTGGTCAAGTATTGCACAAATCTTTATGTGTTATGGATGTCAATTGATATGTAATAACACTTTTCTCTTACTTTATTCATAGCATCTGCAGCTATGGCCTCTCAACTCCCAGCATTATCTGAGGACAAGCCTGGACAAGGGCCAGACACCTTCATTTTTAAATGCAGGACACACAAGATCTGTCATCTCCTCCTCAGACTTCACCAGGTCAGATGGCACTGCTGGCTTTGGTGACAGGTCTCTCTTCACCTATACATGGTAAGTCATACATACAAATGCATGTGTATGTATGTGTCTGTCACCAATAGTAGAAACATGGCATGTTCAACAGATAGGGCTACACTCATGATAGAGGGAATTGCATGAAACTGAGAATCGAGATCCTAAGTTTTGGCCAAATTAGCTCACTTGAAACAAACATTCTCGAAAGCAACAGCTCTTCAGAATCATTAACACGCCTACTATGGCCTTTACTTGTGAATTCCATGTTTTATTACATGCAATTACCTCTTCCATTAATGAACTCCAATGAAAATGTTGATGTGAAATTAAATGTTCTGCAGCCAACTGTATACACTCAACATTAACAATGCATTCTTCTTCATCTCCAACAGAGCTATCTATCCCACCTTCTCCATCCACCTACCGGCTCCTGTTGTGCAGGCCGAGTGATCCACCATTCAAGGTAGATACACATGTACACAACATCATTCATGTTAGATGTTAATGCAAATGTAGTTAGATACCTCTGGAATAAAATCATGTACATACTACTGTACATCATTGTTGTATGACATCTTGCATGCTACAGAGATAGGAATGTGTAACCCCTCATAGACACAGGATTAATGTGCAATGAGTTAAGTCTCTGCAAAACACATAAGCGCAAAACACCAGTGCACAGTGTAGTGTGGTATTTATTATAAAAGTACAAGAGTACCCCTCTAAGACCCAAGGTACTCACAAGAGATAAAACATCATCGTGCATATAAAACAGCTGGTGGATTCAGTGTAGAAGATCGTTGCTGGACAGTGAGGTAGCTTGTCAGATGTATGTCTCAGATATGACTGCTCCGAACTCCAGAAGATGTGAAGCTTCACTGTTTGCAACAGTGCATGAGAGTTGGCGTGATGTAAGGGAATCAGCCTGGAGATCTAAACCGGAAGTGCGAATGTGAAAGTGATGTTGCACTACTCACAGATTACCATAGATGGCTGCTCAGACCAAAACTCAGGAGCAGTGGCGTAGCGTGGGTTGTCAGCACCCGGGGCAAGGCAAGTAATTTGCGCCCCCTAACCCGTGGATTTTAGCACTCGAGTCTCTTCTACTAGATTAGTTAAAGAAACCCTTACCCCCCAAGCACATGTATTGTTTGTTATGAAAATACTTATGTAATTAAAGTAAAATGCATCTAAATACAAGTTTATTTTCCAACACTTTATTGAGTGCGAACATGCATTACACACATTCTCCACATTTTCAGCAGGTCTATGAATACAAATATACACATGTAGTAACCTAGCATGGGCCATGCCATTATATGTCGTCTCACAACCATCGTAAACGACAAACAATATCAAGAACAAAAACTAAACATCAAAATGGAACCATACCCTGGAGATGATCCAAGACTGGGCTAGATGGAGCCAACTTCCTCAATCCTGTACCTCTAATGTTACCCCCCCCCCCCCCCCACACACACACACACACATATGCCATAATTGTTGTGCCATTCAGATGCCAGTAATATTGTAACTTTCGGATGCCAGTAATATTGTGCCAGTCAGAGCCCAGTAATATTGTGCCAGTCAGAGCCTAGTAATATTGTGCCAGTCAGATGCCTGCAATATTGTGCCAGTCAGATGCCTGCAATATTGTGCCAGTCAGAGCCCAGTAATAATGTGCCAGTCAGATACCAGTAATATTGTGCCAGTCAGATACCAATAATATTGTGCCAGTCAGATACCAGGAATATTGTGCCTGTCAGAGCCCAGGAATATTGTGCCTGTCAGAGCCCAGGAATATGGTGCCTGTCAGATGCCTGTAATATTATGCCAGTCAGATGCCTGTAATAGTGTGCAGTCAGAGGCCAGGAATATTGTGCCAGTCAGATGCCTGTAATATTGTGCCAGTCAGATGCCTGTAATATTATGCCAGTCAGATGCTTGTAATAGTGTGCCAGTCAGAGGCCTGTAATATTGTGCCAGTCAGATGCCTGTAATATTATGCCAGTCAGATGCCTGTAATATTGTGCCAGTCAGAGCCCAGTAATATAGTGCCAGCCAGATGCCTGTAATATTATGCCAACCAGATGCCCTGTATTATTGTGCCAGCCAGATGCCCAGTAATATAGTGCCAGTCAGATGCCCAGTATTATTGTGCCAGTCAGATGCCCAGTATTATTGTGCCAGCCAGATGCCCAGTAATATAGTGCCAGTCAGATGCCCAGTATTATTGTGCCAGCCAGATGCCCAGTAATATAGTGCCAGTCAGATGCCCAGTATTATTGTGCCAGTCAGATGCCCAGTATTATTGTGCCAGCCAGATGCCCAGTAATATAGTGCCAGTCAGATGCCCAGTAATATAGTGCCAATCAGATGCCAAGTAATATAGTGCCAATCAGATACCCAGTAATATAGTGCCAATCAGATGCCAAGTAATATAGTGCCAATCAGATGCCCAGTAATATTGTGCCAATCAGATACCCAGTAATATAGTGCCATTCAGATACCCAGTAATATAGTGCCAATCAGATACCCAGTAATATTGTGCCAATCAGATACCCAGTAATATAGTGCCAATCAGATACCCAGTAATATTGTGCCAATCAGATACCCAGTAATATTGTGCCAATCAGATACCCAGTAATATAGTGCCAATCAGATACCCAGTAATATAGTGCCAGCCAGATACCCAGTAATATAGTGCCAATCAGATACCCAGTAATATAGTGCCATTCAGATACCCAGTAATATAGTGCCAATCAGATACCAAGTAATATAGTGCCAGTCAGATACCCAGTAATATAGTGCCAATCATATACCCAGTAATATAGTGGCAATCAGATACCCAGTAATATAGTGCCAGTCAGATACCCAGTAATATTGTGCCAATCAGATACCCAGTAATATAGTGCCAATCAGATACCCAGTAATATTGTGCCAATCAGATACCCAGTAATATAGTGCCAATCAGATACCCAGTAATATTGTGCCAGTCAGATACCCAGTAATATTGTGCCAATCAGATACCCAGTAATATTGTGCCAATCAGATGCCCAGTATTATAGTGCCAATCAGATGCCAAGTAATATAGTGCCAATCAGATGCCCAGTAATATTGTGCCAATCAGATGCCCAGTAATATAGTGCCAGTCAGATACCAGGAATATTGTGCCAGCCAGCCCCCCCCCCCCCGTACTTACATGAAGCGGCTCCGTGTCCCCCGCCGGATGTCTCCTCCGTGCAGTCTTCCCTCTTGCACGGAGGAGGGAAGCAGACACCGGATGTGACGCGACGTCACATCCGGCGTCAGTTTTTTTATTTTTTATTTCTGGCCGTCGCATCCATCGGATGCGGCTTGCCGGAAAAAAGCGTTCACAAGCGCAATGCGCTGTGAACGCGGCAGCAGGGGCTGGGGGCCCACGGGACAGCTGCCTTGGGGCCCCCCAGGAGTAAATGGGCCCAGGGCAGCTGCCCCGTTTGCCCCGCGTTAAAGACGGCCCTGGCGGCCACGCGGCCGCATAGGGCTAGTGCGCCCCCCCAGATATTGCGCCCGGTGCGGCCGGCCCCCCCTGCACCCCCCACGCTACGCCACTGCTCAGGAGTCCTACATATTTCTCAGGTGCTCTGTCTGCCTTCTCATGGAAATGCATGGCTGGAGTCAACAAAAAGCGCTACTACACATCCCCACACAACTAAAACCATGACCATAGGTGTAACGAGCTGCCTATCAGACTAGGTGCATGACGATAGGCCGCATAGTCCGCAAGATACGGGACAGGGTCAATGAATACAATGAAAGGGGGACCTTAGCACGTTCTGAGAGATGCTCGTCACTGCTACAAAGAGAAACATAAATCTAGTTGTACTTATCTCACTGTTAAATGTTTGAAACAAATTGCTCCAACAATAAGAGAGAGAGACCATATAGATAAATTAACAAAACACTAGTTTTAGCAGCATTTAATTAATATTCAGCTTTCTTGTTTAGCTATTTCAGATATGGTGCACAATGATTTTACATATATATATATTTATACACTGAACAAAATTATAAGATCTAAGACTTTTTTTATGTACACAAAAGGCCTATTTCTCTCAAGTATTGTTCACAAATCTGTCTAAATCTGTGTTAGTGAGCACTTCTCCTTTGCCGAGATAATTCATCCACCTCACAGATGTGGCATATCAAGATGCAGATTCGACAGCATGATTATTGCAAAGGTGTGCCTTAGGCTTGCCTTAGGCTTGCCACAATAAAAGGCCACTCTAAAATGTGCAGTTTTCTCACACAGCACAATGCCACAGATGTCGCAGGTTTTGAGGGAGCGTGCAATTGGCATGCTGACTGTAGGAATGTCCAGCAGAGCTGTTGCCTGTGAAATGAATGCTCATTTCTCTACCATAAGCCATCTCCAAAGGCGTTTCAGAGAATTTGGCAGCACATCCAACCAGCCTCACAACTGCACACTACGTGTAAGCACACCAGCCCAGAGTATGCTGGCCATGCAAGAACTGGGATGTTTTCAGCTTCCAGGAATTGTGTACAGATCCTTGCAACATGGGGCCATGCATTATCAAAGCTTGATGCGTTATGATTAAGCGCCTGGAGCGACAAACGCATCAAGCTTTGTATATCTGACACCTGTACTGCTGCTATGGAATCCATTACTTTTTTATTCAAAATGAAACACTATTTTTTTCACCTTTATATTTGGCTCTTGGAGTGCGTTTTTTTCTGCTTTTCTACATATTGCTAAGTCTAATAGAGTGAGTTGAGCACTCTTGGCAGAAGGCACCAGAGACCGGATGAGGATGGAGACTATCTCTTATGCAAATGAGCTTCCCTGAGACAGTTTCTGACAGTTTGTGCAGAAATTCTTTGGTTATGCAAACCAATTGTTGCAGCAGCTGTTCAGGTGGCTGGTCTCAGACGATCTTATTGGTGAAGATGCTGGATGTGGAGGCCCTGGGCTGGTGTGGTTACACATGGTCTGCGGTTGTGAGGCCGGTTAGATGTACTGCCAAATTCTCTGAAATGCGTTTGGAGACGGCAGGTTTATATTCTCCCTCCCCCACCTTTTTTTGTGCTTTTTTTTGCTATAATTGGTTATATTTATTGTTCAACCTGCTTTAACCTGCTATAATTGTTTATTTTATCAGCCCCCTAATTATATATATATTTCATCTGTTATATTTGGGAGCATTTTTCTCCCCCATGTTTAGCACTTTGTTAAACACAATTTGTTTTTGTTTTTTAAATTCATTCAATAATTTACATATTTATTTTTTTAAGCTGCACTTTCTCTCCCCCAGATTTTGTATCTTCATCCATTTTTGGGTGGATTAAATGGACCAAATGGTTCTTATCTGCCAACACATTCTATGTTTCTATGCATATTCCTCCTATTTTCATTTACATGTCTTTTTACATTGTCATGGTTTTATTTGTTTGCGTGGGGATGTATAAGTAGCGCTTCTCTGTGCGCTTTCCCTGGGGAAATGGTCTGAGCAGCCCTCTGTAGTAACCTGTGATTAGCGCAGTCATTTCTGCACATCCGGTTTAGCATTCCACCCTGATTCCCCTACACCACTCATGCTCTCATACAAAGTTGCACACAGTGGAGCTTCACATCTACCGGACTTTGGAGCTTCCAAATCAGAGACATCCATCTGACAAGTGACCTCACTGTCCAGCGACAATCATCTACGCTGACCCCACCAGCTCTGTCATATGCACAATGATTTTTTTTTTTATCTTGAGAGTACCTTCAGTCTAGAGGGGTGCTTTTGTACTTTTATAATAAATACTACACTATACTGTTAGAGACTTTCTATTAGTAGGCTAGACAAGCCTACACACCAGCAGCATCACCGTTGGGATTGTTTTCCTATTTTTTATACACTTGCACAGTATGTATGGAGAATTATTGGACTTTTATTCTTATAACTTTTTATAATTCATCTAGCACAAAAGAGTTTAGTCACCCCTTTCCTCTTAATGCAATGAGTTGAGCATGGACATGTGTTATGTAATGGCTAACTCATTTTTTACATAGCTGTAAACTGCAGAAAGGAAGTTAGATTATTAAAAAGGTGTTCATTAGTATTAGGAATATCATAGTTACATAGTTGCATAGTTTAAAACAAGAAATCTGAATATTAATTAAAGGCTGCTAAATCTGGCATTTTGATAATTTATCTACATGGTCTCTCTCTCTTATTGTCAGAGTAATTTGTTCCAAACATTTAATAGTGAGATAAGTACAACTAGATTTATGTTTCTCTTTTTTAGAGGTGCAGAGCATGTCTTGGAAAAGGCTAAGATCCACCTAGGTACCTCAGGGATCTGCAATTGGACCCATTCTCTTTTTCATTAGTGATATTGCAGAATCCAAGGGCAGAGTTTATAGATACAGTCCTAACCGTTTCTCCAGATGGATATAGATACTTTGGAAAGTGTTCAGAGAAGGACTGCCAAACTGGTGCATGGATTGCAGGATAACTTACCTGGTAAGGTTAAAGGATCTTAACATTTATAGCTTGGAAGAATGATAAGACAGAGGGCATATGATTGAACTTTTACATACGTAAATAAACACAGTAAAGGAGGAGAGTATAATTAAGTAATAATTATTATTTTAAGTACCGTAATACCAGGAAGTATTACTTTATTCAAAGCATAGTGGATGTATTGAATAGCCTACCAGCAAAAGAAGTAGAGGTTAATACAGTGAAGCAGTTTAAGCATTTTTGAGATCGGCATACTGCTATCCTAGATATAAGATAAGGCAAGGAACTAAAGAAATTAAGATTTTATTTTTACTTCACTAATTTTAAATTAGGCAAAAATTGGGCAGACTAGTTGGGCCGAATGGTTCTTATCTTCCAACACATTCTATGTTTCTATATTTCTATGTTAACAGGCACATGATGAAAGGTCCTGTAAAGCAAATAATGTACAAGATTTCTTGCATTAAAGTACTCATACACGCTTGTTTTTTTCTAATTTTCTAACTTTTCTTTGTTTTTTTATGCCACAGTTAGCATTTAGCTTTATGAATAGAACCTTTTTTTAGAACTACATAATAATAAAAAGTACATGACAAGGACGCCATCTAAGACGCAATAACCAAAATACGTACCAATAAATACACCAGCTTGACATAGGAGACTAACGAAACAACAGTTTTTCCAGTCTAGCCTTGGATTAGTCAGCTAAGTTGTTTTCGAGTGATAAAACATACACTGCACTCTCATCCACTCTGTATTTTAGAAATCATGCAGAAAGGCACTCGGGTACCTTACTGGCAGTCATCACAAAGATCATTCAAAGTAGATGATTGAAAATCGCATTTAACTTCTACCCTATATTCAATTCCCTCCCAAGAAGACAGAAATGTAAAACGCTTGCTTGTCGTAACTCATTGTCTGTTAACATAAAAATACATAGAAACATTTAAAGGTCCACTACAGGCAGAATTTTTTATGTCTGCATCGGAGGCCATAGTACATAAAGCTTTCACACTTTTGTTGCATACTTCAGTATACATAGTTTGCAACATATAGTTTATGGAGTTCCCTCACTGAAGACAGTAAAGGTGACTGGCACTCAAGGAAGGTTTGCCAAAGGTGCAGGAAGGCAATTGCCTCATGGGTTGCTGTCTAATCTGACACAATTGGCTGGGGGGTTTTACCTCTAAATTCCCCCAATAAATAGCATGTTCTGTCTTTCTACCCAATTGTCTTGTCTGGATCAATCTCTGTTCCTTATCTGTCAACATGTCTGTCTCGCCTATCTATCCCTGTCTATCTTGGATTGTAACGTGTGCATCATTTGCCACAAACTTGTTTTCCCCCTCAGACCAAAAGTTACCGGCCCTCTTCTGGTGGCATTGAATTCATGCCCTGTGTGTGTGCTGCCATTAGGTATGCATTATGTATAAGCTGGTAAAATGTGAAGTTAGGTTTTAAAGGAGATTTCTGTCTGAAGCAAATTAGATAAATGCCTGAAATGTGTGTGAGAAGACATTTGGAATTATTTACTGCTGAAACTTGGTAACTGAATATAATATGTGGTCGTGAAGTTATAAATAAGGCAAAAGATGGGTATTATGAGGAATCCAGGACATAAACAATGTTTTCACTTTTCTTGCTTTCACACTTGCTCTCTAAACAGTGTGAAAACACACTCATAATTAGTCAGTCGCCAACACAGGTTTTGATAAGACTTCTGATTTGTCTAAGAAGGCCCAAGGTTTGACATCATTGCTTTTACAGGTTTCTGATTTCTATCCCAGCTGGCCTGGCTGTATGGCTCCATTATGCCCTTATAGAAATACACTGGAATCACCAGACACTCTGTGTGTGTGTGTGGAGGTGTAATATACCAGTTGTGTCCACCACTAGTTTAATGCCACCAACCTATGATTCTGAAAGATCCTCCACAAATGGGGGCTGATGAGGTGAGATTAGGTGAGGTGAGATGAACATTTAATCTCACCAATGTATAGTTAAAATGGTGAGATCAAATGTTTCTCCTACCCTACCTCCTATCCCATCTTTAACTTTGCAATGTTTTCTCAAGGCTCAAAAAAAGGACTGCAGAACCTATTTATTTCTGTTTACATCTTTATATTTGTGTGTAGATGCGATTTTTAAGTTTCCATACAAGTCAATCATGATAATCTTATGCAGTACAGATTGTCATTGTGAAAAGAATATTTGCTATATATTTATTTTTGGACTTTATTGGTGGTTGAGCTCATCGGAGACTATTGGATGGCAGTTGAACAGACAGAACTAATAGAACGGAACCTAAGCACATTACAGTTGCCATGTAATAAAGAGCTCTTCTTGGAACAATCAAACAAAATATAATAATAAACATTTTTTTATTTATGCAAAAACCTTCCAATTTCACATTATAATATACCATTGATGTAAAGAATATATGCAGATGTATTTTTATTTCCCCAAGTGTTGTGAAAAAGCCTTCCAAATACTGTTTGATTTTAAGAAATCAGATCAGGCTTTTGCAACCTCTGTTAAACATTTGTAGATGGGTGTTTCGTCTTTTGAATTCATCAGCTTGTCTATAATGTGCTAATCAGTTGCATATGGATTGCTAGATTTGCAGTATGAAAGTGATTTGGAAACTACAAAGTGAGCACACTATGTGAGTCTGCATGTGGATTCCATTCTATCACAGTAGCATAGGAATTGTTTTAGTTATCTCTATTGGCGTTGGAAATGAGGTATGAACGCAAATTGGAAACAATAGTAGGATACAATCTTCTGTGAATGCTGCAGGAATCAATATGTTTCTCACTTTCAGAGGAAAAAGCTCACTTTACAAAAGATGTTGTTACTTGAGCAATCGGGTGGGAGGAACAGTACTTTGCAGTTTGTTGATAAGAAAGTCAGATCAGCCAAACGCGAGTCTATCAAAAACCACGCAAGAAAATTACAGTTATAGAAGACAGGAGTTAAAATAAAAGATTGTTAGGATATAAAGATTTTCAGCAAATCCAATAATTTTATGATTTATGTTTTTATTTGATTCATGCTTAGACAGCAAGTAAAGATGTTGCCTACATTTTCTGGTATAACAATGATGATAATAATAAATAATAATAATAATAATAATAATAATAATAATAAATTCATGTCACTTGTAGAGATTCCGGCAAATATGAACAGTAGTTTTCTGTTTTCCAATAGCTTATATCCTTTGCATAAATATGCCCTCAAGCTGTTAATAAAGACAAAATTATAAGATCTGAAAGTGGATCTTTTACCTTCAAGAACTTTACATTAACAAAACGATCATTAGTAACTAAATGTATAAAAATCCCAGCGGTAACAATGAAACAAGAACTGTGTGCAATATTGAAAACACACCTTGTTTAATAACATGTTTGACAGGTGGAAAGTGACTTTTTCTATTTCAACAACGATAAAAGATAAAAAATAGAACAATGCGCCTTTGTTGGAAAACCAAAAACTTTGTGAGCTGATTTATTTAATGCACAAAAAGATATAGATTTCCAAAAGGTGTATGGAGAAGAGCACAAGACATAATAAGACATGTATGTTTCATGGACCCTACCAAACTCATCTGCTTAGTTGGGTCAGCTTTGATCTGACTACATTTTTGTGCATTCTCTGAGATTCACCAAAAATTGATTGGTCCAATGCTTCCCAACCTGGGTGGGGGGGCAGGGGGGTATGTGAAAAGTATTTGCAACACAGAGAATTGCCATGTATATTTGACATAATTTATTGTACCAGTGACAGGCTCACAAACAGAAGAGACTAAGCAACAACAACAACAACAAAATAACAGAAATGTCTACAGCAATTCATAGATGGAATCTATCTCACACCTAAGAGCTACTATGACTCGAAACTCAGGGGAGGTCTGAGATTTGTTGAAAATTGGAAGAGTGGAGTAATCTCAAAATGTTGTTATCCCTGCAGTATTCCTTAATGTCATTACTTACTATCACACTTAAGGTACTTTATGTATTTAAGGTTTAGATTTGGTCTCTCTAGCACAATAACAAAGCAGTAATGACAGGAACACAGTATCATTTTGAATATGATATCGCACATAGTAAATCAATTCACTTTGGACTTGTGGAGAGTCCTGTCTATGAACATGAAATGTGATTGGATGGAAGTAATGTTAAACATGCAAGCAACACAGAAGCTCCAGTGACCTAAGGAAGTCCATGTGACAAAACATGTTGGGAGAGAAGGCCCCAGATCATTCGCAGCTCAAGACATTAATTTTGCCCCCACGTCCTCTCACTGTAGGTTCTTCCACAGAAGAGGTTATACCCTTCTATGAGAACAAATTGAAGGTAATGGAAGGCTGTAGGCAACATAGAGGTATCCAACTTAACCTGATCACTTGCTTTTCAACTCACATACTAGTCAGCCTGTGGGTATTTCCACGAGAGAGTACCACACACCATGGTGTGTTCCATTATAGCTTTGCATGTACCTGTATTAGCACCAATATTTTGGTGTGGATTATCTGAGATCTTATCTGAGATCTTAAACCAATGATCCTTTAGAGATAAAATGACCTGTCAAATGATAACAAACAAAACATTTTAAAAATCAAAACTATTCAAGAACTAAGATAGTTATAGCATAAATATTGGTTCTCCCATTTGCTTTGTGATGTGGTGTTATTATATATAGAGCTCAACTGCTAATTTTATAAACGTTAAAAAGGAAGAAAGACTGAGTTGGCCATGCCAGGAATTAAACCTGCAGCCCTTCACACAATCCTGCTTATTGTCGAAATCCACCCAACTCTGCTACTTTGGCCTTAAGTTTAAAACTCCCTTATCAATTTTAATGCAGTGCCCTGTTTCATGAATAAAGCTCTGTGTGTACATGGTTGTTAGTGTCTGCGAATGCAGCAAAAGCACTGGAAAATGTACTGTTAGTATGCTGTCTGTATGAAGGTTGTTAAACAGGCTTGGATTCCTTGGTCATGGGAAGAGAAGGAGGCAAGTACTTCTTTAGCATTTCTCACTGATGTCAGATAGTGCCCTAAAACCTAAGCATTATTTGATTTATGCAGCCATTCAAACCTCCAGGCTTGATTGTGTCTTTAAATAATGTGCCTTCATAAAAATGTACATTAACACTTTAACAATGATAACAGTCCATTCGGAATGTCACATACAGGAAGGCATTTACCACTGGACTATATACACCATTTCCTATGGCTTGTAGGAAAATGATTATTAATAAAAATACAAGGCTGCATGGGTGAAAATGATGCAGTGCCAACAGGCAATAATGATGTTAACTAAGTAACAAAGAACCATATAAAGATAATACTGTGCCTGAAAATGCTCCAATTCATAACCACATTTATATTATGATTATTATGCTACAAATTAACAGAGCATAAGAGAATGGTTGCAAATAGACATTATATATACACACACACACAATATAAATGTTTGTATATTCTAATTCATTTACACAGCCACTTTAAAGTAATGATCAACATGGTGTGTATAACCTTGCACTGAGATAATTAGAGATACATCTAGTTCTAACTTTTTTTTTTACAAAGGATTTATTTAACCAAATTAAATTAAAAGAAATATATTTTAAATTACTTTTATCAACCACAATCTTACTATCCTTATTTCCAGATCACTTTTAAAACCTTCCAGGCAATGCATTTTATATTAAAGACAAATATATGTTGATGAGTAGAGTTATGAATTAAACCACATACAACAAATTAAATCCAAGTGAAATCACACAAAGATAGATTTCTACTTCATTTATTAATGATATTTATAAAAATATAAAATAAAATGCTGTTATTTATTTGTACATTTACAATCTAGGATATATAATACACACACAAAGATTGTTTCACATCAAACATTAAGTTCCAAATATTTGCTGAGTTGGGGACGGGACGGGACGAAGAAACTGAGATTCCCTCACCTTTCCAATAAGAATAAAATATCAGTGTCTTTTAATAGAAGCAGATCCTGTTGCCAATTTATATTTGTAAAGTTTAGTGCATGTCAGGTGTTGTTAGTGAGAAAGAAATACACTGAGACATAGAGGAAAGAAGATCCTTGACAGCAAACAAAAGGCTGAAAAGTCCTATCGAGTTAACTTTCAACACAAGCTTCATTTTCCCAAAGTAAATAACGCATTCAATCTCCAAATCGTTCCTCACCTCTTCTTTCTTTTGTAATCTGTTTTGAATGACTGCTGCAGTATTAGGCAGCGTGGACTTACACCTCATGCATCCTCTTGCAACTGCACGAACAAGTCTGACTTGGCTGTATATTGTATTATGAAGTGTGGGAAGTGGATGTTGCCGTCATAGAATTGAAGTCATATATATTTAGAGGAAGTGATGCAGTTGTTAAGATGATGAAGCTGGAATAGATAGTCCATGTATATTATTATTAGTATTATTATGGGAGTCGTGGGATTTAATGATGGGATTGCTCTGTTTTCTGTTCACCACTGAAATATAAACAAACAAACAAAAAAAGTTGGTTATATTAAGCGTAGAATGTAGAACAATCGTCTATATATTGAAACGTAACGGGCGCTGTTCAATGACGTCAGTTATCGCTTATCTTTTTTTTATCTCAAAGTTTTCTGTTGCAGCTTATAGCATTCAATGAGCTGAGATAAATTAATAGAAGAGAGCTCACTAGTTTTATAATAAAATTTGATTTGATATAATGTATTGTATTTTATCGTAATGTCAGAGTAGGGTATAAAATATGTAACAACTGACACCTGTATAATCTTATGCTTCTAAATTGTTTGTTTTTGAAATAATCAAAACCTTTGTGAGCAAATACTAAAAAAAAAAAAAAATTTAAATACTCCACAAATTATATTTACCCTTAGTAATTATAGTTAAAAGTTTAAAGGCCAGTGATTCGCTTAGGAAAATATGATTACAATTTCCAATAGAATTGTGTAACAATGATTGAAGTTTATGTTGAAAATGGTGATTGAAATCATTCGTATTGATTAATTCTTATCGTTTTAGAAGAAATAAACAAAGCTGTTACTCATCTACATGGCACCATCTGTTAAGGATGAAAAAATGTAATCATATTGTTCTGTGAGTGACAGGCACCAACATAACATAAATGGTGCGATAAAAGAGTAGAAAATTCCCATTTAGTTGCATATTACCATGACATGCTGGTTAAAGTTGGCCATGTTCTCCCTTCTAATAATCCTGGCCCTGCATTCTGTGGATGTATATTTATATTTGCTATAGTAACAGCACTGGAATACAGGAAGTTCCCCTCTGTACCTATTGCTAAACTAAGCAGTATTATCATCTTAACACGGTTTGAACGTCAGACACATAATGTGCCATCCTGCGGTTTAACTAAATGTATACTACAAGGATGGCTAACTTTGGGCACCTCAGTTGTTGTGTAATGCATTTCTCGTTCGGATGAGCAGAAATGTATCTTGACTTATTTACTAAATTAATTTTATGGAGTTGAATAATGTAGTTACTGATATTTTCTCCCAGCAAGCATACATTAAGATTACTGTCGTTTTCAATGGCGAGCAAGTCACATACATATATTTCAATATTTTTTAAAAAGCAATATAGGCATATATACTAGCAAGTTGTGGCATTTTCAAACAAATAAAATGGTACAAGAGAGTATATATATATTTCCAGTAAAAAAAAAAAGGAGTAGTGATAGAGGGTGGGTTATAGGAATGAGGGGAAATGTGAGAAATCTCGTTTTACAGAAAGTAAATACATGGAATAGCCATCCAGCGGAGAAGGTGAAGCGTAGCACTGTAAAAGAATTCAAGAATATAGTGCTGAAGTATATGCTGAAAAACAAATAAATCTCAATTTTTCTTATGGGCAATCTAGGTGAACTTAGTACTAGAGTAGAAAATGCTGTGCTAATATTAATTTAAAAAATTCAAATTAATTATTTGAGTACCAGAGTACCGTTTAGCATGCAAATATTAAACATTACTATGTGTTATTAGGTTTTATTTCTCATACTTCCAGTGTTTGATAAAGGTATCTGTGTATAGGGATACAAGGCAATTGCTTTAACCCTTCACGCCTCGGTGCACAGTGCCACGCTTTCCCATTCTGTGATCCTTTATTGAACCTCTTATAAAAACGAATGAATTGATTTTGAGTATAGCCATTCAATAGGTAAGTGACTATTTCTAGATTATCAATAACTATTCTTCCAGATGACACACATACCGTATATACTACTAACTGCAAGCTGGCATGAGCTATATTATTTAATAATTAATAATTCATCGGAATATAGAGTACCTGAAAACCTAGTGCTAGCCGAACTAAAAACAAATACATAGACACAAATACACTCCTATTCAGGTCACCACAATATGACATCTTATTAATTATCCTCACTGAAATCATTTATGTACATGTGGTGGCTGAAGGTGATGTCGTATATGAAAGACCACATAAATAATTTAAACACATTTTTTCTCTTTATTTTTCCATGTTCTTACCCAGTATGCAGTCACAATGGGTGGTATTTTAAACTGTACATTGTAGATGTGTTTTACAGTTTATGTGATGGAGTTCTTTTAAAAATAATCAGATTATCTGAGAACATAAAGTAGCCTGTTTCTTCTTGGGTTTTCTAAAAATACATTTCGTGCACAGTAAAGTATAATAAGTATAGGAATTTGGAACGGATTACTGTTCGAATCACGCTCAGCCAACCAACCACAGCACCATGGACTACAGTTTAGAGACAGTGTCACTAATGCTTACTAATAACGTTTGGTGCTTTGGCTGTTGTGTTCAACTTCCAGGCTGGCTGAGCATCCTCGGCAATGTCATCTTAAAGCTGGAGCCGTCATTGGTGTACAAAATGGGCTTAAAGTACAGATCCCTAGAATTTTGAAAGCTCTCACTATTTTATCAAAGATCAATTAATTCTATCCCTTCCATGCACCTGTTCGGAGGAAATTCTGGATGATGTTCATGGCAGGCTTTAGGAATGTAATGACAGCAAGTTTAGCAAACAAAGCGAGCATACTGAATACAGTATCCTCACAATGGAACGTTCATTTTGACAACAAAAGCATTGAAAATAAATATAAACTTAAACGTATTCATCGTTTGTTGGAAAACATTGTGCCCTTTCCTTTGGCACCGAATGAGGTAGCTTCTATTTGTTCCTTGTTGCTGGGGTTTATAGAAATGGCAACAAAGTCTTCAACCAAAAAAATGTTGGCACAAATGACATGACCCATCTGATTCCTATAAAGGTCTCTAGATGCTAAATAGGACACATATATTTCACAAATCTAGTACAATCAGATCCTTCAATGCACTTTTATAGATACCAGTGTTTACTGTATACTCTGGATTAGCCTCATCGTCCATAAAACCCACTAATGAGGATAATAAAACCCATCAGGACATGTGCAGTGTCCAAGTAGGGAAGTCACATTATTGTTAAATGTGACTTGTGTTTTAAAAGAGAACGAGGTTAAGGGAGAAGTGGGGGGGGGGGGGGGGGGTGGACCTTATTTACACATGGGGGGGGTGGACCTTATTTACACAATATTAAATAGACGTGTCCGTTTGATTAACACTATAAACTTTAATTGTTTTAAAGATCTTCACAAATCACTGAAAGGCTTATTATCACGTTTACATTGCAATAAAACACATTTTATTTCATTTGCTACTCTCATGTATAAATGCGGATAAGACCTAGGGATATTTTTTATTTGTGTGTGTAAATATATTTAAATTAGATTAGCTAATTAATTTTTTGTGTGTGTGTGTTTAAACTTTGTTTTTGCCACGTTACTAGTTGTAAATTAAATGAATTAGTTTACAGTTCAAAATTAACGTTTAAGAAAAAGCAGTGTGTAAAATGAGTTTTTGAAACATTTGCATTTTTATTGCTGTGTTTTACTTCAGTATATTATATATTTTTTTGATCTCCTAAAGGAATGTAGCACAGGATTTGTCTCTTCTGATAGAAACAGGGATTAACATCAGTATTTAGATTCGCTGCCTTTACATCTGTATTAGTAGACGAGATCATCTGTTTCTAGCGACCGGATAACTGGGGAAACTGTAGAGTTAAACAAGACCCAAGGGAGTGATTTTTGTCACAGCATTTATATTTATCGATCATCTGTCCAGTTCTTATATTAACCACATTTATTCTAACAAACCTTCTCTCTGAAATTTAGTAACTCAAACTCCAAGTTATTATAAATACAAAATCAAATTATTATTGTGTTTCATTTATCTCTCCTTTAAATGTAAAGGGCTGTAGTGCCTTCAAATTAATTGATAAAGCCATCGATTATTTTGTATTATCGCTAGGTTGCCATCATATTGGTTTACTGTATTAATAAAACTTTACAGAATATTCAGATACGGTTAACCACACAAGACTTGTAATCTCTATTACAATGTGGCTTATATATCACCTAATATTCTCACTAGATGTATTGTCATAATTATTTATGTATAAATGCTTGTAACTTGGAAAATCTGGTAATAGTAATATAGTGATGAAGTAAATAGCGAAAATCAATATTACTGGCATATAATATTTATTCAGATGTAATTTCTCTTAAACGCCATAATAAAAAAATATATATAGTTTCTAACAAAATTGTAAGGTGCACTTATGATATATCTGAACGAATTGTAAAAATGGCAGTATCAAAAAAATTTAACCTTAAAAGTAGAGATTTTTTTTCTCTCCAAAGGTTATAAAAATTCAAATTCGATTCCTTTTAAGAAAATGTTCTTGAACGTCTAACATTATGTCAATAACTGATTTCATATAGATATTATTCATACTGTTCTAGTTACATAGTGAAATCATATGCTCTGAAAACAGACTTTATTTTATGCAATTAAAATAGACTTAACGTGCCCTTACTGCCTTTTAAAAAATGTGTATGTCCTTATTTTTAAATGCAATTAATATTAATTATATGTAAACGACAAATCATTTTTTTTAAATGTTATATTAAAATAAACCACCGTTTCACTTAAAATATATGTCATGATTTGCAAGTGTGAAAAAAGGAATGTTTTACTAATTACATTTTTATTTCAATCTGGTGTGTTTACAGAGAACGTTTCTTTCCTCAAAAGAATACAAATAAAAACTGCAAGAATATGTGAAAGTAATTTAGTGCAAATTGCAATAATATTTTATTTGATTTCCTTGACCCAAAATAATTATATTGATTTAGCAATTCATACAGTTACATAAATAAAATCTATTGCTGCTAGATAACCAACTTACAACTTTATACATATAAACAGTCTTAACATCATCGCAGTATGCTATATTTATCTTACAAATACGTCATCTGTGTTATTTTGGATTCTCTGTGTCCTCCTATTTAGAAACTTAGAAACATGTATCTAACATACAGTTATACTTTCAGGATTAAGAGCTAACGTTGGGCAAAGAACCTGCACACACAGTATTGGCATGTATATTTAATTAAAGTAAATTATAATTGATGTTGTGACTATATACATATATATGTATTTATGGGCATCTGTATATTTTAGTCTATCAAATAAATATACGTATATATAGATGCATATGCAGTATATTTATATATATATCAATACACACACACACACACAGAGAGAGAGATAGAAACATGTGTATATATTGATATACATTTATATATGTGTGTGTTATTTATATATATATATATATATATATATATATATGCATATATATGTATATATTTATTTATATATGTATATATATATGCATATACATATATAAATATATTCATGTATATATGTATATATATCCATATATATGTACACATACATGTCTACACGTATGTGTGTGTTTGTGGTGTCTGTATGCGTGTACACACACAGCTATACAGGATATGACAATATTTTTGTACGTGTACATAATGTAAGGTATAGCAGAGGGAGGTATGAGGAACAAACATAAGGAAAACGTAAAAGAAGGAGCCCGTGGTGGTATTGACAGTGAATGATCGTTATCTATAAATCTCTGCGGTGAAAGGAAGACCCCCATGCATCAAAAAGAAATTGTCCAGGTCATAAAACAAGCATCCAGAAAGCAGGGCGAACTCTTCCTCTAACATCCCTCGCTGTTATTTCTGTTTGTAAAACCCAGCACATCGCACTTTAACAGCACCCCAGCCAGCAGTTTACTCTGTGCAGCTCCAACACTGCTCTCATTTGTCATCTTATTTTCATACCTTCCCGGACTTGGTGCTTGAAGGTCATGGGGGCTGAAATATCTCCACCATGTACAGTCACGCTTGGCCCGTGATGAGCCAGTGGGCTGCCTTGCGCCTGCCAGTGATGCCCTGGGGTAACATAGCCTGATCCTGGTCCACCATACACCCCATACTGGTTGGTAGAGGGGTAAGCACACGCGGGAACAAAACTACCCACAGATGACAGACTGGAGGCAGACTGGAACAAGGACAAAGAGGGAAAACACAGAAAAGATGATTTAACATTTCAGTTCTTGGCATAAATAAATATCACGTGTCTCTGTGAACATTTAAATAGACAAATCTCTAACATACACAGGTTTATTGAATAGCCTAGCTTTCAATGGACTATGCGAAAAATATTACAAAATAAATAAAAGATATCAATATAACGATTGGTCTTTGTTGAGCAGATCCATGTTTTAATTTCTGCTGCATTGTGGGATACGTTGTTGAAGACAACAATGGAAGTTATAAGTAAAGAGAAATTCTGGGACACAGAACTAAAAGTTGAGTAATCGCCATAGAAACCAGTGGAATCCTTAGAATCCAGTCCGACACTTTTTTTTAACTTTGCGCCACATTTGCTGTTTATATATAATTCGTTGGGGGTTAGTTGTAAAGGTTAGTGGTGGAGAAAGTTCTAAAAATTGAACAGTCATCATGCTATAATGTTTCCATGGTGATTGCTCCACCTTTCGAACTTTGGCCTAAAGCTGACTTTTATAAATTGCACCTCTTTTGCAGATACAGTGTTTAGGAATGAATCATGAAGTTACCTGTGGGTATTTGATGTCGGGTTCCACTGCAGCCTTTTCTAGACAGTTGATGTTCTGGGCAGCAGGAAATCCTGTCCGATTGACACTTGCCCACTCTTCCATTTTCTGAGAATAGACAGAACCATCTGCTCCAGCAATAGCTCCTAAACCGATACATTAAACAAAGGGTTAAACACTCAGACTGCACAATATACAATTATAAAGAATATCCAGTGTTATTTATTATGGGTATAAAAATAAACCACAATATGTATGAGAAACTTCATAGAAAAATAACAAGTACAATAAATAATGAAACTGTGTTAATTTTGCAATAACAACAAATTATAGTTCATGTTTTACGGATACATACAAAAAAAACATATATATATATAGATATATATATATATGACATAATAATACGTCAGCCTGTGTATTTTGATATATACCTATTATTTATGACATATATATATATATATATATATATATATATATATATATATATGTATTACAATTTTGAAAATAGTATTATATGTGAATTCTCATTTTAGCTTCTCTTAATTAAGGACTAAAGTGAAACTGACGTTTAAATAATTGGATAATTTTAAGTTGAACAATAAAGCTTTGTGACAGCCACAATGCAAATCCTAATGGAGAATATTATTAGGTTACTAAGGCCGTTTGGAACCTCACAATAGATCTGTTTATAGTTTTATATATATAAAAAAAAAAAACATAGCATGTGTCTTTATATATTTCTGCCTAATAAAATAATAATAACGATAATCTCCCTGGCCTTATCTTATAGCTAAGATAGCCTTGTGCCTAACTCATGCTGCTCAAACTCCTTTACTGCATTAAAATACAGTACTAATCGTTTGAGTTAGTAGTACCTTTATTTAACATGTAGCATTTCAGATCTATATTTATTGGGATATTAAACTGCGTAAGAGATGCTATAACGCTACAAATGAGATAATTAAAATATGTAAATTATTAATTAAGGCAATTATCATCAGGTCCATATCACTCGTATGTGTATTGATGTTAAAAACAATTATCACTGTAACTGCAAAGCATTCTTAAATAAAATAGATAAACCCCTTGTAGTTAGTTAATTATAGTTAATGATACTGTCTCTAATTTCCAATGTTTTATATGAACTGTATTTCACTTGATCATTATAAAGAAGATTAGAAGCATTATATTATCATTATTATTATTATTATTATTGCAGTTTTTTGTTTTTTTACTGAATCGACCCACACTCAGGTCTAAACGGTTAGCATTGGGACAAAAACAACAAGATGTCGTTAGTAACAAGATTGTGGCACATTGTCTCTCATCAGTGTGCAAATATTTGACAGGGAAGTTGTTGATCACTCCTTGTCCTTTATATTTCCCCTAAAATATCTTGCACTATCCAGACACATAAATATAATTTTAAAAAAATCCTTATTGTATAGCTTTCTCATAATGTATATTTTGCTTTCATACAAATATCTCACACATCCCACTGTATCCCACCAAGACTCTAAATTAGCGGCCTATACTGAGCAATGCAATAGTGAGCAATGCAATAGACTAACTAATACATAGATCAGGACAGACAGATATATAATATATATAAGAGAGAGAGAGAGAGAGAGAGAGAGAGAGAGAGAGAGAGAGAGAGAGAGAGAGAGAGAGAGAGAGAGAGAGAGAGAGAGAGAGAATTAATAATACATAAACACACACACTTCTTGAGCATTTCTAGATTTTCTGAATAAAAATATTTAATCTGCTATTAAATAATACACTGTAATACTCTGCACAGTTTTCTCATCAATGGACTGACAGGCTACCACAACTTTACAGATAGACGGAGAGAATGAGAGACTAATAGAGAAAGAGGGAAAAAGAGGTAGGGAATTGGTGATTATTCCTGACAGAAATTCTATTAACACATTATATGCAGTCATGCAATGAGCAGTTTGCACAGACTCACCTGTTTGTTCCATAAAGGTGCGGATGCCCAGTATGTTGTTGACAGAGTGGGCTGAGGGCCAGGATCTTGCAATGCTGACATGTCCACTTGGCATATGCACTCCTGGATGATGACTGCCCATCTTTGTTGAACCAGGTGATATGGGGTTAGGATAGGGGTACTGGTAGATGTGATTATATTGCAGTGAGGGCTGTGATGTCTGCTGCTTGGAATTTTCATATTGACTGGGTTGAGACAGGTTCCCAATTTTATTCCTCAAAATCCTGCTAATTGAGCTTACAGAGGGAACATTGTACTTGTCACAGACATTGTCAGCCAGAAGCCTGTCTCTGATTTCCCATGCAAAGATGCCTGGGTCTCCTTGTTTGTAGTCCCTGATATGCTTCACCACATTAGGAGTCGTGACCCTGGGCTTGCTTCCTCCAATAGCCCCTGGTAGAATAGAGCCAGTCTCATTGTACCTAGCCAGGATTTTACTCACACATCCATGAGAGACACGTAACTGTCTGCTAATATCACAAGGTCTAATCCCAAGCTGGGCCAACTCCACTATCCTCAGTCTGATGGCATTAGGCAGTGGTCTTCCATTCACAAACATTCCTCCGAGCTGGTTTACTTCTCCATATGCTTGCTCTGATTTGCAAAATCAAAACAATAAGGTCAACAAAATCAGGACCCTTACAAATCAACTGCAATAATTACTGCAATAAATGTACATTCCTTAACTTACTGACACATAACTAGCAAAGTTCTAAAAGTGATGTAATCACCATGGAAGTTGTTCCACTACTAGAACCTATCCATCCCTTTATCTATCTATCTATCTATCTATCTATCTATCTATCTATCTATCTATCTATCTATCTATCTATCTATCTATCTATCTATCTATCTATCTGTCGTTCAGTAATAAAGCACTGGAAGAATAGGCTAGTCTGAGTTTACGTTTGTATTTCTGCATGCAAAACGAAAGCGCCATATCTCTGATGCACATATCCTGCCCACTAACTCGCTATTCTAATATGTATTAGTCATTTCTACCTTCGAGAACTGGTCTGAAAAGATTTCTTACCCATCCCGGAAAGAAAATAATCCAGGAAAGCGTCTGCAGAGAAATAAAGAAACTTAAACAGATGTAACCCAGAGATACATGGACGGAGGGGAGCAGAGTGCTCTCCAATGAGCTGAGCTGGGAGGAGTGTTCTGCAGTTTCCAGGCACTTCCTTCCAAATCTGCTCCCTTGTGGTGTTTGAACAGAAACTTCAGACACAGGGAACAAAAGCACAAGGTGATCTCCATTAGATTAAGGGAATTACTGCAGTTTATCTGGCTGAGGTTTGTTCAGATCAACCTGACGTCAATCTTGGTGGTCATGCCACCGAAGTCACTGGTGACAGCTCATTGGTTCACATCATCCCACATAGGCAGAGATTAGACCCCCTGCACTACTTACCCATCCCTTGTAACTCTAGCCCTCTTGTCTTGGAATGTCTTACCCCACTCACGTTAAAACAACAGTAACTACCAACTTTCAAGTCTTTTATACCTTTTTGGCAGTCCTATCCATCAATTTCCTTTTCATCCCCATTTTCTTTAAATACTCAGACTTCAGAAGAGTATTTTTTAGACTTGATAAAATAATAAAAGCTGATCTTGTCCTGACCCTTCATCTTTTTTTCAACATATATTTTATCATCACCCACATTTCACTAAGTAGTTTTTCTTGTCTTCAATATCAGGTTGTCATTAACTCGTGTATTTTAATTGAATTATAAAAGAGCACTCCAAAAACGAAAAAAAAAAAGCCTTCATTTACAAAAAAAATATCCTGTATTATTTAATGTACTGGAAACTATTATTAAATAATAAAATATAAGGCTGGATTCTATTACTTCTCTTACAGTTTTTGTTTCACTGTTAATACTGCAGTTTATAGGAAAATTGTTAATTACCAGAGATAGAAGTATCACAATCCAGCACATATACTAGTGTTTGAAGACAGGTTAAATGGACTCTCAGTTAATAACATTGTAGTTTATACACCACTTTTTTGTGCTAATGCTGGAAAGAATTTGTAGCTGATATGCTTTGATTCATTAAAGAGATATACACCTTTTCCTCACTGCTCTGAATGTACGTGAAGACTGTCATCCGATTACAAGCGAGTCAGGTAGGATGTTTGCTCAGATCAGGTAGCAAGAGGGGGTTTCTTTAAATCCGTACAAGTGTTTACTTCAAGAATTGTATAACATTGCAATACATAGCAAAGAATGTAGAAACTAAAATAAACTTAGTGGACCATATAAATGAGATTCGTTACAAAACTTAGCATAGTGTAGTCACAATTCTTTTGGTGAGTTCTACTAACTATGCAAAGATCATATCAAATTATAGAGTGTAGTTAATATGTAGATTGCATATATTATATCAATGTTCCTAATTGCAGCGTTTGCATTAAGTTTTTCATGTAATGTGGGTTTGTTTGTTTTTAAAAAAAAAAAACTCAAGATCAGCACATAATAATTTACATGTAGAGGTTATAATGCTGCCATAATAAATCTGCATTTCTTTTCTTTGATAAATTAAAAACAAACATCATTTTTTTGCATCTAATATTGCTTTTAATACTTACTGCAATTCTGCGAGGGATATAACACAAATAACTGTAAAAATATGCATAGTAAAATAAAATGGGAGTTAGAAAGCGAGACAGGTATAGATATAATTTTATGTGATAGAAAGCCAGATACAGATAGATACACTATATTCATATTGTATTTACAAATATTGAAGGAATTAATATTGTCATTTAGACTCTACCGTTAAGTGGGCATTTACTAGCCATCTCATTGAGGTATGTGTGTGTTTGTCTGTCTCTCTGTGTGTATCAGCCTGTGCCATGCTAGTCTGCTGTCCTGAGAAGATGCAGTGCAGATGATAATAAATAATATGTTGTTCACAGAATTGGTATATGCATCATTTGTTCGCAGTATACAACACATCACCATTAATATGAACCTATAAACACAGAGAAAGTTTTAGCCATACACAGGTATTATTCTCCTGTCTAGCTCTACAACATTTCAACTCTCTATCAATATTTGATCAGCATAGACACCTGTTAGAAACAGGCTAAGGCTGAAAAAAAAAGAAAATAGAGGAGGAAAAGACTGTGCAGAGGAAACTGAATTTTCCATGGCTATTGTTAATTCATAACACTTATCTTGGTTTAGAAAATAGCCATTTTCCAAATAAAGTAAAAGAAAAAATATATTCCCTAAACATAACTGGATATTCTCTTTAGTGATTCGAAACTACACTAATTTTGTGCTCAGCTAGTAATTGTTTGACATACGATATATTATTATAGCTATATTGATAATTTTGCTTTGCTTGGTGTTGCAGGCATGAACCAAATAGGGTTAATATGAACAACAGAGACAGATTGTAATAGGGGAAATCTGCCTGTCGCCCTCTATTGGAAACACCACGGAATCTCACCCTAGCATTTCACACAATGATTAGAATAACTAAAAAAAAATCATTCCAGTTTTCTGAGTTAAGGAAGGAATTGAAATCGTTTTCTGTGAAGGAGGACCCTTAAATAGAGACACAGCAGAGAGTCCATCTAGTCTACAGGTAACTAAATGATACTTAATTCTTGAAAGATTCATAACATATGTATATAAAATGGATGCTTTTAGCTTCTGGTAAATTTGTCTGCAATAATACAGGTCTATTGTTTTGCTTTAGTCAAAAGAAAATATTCCTATGTCTTGTAAAAAAGGACAATTATGCTCAGTATATATATGTATATATATATATATACTGTGCATAATTCTGTGCATAATAAATATATATAGCGCACCGATACTGAAAATAATTACTTTACGGTAACTAAAAGCAGAGAAAGGATATGTTTCTGTATGCACCCCGAGATAAATGTTTTCCATATCATATACCAATAGTAAATACGCTAACACTCCCCAATGTCTTTATTTGTTTTCCAGTACATGCCTGGATATATGTGTTACTCTATTATATATATATAAAAATAATTCTAAACGAGTAACAATACATATCAGACCGTATGTGATGATCACATGTATCATCATAGACCGTTCTATTAGGAATATATATGCAAGAGCCAAAATTACTGATTTGATTTCCTGTCAATTAATATGCCAGCCAGGCAAAGCAAATGAAACAGCCTTACTAAGAGTTACTGGGAGTATTTGTGAAACAAAAATATTTTTACAGTGATAAATTAATGATGATATAATTGCAGGTCTAGTAGTTATTACACATGAAAACACATTTCGACTGAGAATTTGTCTCGCTGCAGAGATCATATTGGTGTATTTGGAGCCTGTGTATCAGTTTGCATGTAACAGTTTTAACACTGTTCTTCCAGTCCACTGAACTGATTTAAAGTACTTGGTCAAAACAAATTCCTTGTTTACACTACGCTTAGCTTAAGACCTCAGGGGCTACGCGTGGTCATTCAGGTAAAGGAGGTATGTACCGAACTTATGAATGGACCATCTGACTAATGCATGAAAAATACAACGTGTTCTTTATTGGAACGAAAACAAACCCGCAAATGTATAGGGGCATTGGATGTTATTTGTAAAGTAGTGGTCAGTCCTGCGTCAAAGTTCTAAAACTGGAGAAATCACCATGGAAACCAAGAAAATATTCCCGCTGATTGCTCCACTTTTAAAAATGTACGCTGTAATAAATAACATCCTTTATTGATAGATATAGATGATAGACAGACAGACGGACGGACGGACGGACGGACGGACAGACAGACAGACAGACAGACAGACAGACAGACAGACAGACAGACAGACAGACAGGCAGACAGACAGACAGACAGACAGACAGACAGACAGATAGATAGATAGATAGATAGATAATATATGGGTAGAAGTATAGATAGAGGGATAGATTAGATAGGGGATAAACAGAGGGATAGATGGATAGAAGGATAGATGTGGATAAATAGAGGGATAGATAAATGAAAAAGAGCTCGATGGATAGACAGATAGATAGGTGATTGTTAGAGGGATAAATCATAGATAGATAGATAGATAGATAGATAGATAGATAGATAGATAGATAGATAATATATGGGTAGAAGTATAGATAGAGGGATAGATTAGATAGGGGATAAACAGAGGGATAGATGGATAGAAGGATAGATGTGGATAAATAGAGGGATAGATAAATGAAAGAGAGCTCGATGGATAGACAGATAGATAGGTGATTGTTAGAGGGATAAATAATTGATAGATGGATAGATAGATAGATAGATAGATAGATAGATAGATAGATGGATAGACAGATAGATTGCCATTTTGACACACCTAACATGATTAATCTGAACTGCAAGTTTCCAAAAAATATTGCTCTTCTGTTAGTGGGTTGACTTAATGTAATAAAAGCCCCAAAGTGAGAATGCAGTGTGAATCCACATGTTGTATGTATAAATGCATTTGCTCTAGTTAATTGAGTCATATAATATGGCATCCACACACGAACCTGCATCTCGTATCAGACGTTTATCCCTGGATCCATATTCATTATTTCCAGGCTTGCTATGTGGCCAGGATTCATCGTAACTTATTAAATCAATAAATCATTGCTGGTCCCAGCATGCTACAAAACTAACCAGCCCTGCACTCTGCTGTTATAAACATATTAGATAAACAGCGAGGCAACACCAGACTGAATTTATCCTATCACTGCATGACTGGAGTGAAATTCACTCTTTGGTATGATTACAGACACAGCACATGGATTTATAATGTTGACCAACGTTTCGAAACTGGACCAATCACCATATGAAACTATGAAATGTTCCTGCCGATTGCGCCACTTTTAGACATTTGCCCCAGAACTGAGCCTCATACATAATACCAGGTCAACTAAATAATAAACAATTGCCCCGTCTAGTTTGCATGCGTTCATCTTATTCACTTATTCGTTACCATAACATTATGCATAGTATAACCAAACTTGAATGCATTTACTGTGTGAGTTAAATTGCTTGATTTATCAATCTACCCCAATAAAGAGGATAGTTGTACCTGCATCACATGATACAGACTTCATGCTTAATACAGTGATAGCCGTATTTAATTAAAACTTTTGAGGACCGAATGCTTCATTTGGGCTTTTTTTCCGGATTATTTTGTTTTCTTAAAATACGTAACTCGGTTATGATTTAAGGAATTGTGAGGGTTAAGCAATAGCATCAGTGAGAAAGTAGGACAATACAACTGAACTACAAGTGAACTGCACAGGTTTTAGTTTTTTTTCCAGATCACTTGTCAGGACTCAGGTCACGTTTGGTAAGTAGCCCATTTAATGTCCTTTCCGGTATTCAATTTGCTCATGGTTCCACAAGCTGACACTATAATTTGTAGCCAGCACTGAGTCCAAACACATTTTAAAGTGGGTCCCATGTATTTGGAAAAGTACATAATATTACACTTGACCTGTTAGCACAGTTTAGATGACATAGTCCCTTGAATCATTACATTACGTTGTCATATCAATAGTTTCATTACTGAGCTGGTTTAAGACTAACTCATTAGTTGCAAATGCATGTTATCCAGATTGTTATTTTTAATATATATATATTTTTTTAATCAAATAACGTTATTTCCACAACAAAATATACCACATATTTTCCCTCAATCCTCGAAATAGCCGTGCACCTGCTAATACACAACAAAAATAAGCAGGTAATAAGATAACCCGGTCTGTTTGGACAGGGGGAGGGGGCAGACGGCGAAACAGACTTTATTTTAACCAAAACACCGTGACAATTAATGGGAGTTAAAAAGGAATATGATTCCCATGATGCACAGCCAATATGCCTGCTCGAAATGTAAATTAGTGCATGACTGCAAAATTCTTTGAAAAATCTCACCATTTCAAATGATCCTTTGCGCAGATCAGTGATATCTAACCTGCCTGCTCTCTATTTGTTGTGAACTACATTCACCGTGATGCTCATTTATCAAGATATAAAAATACATTTCAGAATTGTGAGTAAGCCATCATGCTTTAAGTGAGGTATTTACCTGTACACGTCGAAACATCAGAATAACATACAGAATCTAAAAATTAAAATTTCAAATATAATAATAATTTGAAAATGACAAACTACTATCTTCACACACTCTTGGGATTTTCGGACTGTAATTCGGGAATATCACTAGCTGATAAACTCACAGTCATCTATGCCAGAGATAGCTGAACTTTGGTACTCCTAATGTTTGGTACTTCACCCATTATTCTCAGCCAGTCAAGTTTTATGGTTCAATAAAGCGAGACTTACAGGGAATTGCAGATAATTGAGACGAGAATTTAAAACTTAAGGCAAAGTAGCTGAGTTGGAAAAATTCTCCCTTTGAGCAACTTTGGCCTAAAGTTTGAAACTCTCGTCTCAATTCCCTGCAAGTATATATTTTTATTGAGTAGACCCTATGTATCCACAACAGCTAAAGTGCAAACTGTTCTGCTGATCGAGTATTTCAAAGTCTAAACATTTCTGCCTGTGTGTACACATCTGTTCTTGTCAGAGGCACTTTCATGAGCGTTGTATTTATCAAAATAATTTTTTCTAATGTTGGACAGACTGTCATCTAATCATACTATTATCAATCATATTGCTCATTACCCCAAGCCATCCAAATTAATTACATCGTGGACTTTCTCTACAGTTGAACCGAATTATTTGGCATTATATAACTTACCCTTCATCCAAACGTCTAGAGTGAATTAACCCTCTGAGATGGTTTTAATTTTCTCCTTTTTCTTGTATGTAAGTACCGGCTTTGGAGGTTTTATTGAAGACCCATTGTACCTCGGGAATTGATTTAGTGTTTGCGAGTTTGTGATCTCATTGCCCCGTATGGAAAAAATTAGACAAAGTTAAAACTGCTAGAAATGAAGGTTGCCTACACCAACTAGGCACATGCAGAGAAGAATAATCCATCTCACTCTCTAAATATTTAAACACACACACATCTATCTAATGTACATTATATTATTGATTTATGTTGTTAAATGAACAATATATTTATAAATAATATTTATATTTAATACATTTTTATTTATATATAAAATGATGCATACACACAATTGTATGAGTCTGTGCGGGTATGCATATACCCACACACACCTATATGTGAGGGAAAATATATATATATATATATATATATATATATATATATATATATATGTATATATGCACACACACATCATTATATATATAAATATATATAAATGATGTGTGTATGCATGGGTGTATATATGTTATGTATGTGTATATATATTTATGTAGATAGATAGATAGATAGATAGATAGATAGATAGATAGACAGATAGAGAAATGCCCTTTATTCTTGCAGGAGGAAACATTCATATCCATTTGAATTGTTATCTGAATACCAGATAACCGGACTCAGACCGTGATTATGCATCTCGATTTGCTGGGCTTTAGCAGATTAAGGAAGGTTATCACTGGCCATTAGAACACAATCTTTTAAATTCACATGTTGCAAGATTGAGTGAATTCCAAATAAAGTAACCTCTCATCACCATTTTTACTGAACTCAGAGCTAACACGGAGAAAAAAATTATTAATCGCATTAATCATGCAGAGACTGTTGCAGTTAAACCAAACTGTTTTATTTGGCGACTTGGATATTAAATACATCAATGTATTGTGGGTGTGACTGACAGTTTCAATAGTCACTGACTGTCTAATAACCTGTTTTAATCAACGTCTGGCATTCAGCAAACTCTAGATTGCCTCTCATCTTCATCATTTTGCTGGCTGAGCACTTTGGGATTTGGAGTCCACAACATGTCAGAAGTCAACTATTTACTGTGACATATTTGGCAAATTTCTACTAATGACTCAGGAAACGGTACTAATAGCCTGTATGTTGTTGATGGTAAATATTGACTAATGCCAAGTGCAAACGAGGTTAAAGTGGCCCTCTACTCTCCCACAGGTTATCAGAGCTCACTTAAGTGTAACCAGCTGTACTAAAGGCTCAGATGCAGTGCCTGATAAAGGACAGTGGGCCCATGGAAACACACATACACAGGAATGGATGATGAAAGTCATATTTCACAGGCACCTGAATTAGAAAAAGAAATTCCTGAAGAATGCAGATTTCTTCAAAAGCTTCAAGGCTCCTTAAAGTCGCTGTACTGGACTCAGATTTTAATTGAGTCAAAAAGGTTAGTGATTTTCTTCAATACTGATATATTCCCGCACCTGAGGTCAGCAGGTGACAGCTGATGGATGACTGATATTATAGCTTGCTCCAGTTTAATAGGCAGCACGAATAAATCTTCTTCCTGGACACCCAGTATATATATCATGGAGTATTGGACGCCTATACATTGAAGTTATGGAATGCCACATACTATGGAAAGTGGATTATTAAAAAAACCTACAGGAATTTCAAGTGCAAAAAATCTGAAGTTGGATGTGCCAGCAGAAAAAGACACATTCACTTTCTTTTTTAACCATTTAAGCTATATATCAATATATACATTTTATAATGGGCTACTTTCAAACCATTATATTACATTTACTGACATATCTAACTTCTACCAGCTAAATATCTTTTAATTATGTTTTTAAAAGACATAAGACGTATATAGACTACCACTGAGTGTGCTTAACTTAAATCATTAAAAGGAAAACTTGTAACTAAATTCCATAAGGGTTAGATAGACCATTTTAAAACAGTATTTATTAATTTATATAGTTCACTACAGTTCCCTTTTTTTTAGTGAATGTCCTAATGTTATAGGGTTTGTGTTTAAGCATTCTGTAATGTACTACACATGGCATATTCTGATTTTGCAAATATTGCTATGGATTAGTTCACATGTAGAAATATAGAAATTACTATACATACTAACATTCTGTAATATACCAAATATGGACATTAGCAGGCATTTTAAATAGGGTATTTTATCTTAATTTGACTGACTGTTGAAAAATATCACACATATTGTAAATGGAAGAAGTTGTGATTTATTAAATACTTATATCTGGTGCACATTCTCAAAGGTAAATTATATACATACTTTGATATACTGTATTTCCAGTAGATCAGTCAAAAGCTCAACTTTGGCCTAAATCCATAGCACAGTTTAAAAATGATAAAATAAATAAACAAACTAGCAATTATACAATGATAATATCCCAGCAATTAATGGAGCTAATAGGCATTATTTATTTTAGCAATTGTATACTGATCACCTATTGAGGCAAAAATAAGATGGCTATTAGAAATTCTAGTTAAAATTTCAGTCTATCACATTGTAACTCCTGTTGTTTTTTTTAAAACTCTGAATAATATTCAAACTGCCTCTGTTGTACTTAATTATAATTTATATGGTTTCAAACACCTGGAGGTTTATTTTATAATTTTCAATTCTGGACAAACATTCTAAAAGTGGAGTTGTGACCAGGGAAACCAGAGGAATGTTACTGCAGTTTTAGGTCACTTGTACATCTTTGCCTCAGAACTAACTTAACTGCCTGACTGGGGTTCTTGGAGGGGCCTGGCAGCTAGAAGACTCCCTGTGGACTATGGACCCTGTCTGTCAATATATTAGTTTGAGGGTACACACTTTGAGAGCGCCAGTGAACCCCTGTTTTCAACTGGATTTCAAATACAGGCTCATTCAGGATGTGAGCCAAGCTGTGTACTCTAGGATTCAAGCCTTTGTCCCATTCTCTGTGTTTTCCCCAGGTTAAGATTGTATCCTATCCTGTAAACCCCTGTAATTATGTCACCTTACCCACTGTCTTCATGTAAGTAATTCAGTGTCCTGTTGTACAGTGATGTCCTTCAATTAGCAAGTTACTTTAATTGAGTGCACTCTGTATGTATCTGTACTTGACACCTTTGAATCCTGAAAGGTGTGAGGCAGAATTTCCCCACTGTATGTCCTTCTGTTAAAGAGATTATGTTGTGTTCATTATGTGTCTTACTGTGTGTATTGTAATTAGGTTTACTTATGGTCAGGGCCGGCCTTAAGTGTTCCGGCGCCCTGTGCGGGCTTCCCCCGTGGCGCCCCCCCCGTCTCTTTCACCCCCCTATGTTTGTGTCTCTCTCCCTTCCCATGTTTGTCCCTTTCCTCTTCCTTGCCATGTCTGTCTGTCTCTCTCTCCCTATGTTCTGTCTTTTCCCCCCCGTCCCCTATTCTGTCTCTCTTCCCCCGTCCCCTGTTCTGTCTCTCTCCCCCCGTCCCCTGTTCTGTCTCTCCCCCCCCGTCCCCTGTTCTGTCTCTCCCCCCGTCCCCTGTTCTGTCTCTCTCCCCCCCCGTCCCCTGTTCTGTCTCTCTCCCCCCGTCCCCTGTTCTGTCTCTCTCCCCCCCCCCGTCCCCTGTTCTGTCTCTCTCCCCCCCCCGTCCCCTGTTCTGTCTCTCTCTCCCCCCGTCCCCAGTTCTGTCTCTCTCTCCCCCGTCCCCTGTTCTGTCTCTCTCTCCCCCCCGTCCCCTGTTCTGTCTCTCTCTCCCCCGTCCCCTGTTCTGTCTCTCTCTCCCCCCCGTCCCCTGTTCTGTCTCTCTCTCTCCCCCAGTTCTGTCTCTACCCCCTGCCCCTTTTCTGTCTGTCTCTCTCCCACCCCTCCCCTGTTCTGTCTCTCTCCCACCCCTCCCCTGTTCTGTCTCTCCCCCACCCCTCCCCTGTTCTCTCTCTCCCCCCTCCCCCTGTTCTCTCTCTCCCCCCTCCCCCTGTTCTCTCTCTCCCCCCTCCCCCTGTTCTGTCTCTCCCCCCTAACCCCTGTTCTGTCTCTCCCCCCTAACCCCTGTTCTGTCTGTCTCTCTCCCCCCTAACCCCTGTTCTGTCGGTCTCTCTCCCCCCTAACCCCTGTTCTGTCTCTCCCCCCTGCCCCTGTTCTGTCTGTCTCTCTCTCCCCTCCCCCTGTTCTGTCTCTCCCCCCTGCCCCTGTTCTGTCTGTCTGTCTCTCTCCCCTCCCCCTGTTCTGTCTCTCCCCCCTAACCCCTGTTCTGTCTGTCTCTCTCCCCCGTCCCCTGTTCTGTCTCTCTCTCTCCCCCAGTTCTGTCTCTACCCCCTGCCCCTTTTCTGTCTGTCTCTCTCCCACCCCTCCCCTGTTCTGTCCCTCTCCCACCCCTCCCCTGTTCTGTCTCTCCCCCACCCCTCCCCTGTTCTCTCTCTCCCCCCTCCCCCTGTTCTCTCTCTCCCCCCTCCCCCTGTTCTGTCTCTCCCCCCTAACCCCTGTTCTGTCTCTCCCCCCTAACCCCTGTTCTGTCTGTCTCTCTCCCCCCTAACCCCTGTTCTGTCGGTCTCTCTCCCCCCTAACCCCTGTTCTGTCTCTCCCCCCTGCCCCTGTTCTGTCTGGCTCTCTCTCCCCTCCCCCTGTTCTGTCTCTCCCCCCTGCCCCTGTTCTGTCTGTCTCTCTCTCCCCTCCTCCTGTTCTGTCTCTCCCCCCCTAACCCCTGTTCTGTCTGTCTCTCTCTCCCCTCCCCCTGTTCTGTCTCTCCCCTCTAACCCCTGTTCTGTCTGTCTCTCTCTCACCTCCCCCTGTTCTGTCTGTCTCTCTCCCCCCTAACCCCTGTTCTGTCTGTCTCTCTCTCCCCTCCCCCTGTTCTGTCTGTCTCTCTCTCCCCTCCCCCTGTTCTGTCTGTCTCTCTCCCCCCTAACCCCTGTTCTGTCGGTCTCTCCCCCCTGCCCCTGTTCTGTCTGTTTCTCTTTCCCCTCCCCCTGTTCTGTCTGTCTCTCTCTCCCCTCCCCCTGTTCTGTCGGTCTCTCTCCCCCCTAACCCCTGTTCTGTCTCTCCCCCCTGCCCCTGTTCTGTCTGTCTCTCTCTCCCCTCCCCCTGTTCTGTCTCTCCCCCCTGCCCCTGTTCTGTCTGTCTCTCTCTCCCCTCCCCTTGTTCTGTCTCTCCCCCCTAACCCCTGTTCTGTCTGTCTCTCTCTCCCCTCCCCCTGTTCTGTCTCTCCCCCCTAACCCCTGTTCTGTCTGTCTCTCTCCCCCCTAACCCCTGTTCTGTCTGTTTCTCTCCCCCCTAACCCCTGTTCTGTCTGTCTCTCTCCCCCCTAACCCCTGTTCTGTCTGTCTCTCTCTCCCCTCCCCCTGTTCTGTCTGTCTCTCTCCCCCCTAACCCCTGTTCTGTCGGTCTCTCCCCCCTGCCCCTGTTCTGTCTGTCTCTCTTTCCCCTCCCCCTGTTCTGTCTGTCTCTCTCTCCCCTCCCCCTGTTCTGTCTGTCTCTCTCTCCCCTCCCCCTGTTCTGTCTCTCCCCCCTAACCCCTGTTCTGTCTGTCTCTCTCTCTCCTCCCCCTGTTCTGTCTGTCTCTCTCCCCCCTAACCCCTGTTCTGTCTGTCTCTCTCCCCCCTAACCCCTGTTCTGTCTCTCCCCCCTAACCCCTGTTCTGTCTGTCTCTCTCTCCCCTCCCCCTGTTCTGTCTCTCCCCCCTAACCCCTGTTCTGTCTGTCTCTCTCTCCCCTCCCCCTGTTCTGTCTGTCTCTCTCCCCTCTCCCTGTTCTGTCTGTCTCTCTCCCCCCTAACCCCTGTTCTGTCTGTCTCTCTCCCCCCCAACCCCTGTTCTGTCTGTCTCTCTCCCCCCCAACCCCTGTTCTGTCTGTCTCTCTCCCCCCTAACCCCTGTTCTGTCTGTCTCTCTCCCCCCTAACCCCTGTTCTGTCTGTCTCTTTCCCCCCTAACCCCTGTTCTGTCTCTCTCCCCCCCCCTCCCTTACCTTTGCCTGAAAAATTAAATTAATTAAATTAATGCAAGCATGGGGAGCCGAGCAGCACTATCTCATGCTGCCTGGGGCTCCCCGTGAAGCAGATGCTGCTCTGCTTCCCGGGGTGGGGGCGGAGCTACAACGCTGTGCCGGTTAGCTCCGCCCGCTCCCCGGACCAAGCAGAGAATGCCGAGCAGAGGGCTGGTGAGGGGGGATCTTTTGATCTCCCCCAGCCAGTGCCTCTACCGGCTTTTTTTTTTTTGTACTTTTTTTTTTTTTTCCTGCCGGCCGGGCGTGCGCCCCCTGGGGTGTTGCGCCCTGTGCGCTCGCACAGGTCGCACACCCCTAAGGCCGGCCCTGCTTATGGTAATTCCTATCTGGTTTGCAGCCTGGAAGTATAATGTATTACTAGCCCCAGTTAGTTGGAGAACTATGCTTAGTTCCATCCCCCCATTGTATACTAATGTCTGTGATGTCATGTTTATGTTTATATAAGTCTGTGCTGTTGCACAAATAAAAAGAGAGTTGTTCTTCTTGTTGTACCTAACTGCTAGATGTCCTGTCTATTTGGGTACAAAGAGCAAGGGTCCAGGAAAGACTTGCTGGGTGAATGCTGAGCTTTAATCCGGGGCTAAGGGGGTGATTTCACACAACGGACAGAGGGTCTACTATGTCCGGTAGACAGTCCGTTACAATAAATACATATTTTATCTGTGAACCAGGTCTTGATAGAAGTCCACTGATCTGTTGATCCATTTAATAAAACCATTAGAGTGACATGATTTGCAAATACCCATGATTGCCTCAATTCTTTATATATATATATATATATATATATATATATATATATATATATATATATATATATACACACACACACACATTGTGTAGCTTTTACATTACATTTGTATTAAAAAAAACAACAACTCAGTGTTGTATCACTGTAATAAAAATTATCACACTTTTTTTTATAGTCCTAGAAGCCAAATACCTTATTTTTGCAAGTAAATGAAATTTTTTTAGAATACAGATTTTAAAATATAATTAATATATATACATATATATATATATATATATATATATATATATATATATATATTATTTTATACATTTAATAGTAGCTTAAATTAAATAAGGTTAGTTATTGATTGTCAAGTCAGACATATCCTCTAAGATGACATGGTCCGTTTAAGTCTATAGAATCTTTTATAACATGTTTGCATATTCTAGCCCTTTGTTTATCTTTTCCACTAAGGCCTGCTTTGCATCTGTAAGTCTTATTATTGATTTCATAGAAATATTTATATAAAGATATTTTTACAAAACAATAAATATTAATGAACCAAAACTTTCTTTAAATGAAAGAAACCCAACTAGAATGATTTGCATTATTGTTCAGCCCTTTTCAGTAATAATGCCTATTACTGTTATTGTCAAAATATCTGTGAATAAACCAGGTGATGGAGAAGTAGAGAAATGTGGTATGTAACTAAAATAGAGGAATGTGCAAAAAAGTGTCCCCCTTGCTACACTCCGTCAGTCATAGAAATATTTAGGGCTCTATTCATGAAAGAGACAATTTCAAGGAATTGAGAAGGCAAGTTCAAACTTAAGGCCAAATTATAATTTTTTGTAGGGAAAAAAGAAATACTAGTCAAATGAGTAACAATATATGATTTAACGGAAATATAAAAGGTTGGATCTGATTTTCAAGTACAGTAAAAATTAATTTTTAATAGTTAAACTATTAAACAGTGATGTTTAAATTAGAAGGCTTCACTTTTTTGGTTCAAAGATATCTATACTTTGTAAAATTGACTTTGCAAGAGTTTATTCAGTTTATGCCTCAACCTAGCTTTTCAATGGGGGAGTGGCTATCCTTCATAAGATGATGGATGTATGGTTGGTTGGCTCTGTGCTCACTAATAGAGTTGAGCGGACACCTGGATGTTCGGGTTCGGCAGGTTCGACCGAACTTCGAAAAAATGTCCGGGTCCGTGCTCGAACTTGACCCCGAACTTGACCCCGAACCCGAACCCCATTGAAGTCAACGGGGACACAAACTTTTGACCACTAAAATGCCTCTAAAAAAGTCATGGAAAGGGCTAGAGGGCTGCAAAAGGAAGTACAATGTGTGTAAGAGTAGGACAAGTGCCCTGCAAGCAAATGTGGATAGGGAAATAACTTAAAATAACATAAAATACATACAAATTACAAATACAGCTGAGCCATAAAATAGCACTAGATGGAATCTTTGATTTTTGCTTTGGAAGAACATAAATCTAAATCTAAAGCATGGCTGCCAGGAGGATCAACAGAATTATCCATTTGAGAGAGGGTTGGAGTGCAGGATATTCTCTTTCAGTTTATACTAAGTGACCCATAGGTTGAGGAGGCGGTGACCGTGGTGATGTAGGTGGAAGCGGCGCTGGAGGAGGAGGAGGAGGAGGTAGCCAACACTGTTTTTTATTTGTATTTTTGTTGTTGTTTTTTTTGTTTATTGGACTGCAAAAAATGCACCGCAAGACGTAAATGTACTATTTAGCACAACAATTTAATTTTTCAAATTGCGCTGTAAACAAAGTATTGGACTGTTCTATTTGACTCTCAGATATGAAGTGCAGGCCGTAAATGTACTATTTAGAACAACAATTAGAATTTTTCAAAGTGCGCTTTAAGCACAGTATTGGACTGTTATATTTGACTCTCCGATACGAAGTGCACCACAAGACGCAAATGTACTATTTACCACCCAAAACTATTAGAATTTTTCAAAGTGCGCTGTAAGCACAGTATTTGACGGTTTTATTTGACTCTCAGATATGAAGTGCAGGACGCAAATGTAATATTTAGCACCAACAAATTTCAGTATTTAAAAATGCCTAGATGTTGCCCACTGAGCTAACAGAACAGGATTAAAGTCATGTGCCTGGCACACATGCAGTTGCAAGTGCACTGAACTCTTTGAGGCACTGGGCTCAGGGCAGGGTACAAATATGTAGTATAGCACCCACTAAAATAATCACTGTAATTGAATAATCGCTGTAGTTTGAATAATCGCTGTAGTTTGCAGATTCAACACCAGAATTTTTTTTAAATCTGTCCCTCACAGCTGCAGCATCCTCTCCCTACACTAAGAAGAGCTCATGTGATGTGCGTGTACCCAAACTTTGTATATTCCTTTAGGAAAAAAACTAAACTCCTGAATATAAGACTACCCTATAGGAAAAAAAAAAGTTTTACTTGTATATATGTAAATTGCTTTTTAATATTTAATAAAAAATTATATACAAATGCATTTCTTGTTTTTATTTCCTTTTATGTGCCAATGCGGCCTCTCTCCCCCTCCCCCAGCTGTCTATCCCCCCCCCCCAGCGTTGTCTCTCTCTCCCTCCCCCCCAAACTTCTCTCTCTCTCCACCTTCCTCATCTCTTCCCCCCTCCCCTTGTCTGTCTTCCCCCCTCCCCTTGTCTCTCTCTATCCCCCCTTATCTCTCTCTGTCCCCCTCCCCTTGTCTGTGTCTCCCCCCTCCCTCCCCTTGTCTATGTGTGTCTCCCCCCTCCCTCCCTGCCCTTGTCTGTTTGCGTCTCCCCCCTCTCTCCCCTTGTCTGTGTGTGTCTCCCCCCTCCCTCCCTCCCTCCCTCCCTCCCTCCCTCCCTCCCTTCCCTTGTCTGTGTGTGTCTCCCTCCCTCCCCCTCAGCTTGTTTCTTTCCCTGGTGGCTAGTGGGGGCAGCCGGGGGATGTCTGCACGATACGTGCAGACATCCTCCATGCTGCCTGACACCTCAGTCTATTATGACGGAAAGCTGGTCCGTCATAATAGACGGAAGTGTCGGGCAGCATGGAGGATGTCTGCACGTATCGTGCAGACATCCCCCAGCTGCCCGATTCTCCTGGTGGCTAGCGGGACAGCGGAGGATGTCTGCGCGATGAGCGCAGACCTCCCCTGCTGCCACCCGGCAAGACTGCCGGGACTTTTATGATGAAGCCGGAAGGACCCGGCTTCATCATAGAAGTCCCGGCAGTAGTGCCGGGCGACAGCACGGTAGGTCTGCGCTCATCACGCAGACATTCCCCTGCTGTTAGAGAGGGGGTCCAGGTCCCCTGCAGCTCTGCAGGGGACCTGTATCCCGGTCTTATAGTATGACCTCGATTTGAGGTCAGTGTCACAAAGTGAATTCTGACAGCCTGCCTGAGTGGATTTCTTGGAGGGGCCTGAGGGCCAAACCCCTCCTTGTAGATTATGGGCCCTGGCTTATGTACCATAACTCTATACGTTAATATTGTTAGTTAGTTATATTCTGTGAGTATATTGGTTTATGTGTAACGTTTAATTCTGTGAGTAGACCACTCTGAAGGGTTATAATGTGTCAGTGACTAGAATTGATAGTTTCCTCCAACATCCATTGTTCTGTATTAACTGGATTAACTGGTAAACTGATTATGTTGTGTACATTATGTTTCTTACTGTGTGTCTACTCACTGTATGGTAATTCCTATTTGGTTTGAAGTCTAATGTATTCCTAGCCCCAGTTAGTTGGAGAACTATGTTAGTTCCATTCCCCCATTGTATACTAATGTCTGTGATGTCATGTTGTATGGCTTTTTATAAGTCTGTGTTGTTTGACAAATAAAAGAGTTGTTCTTCTTGCTGTACCTAACTGCTAGTGCTCTCCTGTCTTCTATTTGGGTACAAAGAGCAAGGGTCCAGGAAAGACTTGCTGGGTGAATGCTGAGCTGTAATCGGGGGTGATTCCCTACAACGGGCAGAGGGTCTACTACATCCGGTAGACGGTCCCTTACAGTCAGATTATAAGATGACCTTGAATGTAAGGTGAGGAGTATTTTTCAGAGCATTTGCTCTGAAAAAACCCTCGTCTTATGCTGCACTGGCCGATCACAGCCATGCCATTAGTGGGCATGGCTGTGATGGCTTTTAAGGGCAAACGAGTCAAACGCTTGTTGATTGGCTGCCCTGCAGCCTTTCAAAATGCGCCATTAAATCGCCGAACCCCGAACTCCAACCCGAACATACAGTGAAATGTCTGTGATCGGTTCCGGGGTCCAAAAACCGTAATGTTCGGTACGAACCCGAACAGTGCGGTTCGGGTTCGCTCAACACTACTTACTAACCTAAATGTGTTTTGTCCCCCCCCCCCCCCCCTTTGCTCACCGGCATCATTAGGAAACAGAACAAGACTCAAAACTCGCTTAGACCAGAAAGTTTGAAAACCAAAACCTCCACAGCCACTGTGGAGGACTTTTTCACTATCTCACAATGCTGCCCGACCAAAATGGTGACTTTTTCAACCAGTCTAGCACGCAACTCTTTGGAGTATCTATTACGTGAAGGGGCTGAAGCTCCGACTTAATCAGAGGACTGGAGGGAAACCTTTAAGCTTCTCTCAACTAAGGAGGACAGTACCTTGCTTATTGACAAGACAAACCATGTGCTCTGTTATGAGCTGCTGGATATAAAACAGGAACTTTACCACGGAGAAGACAGGGTCATCATGTTGGAGGAGGACAGATCTAATATACAAGCTACTGTGAATTCAATGTCTTTGACCTTGTGCCAGCAAGACTTCAGAATTCAAACTGTGAGACAAAAGATGGAGGATTTAGATCACAGAGAGCGAATAAATAATATTTGTTTGAATGAGACACAGAATCTTCATTGATAATTGATCGGGTACATGGGTCTCTCAGACCATAATTAACCTCGGCTCCCGTTCTCGTGACATTGTGTGTTGCCTCCACTTCTTTTCTAAAAAAGGAGAAATTCCAAAACGTTAACACAATATGACCACACTTGAGATTTTCGGCACAAAAATCAACGTTTTTGTGGGGTTCTCACCCACAACACTGCAGGCAAAAAGAGCCCTTTGCCCCCATCACAGCCCCCGCAAAGGGAACATTTCCTACTGCTAGAGTTTTCTGTTCTACTTAATTGGGAGAATGGAATACAAAACCCTTACACTTTGCCACCCGATTGACCACCCTGACATCTTCACTCTTCAGTGGGATCTCTCCACACCAGTGCGTCTGCTGCCATTGAACAAGTAGTAACTGAGGGCCCAATGAAGGAAGCACAGAAATCTGTCTCCTCTGGATAACTCTTCTTCTCAGATGCAAGCAGAGTCTCCAATTGCACACAAACCCCAAGTTGGTCTCATGAATACCTCACCTGTTATGCCACAGCCATTTACCCTGCCCTTTTGAGCACATTATGTACAACACTCATTGCCACAGCCTATTTTCTCACCTGGTCACTGGACATTTATCCTGCAGGTGGTGCAACCTTTTTTACTCTATACAGACTGCATTATTTGGGGCACGCTCCTACTTAACGCTTTGCCATTTGTACCCTTTCTCTGGTACTGCACTGATGAACCTTTAGGATAACTGAGGAGTTACAAACAGTACCCTTCAGCTTACTTAGGACTTTTTGTAAGTTTTTTTGTTTGTATTCTTTTACACAATGAAGTGCTGTACCTAGAGAAATATATAGGTGGATCATGACCTTTTACAACTTGCTCTTGCAATAGATCCTTCAATTAGACCCCTGTAAAAGAACACATAAAAATGTCCATAGTGTAACATTTATACAAAATCTTCTTTACTGTTATGGGTGTTAATGAATGGACATTTTTCGGTTGCGCTCCAGAGTTCTCTCGGATCTAAAACATTTCAAATCCAATGTAGCATTTTTATAAGAAATCCACTTTAAGTGAAACATGTAACCAACATTTTACAATAGGCATTTCCACCAGTCTTTCTTTTTGAGTTATTTTTGCCAAATCCCACCCATTTACAACTAAAGATACTTTTCAGGTGGATGAGGGCCTGTTTCTATTTGTTAAAGTCAATTTGAGCTCCTCTTTGTTTACCTTTTTGCTACCATTTAATCTCCCAACTCAAACAAAAACATGTTTGTTTTTTTTATAGCTAAAGCATTGTGGAAACTTTCTAACTTAGCTGTGAGAATTATGGAAATGTCGGAGGGGACATCAACATTGAACCAAAGATAGACTGCTCGGATGGCATCTCCAGCCTGTCCTTTACAAAGATCAATAAGGTAGAAAGTACACACCACTCCTCAGTCAGCAGATGTCTGTCACCTTCAGCAGCCTAGGGACAGGGACTGCACCTACTTTTCCCATGTACATACATGCAGATAGACCTTGTAACGGACTGTCTGACGTAGTAGACCCGTTGCCTGTTGTAGGGAATCACCTCCTTAGCCCCCGATTAAAGCTCAGCATTCACACCAGCAAGTCTTTCCTGGACCCTTGCTCTTTGTACCCAAGTAGCAGACACTACCACTAGCTGTTAGGTACAGCAAGAATGAGCACTTCTTTAGTTGAAAAACAGCTCAGACTTATAAAACACACAAATATGACATCACAGACATTATAATTCCAGGTTGCAAACCAAAGAGGAATTAACATTCAATGAGTAATCCTAATTACAAAACACACACTAAGACACATAATTAATACACAACATAATCAGTTTGACAGAAGGGCATACAAAGGGGAGATCCTGCTTCACACCTTTAAGGATACAAAGGTGTCAAGTTCAGATATATACAGAGTACAGTCAATTAAAGTAACTTACTAATTGAGGACCATCACTGTACAACAGGACACTGAATTACTTACATGAAGACAATGGGTAAGGTGACATAAATACAGGGGTTTACAGGATAGGATACAATCTTAACCTAGGGGAAACACAGTGAATGGGACAAAGGTTTGGATCCAAGGTAACACATCTTGGCTGACATCCTGATTGCCTATGTTTGAAGTCCAGTTGAAAACAGGGTTCCACTGGTGCCCTCAAAGTGTGTACCCCCAAACTAATAAATCAACAGACAGGGTCCATGGTCCACAGGGAGTCTTCTGGCCCCCAGGGCCCTCCAAGAACCCCAGTCACAATGGATCTTCAAATCCATTTTGTGACAGACCTGTTCCTAATATCGCACCACCATCTATATCTTCCCCAAGATAAACCCCCCCACAAAAATAGAGAATCTTACATGGAGCTACCACTCTCCTATTCACATTATTTTGAAACCTTTGAGCCCCTCTCCTAATTATTTCCCTGAAAATTCATCCTCCGTCAACTCAAAATCCATCGATGTGATGCCCACAAAATAGATCCGTTTGAAAAATATCTAATGAGGGCTATCCATTCCAAACAGACCCAAGATACACTGGGCAACCCCCTGCACCTCACAGATGACGTAGCCGAGTGTTTAATAAGTTATAAATCCCACTATAATATAAAAAACAACACTAACAATCTAATAGGGAACAAATAAATAGATACCTTCAGGACCACCTACATGCTAAATCCCATCTTAGAACCACCTGTTATATCATAGAACCACTGACACACACATCACTATTCTGTCTAAGCAAGGCAACGACTCAGAGCTGCAACAACCATAGGACCTTCTCTCTTCTCAATATTGATTTATATTTTATTTTAGCTTAGCAAATAGAATAAAACTATTTCTACCAGATCTGCTTCACAAAGACCAAATTGGGTTTGCTCTAGTATGGGAAGCACAGGACAACATAATTAAACTGCTCAAGCTAATTTACCATGCACACGTAACCTCTGACATGACTCTTTAGTTTTCCATAGATGCAGAAAAAGCCTCCACAATGCAAAAACTTGGACTCTGGCCTCACATGTTATAATGTATTCAGTCCCTATGTCAAAATCCAATAGCCCTAAATCCTAATGAGAAAACAGGGTTTTTTTGTTTTTAAATACCATTATTCCCAAAACACATTCATTTAATGAGTCAAGGTTAATGGTTGCTTTTCTGACCCAGTGACTCTGCCAAATGGCACAAGACAGGGCTGCCCCTTCTCACCTCTGCTAATTCACCTAAGAAAGATGTTATATAGAACTGTAAATAGTTCAAGAAGTGGCAAAAAAATACTTAAAGGAATGGAATAATTTAGCCAAAATTGCTGTAGGGGAAAAGGGGATGTGTAGAAAGGAGGGCAGGAGAAATAAGGTGAATGGAAGGCAATAAAAAACACTTTTAACACACCCCTGCTACTGTTTTGTAAATGATGCACAGTATGAAAAAAATAAAAAAAAACAGTGACTGTGTAATTTCTTGGCAGTCTAATATAAGATTCTCTGAATTTCCATTTTATAATAAAATCCATGGCTCAACGATTACCTCATGTCATACCATCTCTACAAAATGTCATCTATTTATGTCCAGAATTTTCTAACTACTGGAATTAAATTATTAACGTTTGTTCACTGTTCACTTTTTAAATACTGCCCATTCTCCTGAGGCTAGAAATTTACAGATTAACACATGTAACATCTGCACTGGAAATGGTCCCTAGACAATCTTTTCCAGAAGGAAGCCCTGTTTCTCTCACGAGGTGTGAAGGGAGATCGTTTACAGTTCGCTGTTTCGATTCAGCTACATTTTGGCACTTGCTACTTCAAGAACTTAAAGTTTAAATAGAAAATGTCATGTTGACTTGGTCTGTTTTTGTGTGAGTGAGGTGTCTTTTAACATTGCTCACAGAGCCCAGATGTGTTGGTGTGTAAATTAATAAAAAAAAAAAAAAAGGATTTCTTAACTGAAGGAGGAAACCAAATCTGTGGAGCTTTGAACACCTTCTTTATGTCTGTTAATGGGACTATCATCTAAACATTGTTAATACTTTGAATGTTGAGAGTAAAAAAGGTGCATACATTGTGTTAGAATTCTAAGCAGATACATATATTAGTATATAAATAAAGTGGACAGTGCTATAATATTGATAGGAAACGAAATAACTTCAATGAAAATTAGAAAAATAATTAAAAGACATTTAAAACAAATTTTCATATAAAATATATTAATTTTAGATAAGGAAAACAAAGTGATAATGTAAATTGAAAATGCTTTAATGACACATAATAGCAAATAGTAAATACAGAAACAAAAATAAAATAATAATAAGTAGTATTAGTAATAATAGTAGATATCTACACATAAAAGGCATTATCTAAATTATATGCTATGCCAATTGCTCTTGAGTTAAAATATTATTACTATTGTTTTTGTGACTGTTTTTTTTTTTAAATGCTTTCTGGAATTAAAACTCTTTCCATATTCTAGTAAAGGGTTAGGCAACCTTTGGCACTCCAAATGTTGTGCACTACATTTCCCTTGAAGCACTGCCAGCATTACGACAGTAAAAGTATGGGAGATGTAGTCCACAACATATGGAGTGCCAAAGGTTGCCTACCCCTGGAGGAGACATACCCCTGGAGTTTACTGCATGTTATTCCAAAAGGAATAATGCTATTCAATCTTCAGTGAACTTATGTGCGTTAAAGCATGAAATCAGCAGTAAGGGAATATGTGTTTTTAAAAAAACATTAATTTAATGCTAGGGGTCTGTCAGGGCCGGCCCTTTAATCGGGCAGACTGGGGAAGCCCCAGGCATCCTGGCAGAGGCGGCACTTTGCTGCTCCATGCAGCGTTTTTGTTTTCTCTTTTTTTTTCCCCCTGGTAGAGCTTGATAGAACTCTCCTGATTGGCTGAGAGTTCAGAAGTCTCCTGTGATTGGCTCAGTCCCTCCCCCACAGGAGGAGTTCAAAGAGATGCCTGCAGCAAGTAAAAACAGTTAAAAACTGACAGTGTGTGTGTATGGCAGTGTAAGTGAGTGTGTGTGTCAGGATGTGTGAGTGTGTGTGAGTGTGTGTGTGTGAGAGTGTGTGTGTGTGAGTGACAGACTGTGTGTGAGTCAGTGTGTCGATAAAGGGGTTAACTCCTCTGATACTGCCTATATCTGTCTGGCCACCCAAGGGGTTAACTCCTCCGACTGCCTCCATCTGTCTTGCCACCCAAGGGGTTAACTCCTCAGACACTGCCTAGATCTGTCTAGCCACCCAAGGGGTTAACTCCTCTGACACTGCCTAAATCTGTCTAGCCACCCAATGGGTTAACTCCTCTGACACTGCCTAGATCTGTCTAGCCACCCAAGGGGTTAACTCCTGTGACACTGCCTAGATCTGTCTAGCCACCCAACGGGTTAACTCCTGTGACACTGCCTAGATCTGTCTAGCCACCCAAGGGGCTAACTCCTCTGACACTGCCTAGATCTGTCTAGCCACCCAAGGGGCTAACTCCTCTTACACTGCCTAGATCTGTCTAGCCACCCAAGGGGCTATCTCATCTGACACTGCCTAGATCTGTCTAGCCACCCAAGGGGTTAACTCCTCTGACACTGCCTATATCTGTCTAGCCACCCAAGGGGTTAACTCTTCTGACACTGACTACATCTATGTGGATTTTGTTATAGGTCACTGGACACATTTTGTCTTAGGGAATTGTACAGGGTATTATCAGAATCATGTTTTACCATTACTCTCTTTTCAACTTATGGGTTAGCTCTTTGAAAAAAATATTTTCGTATGTATATAAGTAGTGCTTTAGTGGGCATATAAAACAATTTTTTTTTAGAAGTATCATGTTATAAGTATTATGTCCTATGCAGTTTGGTCCCACTATTTAAATTTATTTCAATAACAAAATTAGCTGCATAGATGCACATATATATATATATTTTACTTTACTTTTCATTTTTTTTACAAATATTACAAACTTATACAAAAGATGTGAAATAAAATATTCATACAGGATAAAATAAGTTTTACATTTGAATTTACAGCTTATAGATTTTAATGAAAACAGTTAAATATACATTGAAAATAATATGGATCAATTGGGGAGAAAGGTTGGTGAGGTTGAGAGCAAAGAAGGAAGATGGGTTCTGTGGATGGAGAGAGTGGGGTTGCGGGAGCTGGGGTTTCATTAATGGGGTATTGTCCATCTGGGATAGTGAGTGGTCTAAGGGTCTAATTTTTTTAAAAATCTTGTAGGATGTCGTGGACAAGAGCGGTTACTTGGTCCATGTCTGAGGTGTCTTCAGTCAGTGCTTTTACGGTGTGTAGTGAGGGAAGCTGAAGTTGATTCCCTAATTGGGACAGAGCACATTTTATTTTAACCTACAAGAAAAATGCTCTCTTTATTGAAAATTTTATGAGGTGAACTTTTTGACATGGGAAAACCAAAAACTTAAAAGCATAAAATGTTTTTAAAGAAAAAAAAACATGCATCCAGAGAAGTTTAAAATACTTTTTTTTTTAATTTGCACTGTTGACAATGGCAAATAAAGTGTGTTCTATTTTGGTACTGTAGCAAAAGAAATTTACATTTGCACTATTAGGAGTAAGTAAATAAAAATCCATGTACAGACTACTATATTAGCAGTTAATGTCAATGGTGGAAGCACTGCTTGTACACAAGTCAAGGTGTACCACTGTCAGCTCAGAATTTAAAGATGTGGAAATGGGGTTTTTAATCTACTTTTTAATATTCAAAACCTATGCATAGTTCAGCATGTGAGCAAGTATGGAATTAATTAGTAAAACCATCTCTACTAAACGCATTTAACAAAAGTAGAACTGCAGTGGCCCTGTAAGTGAATGGACAAGTTTTAAAGAAGTTTCAAAAATGTTTGCGATTATTAGTTGACTTAGGAAGTTGCAGAACTAACCAAATGCTATATGTTTGATGGTCAACTGGGGAACTTGATGATCTTTAGAGGTCATACAAGACATTTCCTCATAACAGAATTTGCTTTTGTGAGTTTTTGAGGTATAATATCCAGATTCAAGCTAGCCTTTAGCCCTAACCTTTCTAAAGCTTTCTACAAAATGGAAGCCTTGTTTATGAACCCAGTCACTTATGCGTAGTTTAAATTCTCAATTGTTATTATTAATGACCAGCTCTTTTAATCTCCCTGTCCACCCCACATATTTCTGTAACTCTTTCTGTATCTTATCCTTTTTCCTGTGTACGATTAACGAAGGATTTATTTGCTGAAAAAAAACATAAACAAAGAATTATGGGTAAAAAACAAACATTCTTTCCAGGCAAGTTAGATTTTTGATCAGTTGTGTCATAGTAGGTACTTGAATCCTCAGAATCGGACACAGCGACCACTCTAAAAGCAGCTTTAAAATATCACATTACTCCCAGCCTGTTTGTGTCCTGTTTGGAGAGCTTCAGGAGTATAATGTTACATGATTTTTTTTAAATTGCATTTTACCTCAGTGATAGAATGTGGTGATATAACAATTTAGAGAACAGGGTGTGGAGTTTGCAACCTGCATGTTTTCGAACACTTGGCAGAGCTTTCTGCAAATGATCTCTCCAAATCCAATCTATCAATACACCTTGCACAACTGATGTACTAAAGGATTATTCTGTTGTGTTAGCCTTGCAAAAGAACAACCATTGACATTTTTCTAAAATAAGGAATCCTATTCTGATAAAGGTTACAATTCTAGTAATATGACTGTACTTTTCCGTAAAATTCTGTGTGCAATCAACTGCGAAGTTAAATGTTCATTTTCAGAATTCAGTTTTATATATTTGTAATGTGACCTTAATAAAAAGCTGAGCATGTTTCATATTGTAGTTGGTTTCATTTTTATTAATTTTAAAAGGAACAAATCTTAATAAAAATTAACTGTAAACTGATATTTATGTTGGTACTGGTATTCTGAACACACAGGAATTAAAAACGCTAAATGCACATATAAGAGTCTACTCAATAAAGAGAGTATTACAGGGAATTGCACTTTTGGCAAATGTTGCCATATTGGAAAACTTCTCCAATGCAGCCGAACGGGAGAATTTTTTTTAAAATCCACTACTTTGGCCTTAACTTTTGAAATTGCCATCTCAATTCCATGCAATTCTCTCTTTATTGAGTAGGCTGTCTAGTCAATACATTTACACATTTGCTTATTTTTTTTAAATGTTTCTCCAAATAAGGTGGCACTTTTTAAAATCCCCTAAAAAGCCTCAGAACTATGTTGTGGTTAACTCTAAGAAAAACGATAAATCACACAGCACTCGATAAAGTGGGGTGTTTATCATCACCAAAGTGCCAATGTTTAAACCCTATCGGGTCTTTGTCAAGTGATGTGTGATTCATCGTTTTTCCTGGAGCTTTTATATCGGACCCCTGTGGAGTCCTACAACCAGCACCATTTGAAGAGCAAGTGATTGTTTTCATATTTCATCATTAAGGGACATGTTGGCTATTGCCCACTGAAAACTATAAATATAGACTTGTTACTCTAAAATTGTGGAATTGCTCGGGATAAATAGTAACTACTGCTGAATTTATCCAATGGAATAACAGACATAAATTAGAATTATGCAGGACTGGGTGTTGTATGCTCTACTAGCGTTAGGGTAGCTTGCCAAAATTATAAACAGTCAACCAATCCCATCCCTTCTGGGATACACCAGCTAACAGGCAGGATATGGAACATGTCATCCCCATAGATACTTGATTTTGTGTCACTTAGAATGGAAAGGAACCTTGAAATTGTAAGAAAACTACAGGTTAGATACCAAAAATATATCCATGGTTCTGTGCTAAAAGATACTGTAGCAGAAAGAAATGTTTGAACAAAGCTATCTATATATCTATCATATTTATTCATGTGAGTGTTGTATTAGTTAAGTGAGTGTTATATCATATGACTAGCATGTGTAATTATTTTTTATAGCTCATCTGTGGATTGAGTTTCAAAGAACGTTCTTGGATGAAGATGTGAAGACACCACTTAAGGAAATTTTAAAATAAGAGACAAATCAGTGTTTCCAAGGATGAAACATACTGGCAACACTTCAGCTTTTTAAGATGGAATTTCATATGAGAAATAACAACAAATAAATCATCATCATGATAGCCAACCACTGAAGGCACCAAAACCCACCAGCAGCACTGTATGAAAAAAAGGCACAGACATTATGTTGGCACTTACCATATTCTCTAAAGTCTATAAGGCTGTTACACACTAACATACAAATATTGGCATAATAGTGTGAGAGTTCCTAGGTTGATAAGCAGTGTATATTAATTATGGGAAGTTAGTTAACAAAGCTCAAGAACAGGAAGGTATTAAATGAAAGTTGAATATTGTTTTACATGATTGGTGAGATATGCATGTTATTGGCTTCTAAACTGATTTAAGGGCAAATGTAGAGCAAGAAGTACTATAAAACAAAATGTATAAAGCTCTTGTGATACATCACTTGAAGTATTGTATGTAGTACTGGAACTGCATCTGAAGAAGATTATAGCCATTTTGGACAGAGTCCAGAGAGAGAGAGAGGCTACTAAAATACTTCATATTCACAAGATAAATTAACTAGATTTTTCTGATTTTTTTTTTACATCTATAGCTTGGAGCAAAGATCAGGGTGAGAGGATATGATATCGAAATACATAAAGATAATCACCATCGGGGGGGCGTGGCTGACTGCCGTGTAAGATGGCCGCATAAACCGGGAGCTCCGTCTCTTCCCTCCAAACCACAGCATTTATTGGCACCCGCGGCACCATAGGCCGCAACCGAAAGTCCCCCGCTGATCCTCCAACACCTGGTGGTCGCGGGAAAGCAATCACGAACTCGCTCCGTGAGTTCTTTAAAACACCGGCAGACTTGGCCTTCCAGTCCGAGGAAGACCACGAGGCCTACTCTCCGGCAAGTTCTTCCTGTGCCGACGAAGAAGTTAAACTAGACGCGCAGCAGACACCAATGCTGGAGGCTGCTCCCTCCACTTCTGCACAAATTTTTACCTCAGCCCCGTGGAAACACGATTTTAATCATCTGATGAGAGATTAAAAAGGCAATCAAAGAGGAAGTGGCAACACTCAAGACGGACCTGGGCCTTGTGCGGGATAGGGTGACGCAACAAGAGGAGCTTACTGCCCAACACTCACAGCCGCTCACTCACCTTACCAGAACCTCTGCACAACACTCCCTTTACCTAGCGGACTATAGGAGGCGCTTGGAAGACCTTGATAACCGGGGCTGACGCCATAATATTCGAGTGCGAGGGGTCCCTGAAGCACCACGCAACGAGCCAGAGGATGCCTTAGTGCTCATGCGGCGCATATTCAATGCTTTACTCAACAGGCCCGAATCCACTGAGGTTCAGATGGACAGAGCTCACCGGGCTCTCCGCCCCCGGGGTCCACCGGGAAGCACACCACGTGATTTGATATGCAGAGTGGTAGACTTTCACCTGAAAGAACTAATCATGAAGCGAGCACGTGAAACGGGCACCTGGTCATTCCAAAATCATCCAGTGTCTTTTTTCAATGATCTCTCCGACCTAACACTGCAGGCTAGGAGAGCCTTACGTCCCCTGACACTGCTACTACAGCAAAAAGGCATACCCTACACATGGGGGCATCCCTTTAGCTTAAATGTCAGGGATGGCGATGTTTACCACTCACTTCGGTCTTACCTGGACCTGCAAGGCTTCCTGGACGCTCTGCACCTACCCGCCGTCGATATTGAAGACTGGATGCTGTCTGATCCACGGATGGCCTCAGGTCAGAGACTCAGGGCCACCAGACGACCGGCGAGACCCGCCACCCGACCGCAAAGCTCTTTTTCCAGCACTACCCGGCCTCGAGAGAGACTCACGATGAGCGAGAAGAATAGCCTATCGAAGGGGAATGTATTTCATCCACTTGTTAATGTTATGCTTCAGTTGACTGACCTATTTTGGACATGGATGTTGATCAGCCTACCTTCCCTCACCAACGTTGGCAGTGGATATACCATCGTGGTCATCTACCGCCCGACGATGTCTGACCCATCAAAACACCTGATGCAGGCCTGACGCATCGGCTACCGACGCACTTACATGGACTTTAACACCTCTAAGACTGCTCTCTCACACTGAACCTATGCATAGGTGTTTACCTTGCCCCATGTCTTATACCTCTCACCTGAGGCTGTTGCAACTTATAGGGGTGGGCCGCAGCCCGCAGTTAGCTCGCCCGAAACCCTAACCTTTTAGCAGGAAATAATACCCGCATGGTGCCAAACAATCCCATTAGCGATACCCAATTTTTTTTTTGTTTCTGATTTACAACAGTTTAAAATGTCTAGTTTTAAGCGATTTGTTCTATCTGGAGGGAAGAGGACGTTCCTCCCCCTCAAGCATTGTGGAGTTTATTACAAATTTCACGTCTACCAGTAATCTGGCTAGTTTGTTTGGCTGCTTCCACGGCCTACCACTGCTGCCTTAACTTGGCCTGAAGCTGCTGCCCTGCTCTTTTGAGCTGGACACCGGCTCCAGTAGCCACTTGGAACCTCAAGTTGTATATTGTATTTTTTATTTTTGGTTGATTTTACTGTTTGTGTATTGTTTATCTATTTCACACGACCCTCTATTTTTTCTACCCCCTCCCCCCGAGTCGTCCCCCCCCCCAACTTCTCCCAAGCCAGCTGATTCCCTGTTACTTGAGGGGTGTTGCGGTTACCCCGTGTAGCAGAGGGGTTTCAACCGCTGGAGGGTGTCCTTTTCCCGATCAGTGAGGAGGATTCTCAGCATCTAGTCGTATTTCAAGTGAAGAAGCTCTTACAGAGCTAGCGTGAATAGCTGTATAGCGGTTACCCCCAATAAGAGACAAGACTCTGGATTGAGGTTGAAATATAACTGCCGTTTAACGGCAGTTACTCTGCTTTTATATAGTGCTCCCCTGCAAGGGAGACGCCCACAGACAAATAGGCATCAACCAATCAGACAATGGTTACATCCCACATATTCCCTCCCCTCTGCTTGGGAGATAATTGAATTTCTAACAGTATCTACTCAATTATCTCCAAACTTATACATTTTTATAACTTTATGATTTTGTGTCACACATGAATAAAACTTATATCTGTATGAACCACACAACTTGGGGACCAACATATTAACAATTAAAGGGCCAGAAACAGTTTTTGTCTTTAAGTGCAAGGCAAGATGGAGGATGGGACATCATAGAATAAAACAAAGGGTAGAGGGTCCCAGGTAGCATGGACGTTGGCTAATACAACATAGATTTTGGATCAATGCAAAACAGAGGGATCTGTTACAAGGGGGAAAAGGGAAAAAAAAAAGAAAGGGAGAGAGGGAGGCAAGGAGGAAGAAAGAGAGAAAGGAAAAGAAAGGGGGGAAAAAGAGGAAAGAGAAAAGGAAAATAAAAAAAAGGGGAAAAAAAGAAGAAAGAGTCTTTACAGGATACTAAACATGACTTACACACCCGTTGACTTAACATTTTTATCTCTCAATGTTAAGGGCCTCAATGTCCCTGAGAAAAGGTCCCATCTACACAGAGACCTCAGATCTCAGTCGATCTCAGTGGCATTCCTCCAGGAAACCCACCTATCTGGGCCACGAGCCCCAAATCTGACCAATTCCCACTACCCATTGGGGTACTACAGTAATGCCCCCCATGGAAAGACTAAGGGCACTGCGATACTTATTTCCAAACATTTACCTTTCTCAGCACAGACTAGCCTAGCTGATCCAGAGGGCAGATACGTATTTGTTAAGAGGACTATATTGGGGGAGAGTTATACGTTTGCGAACAGCTACTTGCCCAACACTATGCAACACAAAATGTTTGCAGCCATTGTAACTAAGCTAAAAATCTTTCAGGAAGGTGTGTTCATTCTTGGAGGTGACTTTAATTTGGCAATGGAACCCAGATGTGACACCTCTACAGGATCCACACAGACTCCAGCCCATACTATACATAGAATTAAGAGGCTCCTACACATTATGCAATTAGTGGACTGCTGCTCTACACCCCACCGACAAAGATTTCAGTTTTTATTCAATCCCCCACAAACGCTACACCCGAATCGATTATTTTTTCATGACACATTATCATCTCACATCCATGGCCAAAGCTGATTACGGCTCTATCACTTGGTCCGACCATGCCCCTCTAGTAATGACACTAAAATCCTGTTTAATTCGACCTACCCATTGTACCTGGTGCTTAAACGAATCCCTTCTTACAGATGTCCCAGTACTCGTCACTACTAAAAAGCTTCTGACTGATTATTTTGAGGAAAATATAACCCCCGAGGTGCCCCTACTGACGGTGTGGGAAGCCCATAAATGCGTTGTCCGTGGTCTATTTATTAAATTGGGGTCTGAGAGGAAGCGAGAACACGCTCTTAAATTGAAATCACTATACACATGAATTGCTACACTCGAACAATCACATAAAACCCATTTAATCAACGCTGTCTTTCAGACTCTACTTACACTCCGTAAAGAACTAGCGACAATTTTTAATGGGACCGCGGTGCGTTCATTCACACGCTTAAAAGCACTTTACCATGAGCATGGTAATAAGCCGGGAAAATATCTCGCAAGAGCCCTACGTCAGAAAAGGTCCCTCACATATATCGCAAAGATTAGACATTCAAGAGGCATCTCTAAGACTATGTCCACTGACATCGCTGTGGAATTTGTTTGCTACTATACGTCACTTTATAACCTACATCCTCTCTCCTCGTCACACACACACTCGACATCTCGACAACAACGTATCAATGACTACCTAGACAAATATATCAAACGTAAACTTTCTCTGGAGGACGTAGCCACGATTGACCGACCGATTACTCTTGAGGAATTAACAGTGGCTGTTAGACAGTCTAAACCAGGTAAATGCCCAGGCCCTGATGGGCTACCATGGTTATATTATAAAAAATTCTACCTGAATTAGGACCTCATTTGGTGGCGGCCTTTAATTCAATTATTACAGGCCAGACTATCCATCCACACACCTTATCAGCAGTTATTTCTCTTATACCTAAAGAGGGTAAAGATGCTGATCAATGTGGAAATTACAGACCCATTTCCCTGCTTAATGCGGACCTGAAACTTTTCTCAAAAATTTTGGCCATTCGTATCAATTCTTTGTTGCCTACCCTTGTTCATCCTGACCAGGCGGGTTTTGTCCCGGGGCGCGAGGCCAGGGACTGTACCACCCGTGCCATTGATCTTATACACCATGCAAGATTACACGAAACCCGCACTATTTTGCTATCTACAGACGCTGAAAAAGCTTTTGATCGTCTTGATTGGACGTTCATGACTGAAGTCCTTAATCGCATAGGCTTTGGTCCTAATATGATGGCCTGGGTGGGGTCCCTGTACTCGCGCACCTCGGCCAGAATCAGGATCAATGGGGCACTATCAGATTCTTTTTCGATAAGCAACGGAACAAGGCAGGGATGCCCCCTTTCCCCACTGCTGTTTGTTTTGTCCTTAGAGCCGTTCCTGTAGGCAGTTAGGCAGAATCCAGATATTTCAGGGTTGACTGTAGGTTCCACTCACCATAAAGTATTAGGTTTGGCGGATGACCTGTTATTCCCTCTGACGACGCCCCATATTTCCCTTCCACTTTTGATGAAAGAATTTGCAGTCAATGGGGACCTAGCCAACTTAAAAATTAATAATAGTAAGTCGGAAATTCTCAATATATCCCTCGCTCTCAGAGACGAGAATCATCTATCGAAAGTATTTCCCTTCACATGGTGCAGACACCAGTTAAAGTACCTAGGGATATGGCTCACTAAAGACCCCCAGACGCTGTACCAACATAACTTCCCACCCTTTCTCACATCTATACAACGTGATTTAAAATCCTGGGGCTCCAAACACGTGTCATGGACAGGCAGAGTTAATGCTCTAAAAATGAGCATCTTACCCTGCCTTCTATATCTATTCCAAACTATCCCAATACAGGTCCCTTCAGCTTTTTTCAAATCCCTCCGCACATTGTTTATCCGATTTGTCTGTGCGCAGAATCCACCCCGGTTGAAATACACCATACTTATAGGTTCTAAAGCAAGAACAAATGTAACTTTTCCAGCCTTTCTTCATAACTAAAACCTTCCATTCCCCTTATTTGATTTGTAGCCCTCCTCTGCACTTTATCTAGTTCCATAATGTTTTTGTTTTTTTAACACCCGGAATTGAACCGCATAGTCAAGGTGGGGGTCATATCATGGACCTATAAAGAGGCAGAATAATTCCTTCTCTGAGTCAATACCCCATTTTAATATATCCCAATATCTTATTGGCCTTAGCAGCTGCCAGCTGGCACTGTGCACTACTGCCAAGTCTATTGTCTACAACTACTCCCAATTTTTTTTTCATTACTAGATTTCCCCAAGTAAACACCATTAAAACTATATGTTGCATTTTATTATTGCACTGAAAATGTTGAGCACTGCTGTATGTTCATGGGCTTAAGAGTGACATCTAGCAATATTGGCGAATACTGAGCCAGGCGAATCCAGGTGAACATCTACTAAAGTGAACAAGCTGCTTAAGTGGAGGAGTTAAAAGCAAAGAAGGAAAGGGTATTTTTTTTTTTTTTACTGCAAGGGGAGCACTGTTTATTTTGTGTGTATTTTGGTTAAAGATTGGTTGAAAAAAAAAAAACTGTTTTGGAGGGAAAAGGTTTGCAAGGCTGTTTGCAATCAGTTAATTAACCTTCTCTGGGAGTCTGTTTACTTGAAGGCCATTTATCTGGATGAAGCAGGAGAATACTGAGCCAGACGAATCCAGGTGAACATCTATTAAAGTGAACAAGCTGCTTAAGTGGAGGAGTTAGAAGCAAAGAAGGAGTTAAAAGGCAAAAAGGAGGGTAAAGTATAAATCCTTGTTTATTCTATTCAGATTGTGTGTAACCAGGGCCGTCTTTAACACGGGGCAAACGGGGCAGCTGCCGTGGGCCCATTTACTCCTGGGGGGCCCCAAGGCAGCTGTCCCGTGGGCCCCCAGCCCTGCTTGCTGCGTTCACAGCGCATTGCGCTTGTGAATGCTTTTTTCCGGCAAGCCGCATCCGATGGATGCGACGGCCGAAAAAAACCCCCCAAAAAAACTGACGCCGGATGTGAGGTCACGTCACATCCGGTGACTGTTTCCCTCCTCCGTGCAAGAGGAGATATCCGGCGGGGGACACGGAGCAGGTTCATGTAAGTACTTGGGAACGGGGGGGGGGGGGGGGGGGCTGACTGGCACAATATTACTGGGCATCTGGCTGGCACTATATTACTGGGCATCTGAATGGCAGAATATTACTGGGCTCTGGCTGGCGCAATATTACTGGGCATCTGAATGGCAGAATATTACTGGGCTCTGGCTGGCACAATATTACTGGGCATCTGGCTGGCACAATATTACTGGGCATCTGGCTGGCACAATATTACTGGGCTCTGACTGGCACAATAATACTGGGCATCTGACTGGCACAATAATACTGGGCATCTGGCTGGCATTATATTACAGGCATCTGGCTGGCATAATATTACAGGCATCTGGCTGGCACTATATTACTGGGCTCTGACTGGCATAATATTACAGGCATCTGGCTGGCACTATATTACTGGGCTCTGACTGGCATAATATTACAGGCATCTGGCTGGCACAATATTACTGGTCTCTGACTGGCACAATAATACTGGTTCTGACAGGCACAATATTCCTGGTATCTGACAAGCACAATATTCCTGGTATCTGACTGGCACAATATTACAGGTATCTGGCTGGCACAATATTACTGGGCATCTGGCTGGCACAATATTACTGGGCTCTGACTGGCACAATAATACTGGGCATCTGACAGGCACAATATTACAGGCATCTGACTGGCACAATATTACTGGGCATCTGACTGGCACAATATTACTGGGGTCTGAATTTCACAATATTCCTGGGCTCTGACTGGCACAATATTCCTGGGCTCTGACTGGCACAATATTCCTGGGCTCTGACTGGCACAATATTACTGGGCTCTGACTGGCACAATATTACTGGGCTCTGACTGGCACAATAATACTGCGCTCTGAATGGCACAACAATTATGGCATATGTGTGTGTGGGGGGGGGGGTAACATTGTGATGGATGGCGGGATTGCATGCAGGGGAGGGGGCAGGGTCCAGGGGGCCCAAGCAAATGCTTGCCCAGGGTCCAATCACTATTAAAGACGGCCCTGTGTGTAACATTAGAGAGCATGTTGGATAATGCCACTAAGTGCATGTCTTGCAGCATGTATGCTGTCTTGGAGCAAGTTCCCCAGGGTCCATACCGCTGCTGCAGATGTGAGCAGGTTGCTGCTTTGGAGAATATAATACTAGATCTAAAGAGGCAACTGGCAACACTTAGGGACATAAGCAACATGGAGCGGAGTTTGCTGATCACGGAGCAGGCACTGGCTGGTGCCAGTGTAGAGGAGGGTGATGATGGAGGAGAAGAGGTTTCTAGGGCAGAAAGCTGGGTTAGTTGTGTAAGGGGCAGTAGGGGTCGGAGAGCTAGGGAGGCTTGTTCTGAGCTAGTTCACCCCAACATGTTTGCCAGCTTGTGTGAGGATGTTGGGGGGATTAGCTCAGAAGAGGCATTTCTGGGGCAGATTTTAATTACCCAGATATAGATTGGAATTGTGGCACAACTATTTCCGCTAAGGGCAGCAAGTTTCTGAACCTGCTTAATAACAAATTAATGGCACAATTAGTAGACACCCCAACTAGAATGGATGCCTGTCTGGATTTAGTAATAACAAACAATGAGCAGCTTATCTCAAACATCAAAGTAAGAGAACACTTTGGCAATAGTGACCATAACATGGTTTCATTTGAGATTAATGCAAAAAAGCAAATTGGTAACTACGCCACCAAAACACTTAATTTTAGAAGGGCCAACTTTGATGGACTAAGGGCATCAAATGAACATCTAGACTGGGAACGATTGTTTTCTGGACTAAACACAGAAGACAAGTGGAATGCCTTTAAGCACACATTACAAAAGTACACATCCCAATATATCCCTTTGGGAAATAAATACAAAAGACACAAATCAAAACCAATGTGGCTTACCAGTAACATGAAACAGGAAATGCAAAACAAGAAAATGGCATTCAAACATTATAAAAGCAAGGGATCAACATTATCATTTATAAAATACAAAGATGCCAACAAAGCCTACAAAAAGGCAAATAAAATGGCTAAATTGGAAAACAAGAAAAGGATTGCTAAGGAGAGTAAAATTAACCCAAATTTTTTTTATAAGTATATAAATGGAAAAAAGCAAAAGAGGGAAAATGTTGGGCCCTTGTTATCCCAAATGGAAATTTTGGTAAGTGAGGACAGAGAGAAAGCAGACATTTTAAATACTTTTTTTCTTCTGTTTATAGTAAGGAAGAACAGATGGATGAGCCCCTGCTAACGGAAGTTACGGAACATGGGATTGGCTGACACAGGAAAAAGTGTTTAAGCAATTAAACTCTGTTAAGATAGACAAAATCCCAGGGCCAGATGGTATACACCCAAGGGTCCTTAGAGAGTTAAGCATAATTCTGGCCAGACCAATATTTATGATCTTTAGGGATTCTTTCAGTTCAGGTCTAGTGCCAACAGACTGGCGAAAGGCGGATGTCATTCCAATATTTAAAAAGGGATCAAAATCTCTGCCTGGTAATTATAGGCCAGTGATCTTGACATCTGTAGTGGGGAAATTATTTGAAGGATTGCTAAAGGTGTACACTCAAGAATACATCTTGAATCAGAATATAAAAACTAAAAGTCAACATGGTTTTGTGAAAGACAGGTCTTGTCAAACAAACTTAATAACATTCTATGAAGAGGTCAGTAAAAATATAGATCTAGGTGTGGCCGTTGATGTGATCTATTTGGATTTTGCTAAATCATTTGATACAGTTCCACACAAAAGGTTACTCTACAAATTGAGAGAAATAGGATTGGGGCAAATGTATGTATTTGGATTGAAAATTGGCTAAAAGATAGAACACCGATGGTTGTTGTAAATGTAAAAGCCTCAAAGTGGACCAGGGTATTGAGCGGAGTACCTCAGGGGTCTGTTTTGGGACCTCTTCTTTTTAATATGTTTATTAATGATCTCCCACGTTGTGCTGAGAGCCATGTCTCAGTGTTTGCTGACGACACAAAATTAGGTAAGGTAATAAAGACTAATCTTGATGTTTTTTCTTTACAGGAAGATTTGGACAGAGTGGGTGACTGGGCAAGAAAGTGGCAAATGAGGTTCAATATAGACAAATGTAAAGTTATGCATTATGGGAAAAATAATAACAAAGCAACATATACGTTAAATGGTATTTCCCTGGGAAAAACTACTAACGAAAAGGATTTAGGAATCATTGTAGATAACAAACTTGGCAACAGTGCCCAATGCCAGTCAGCAGCTGCAAGGGCCAATAAGATTTTGGCATGTATAAAACGAGGTATAGATTCACGGGAGGAGAACATAATCTTGCCTCTTTACAAATCAATGGTAAGACCTCACCTTGAATATGCAGTACAATTCTGGGCACCAGTCCTTAAAAAGGATATTAAGGAACTAGAAAAAGTGCAAAGGAGAGCTACAAAATTAATAAGGGGATTGGAGGATCTTAGTTATGAAGAGAGACTTAAAAAATTGCATTTATTTACTTTAGAAAAAAGGGGTCTTAGAGGGGATATGATAACATTAAATAAATATGTGCAGGGCCAATATAAAGAGCTCTCCAGGGACCTGTTCATTAACAGAAATGTACAAAGAACAAGAGGTCACCCCACTGAGACTGGAAGAGCAAAGATTTCATAGACAGCAAAGGAAGGGATTATTTACGGTGAGGACAATAAAGTTATGGAACTCACTGGTAAGAGAGGTAGTGCTATCAACCACAATAGATGCATTTAAAAATGGTCTGGATGTTTTTTTTAGAAAAGCAGAACATACAGGGCTATTAATAATAGAATAAGCAATAGAGCTTATTGATCTAAGGAGAAATCTGATTGCCCTTTTGGAGTCAAGAAGGAATTTTTTTCCCCCTAGGAGGCAAAATTCGAAATAGCTTCCTTTGGGGTTTTTGCCTTCTTTTGGATCAAAACGCTGGAATGATAAGTATATGGGTTGAACTTGATGGACTTGTGTCTTTTTTCAACCTAAATTACTATGTTACTATGTAGTACTGCCCTCTTCCTGTCCCACAACCATTTTCCTGTCCATTTAGCTGTGATCACATAAACCTTTTAATCAGTATAATCAACTTCTGCATGTGATCCATGCCTAGTTTACTCAGGATTTTCACCTTTCTGTTAGTATTAGGAGTCAGTATTTGGGTTAGTATTAGGGTCGGGGGTTAGTAATAAGATTGATTTTAAGGCTCAGGGTTAGTTTTGGTGGGGTTATTTTATTAGGGGGAATATTTACGATATTTGTAAGCGCTGCCAGAACTGTCAGCTCTTACACAGCCTGCGATGAAAATGGCCGAGTTGCCATTCTCAAATGAATTGCAGTGATTAACTGTACATATAATGAACATATAAAAAGGGTCCAGTGCTGAAGAAACATTAAAACACCAGAAGCACCATTTTTAAAAAATAATGCATGACAGTTAATTTAAGCAAATCGAATAGGTGGTGCATTCACTTGTCTGCTAAGTAAAAGGCAGGTTCGAGAAACTTAGATTTCAGTTGATGACTTTTATTTTATTTTAGTTCATAACATATTGATAGCTTAGTGGATAATTAAATAAGTCACTTAGAACAAAAATAATACATTTTTCACATAAACTGACCTACATACTACTTATTGCTATTATCAAAAAAAAAACAAAACGAAATCCCACATTACTGAGAATTTTAGTGCTGTGAATCTTGGTGACCCACAAAAAGAATTAAAAGTAAAATATAGTATAAAATATGTATGAATCAAGTAAAAATAGGAACCACTCACAATTAAAGCCCAATGGTTACTAGGGATTGCTTGAAGCTGTTGATGGACACCTGGAGTTCTGGAGTCTCCACAAAACTCAAAAAGAGCTCCTGATAGTTTTAAATGCATTAAAAACATTAATACACAATGGAGTACACTAACAAGCTATTTATTGCTTTCAGTACAGGCCTGAATCCATATTCCATGGGCTTAAGGCAAGGTCAACTTATATAGGTGGAACATCAGCACAGATTGGTATGTTCCACAAGGATTCTCCATAGCAATAAAATTAGTCCAAATAGTATACTATTCACTACAGATACATCTATGATTGCTTAATTTTGGAAATTCATCCTATGGCACTGACATTGGAATGCATATTTCCATCTTTCCAGTTCCACTCTAGCATCCCTGGTGGGAATACATTAAAAAAAATAAAGTCCATTATGGTTAGTATCTAATATCACTGTACTGGTTAGTATCTAATAACACCTGTTTGGTAAGAATCATTTTATATATTTATATTATTTGAGCATGTGACTAGCTTAGCGCACTGACATTTTTCTTTTCCCTGCTTTGTAAAGAAGGACTAAATACACTGTATGGACAAAAGTATTGGGACACCTGATCATTGCACCAACAGACACTTTTATAACATTGTATTCTTAACACATAGACATCAAAGATTTGTATAACTGTCGGAAACAGTACATTATTTACTGCCTGGAATACCTATGTTACTACAACCAATATGAGCACCGAATAATCCAGTCATGAATGCACTAATTATATCTGTGAGCCCTAACTAACTTCTATTAACTCAGCCAGTCACCATTTTTTGAAACTATATAATGCCAAATGAGAGGTCTAATCTGTCAAAGGCATCAGTGGTAATTATTTTGATGGGTGCGTGGTAAGTAGATTCTACCATCATTCTGCCTGCACCCAGCTAAAAATGTTAAGGTATCATAATATAATTTTCTTTATAAAGTTGGGGCGCACAAAAAGCTCTTTGTTTGCCACACTACAGCAACTTAGACGGCATCTCTGGTCTAAAACGTTCAATTAGCTTTACAACTATGAAAAAATACTTGCCTTGCGTTCAGAACTCATTGGATTAACACGTTTGAGACGCTTTAAAACTCTGTCAAGTTCAAGTGAACAGTATTTTTTCTTTTTCCGAAAGACCTATTATATCTCTCTACACTTAGCTTTCAAGTGAATTATAATTGATATTGAATAAAGACCAATTCATATTAGTCTGGTAGTTACCTAATTATGTTTTTCCAAACACTCTCGCATGATGACAGTGTAGTGATTGTATCTACTTCACTTCACATATTGAATTTCCTAATGTAGTTAAGTAAACATGATTAGAAATTTAAATACTTTCTTGTGTACACACAGTCTAAGATGTATTCACAATGACAGCTTATGCTTTGCATGTGTCTGTCAATTTTTGACATCTGCAGAAAGAGGAGCGTGGCTTGGTATATAAACTGTCCATCAGGTCCCGGCCGACAACTTAGATGCATTAACCTGTGAGGTGATATTTCTGAGTTAGAATTGGTACCTTCTAAACAAGTGAACATGTTTTGACACAACACTGTTGAATTGAATACTGAATTGTTATTTAAATGATGCGAACATCACAAAATCATATTTTTTTAAAACTGACCTTTTTGACATATTCTTTGTTAACAGGACTTTTTAAAATGTTATTTAGGCCTTTTTATAGAGATAGAAACTGTTTAGAATGATCAGAAACAACTGGCCTATCTAGTCTGCCCATAGAAGAACATCAGATTTATTTGTTTTTCCGACTTAATGACCAATATGAGCTGTTTAAAAAAAATTCCCTGATATGGCTTGAAATTCAGGACTTAGTATGATTATTTTCATATTCCACTTACCCTATAAAAACCAACACCTTATATCTGCTATGTTATCCCCCTCCCAATATATGGGCATAAAAATTTATAGCTTGCTTTATTTTATTTTCTCTTTTTATTTTTTTTATTTTTTTTTCTCCTTATTGGGATGCTGTACCCGGGTCCCCCCCCCCCCCTTTTTCCCGCCTCTCCTTCCGTCCTCTGCATGATTGAGACCCCCAGAGAGAAATATGTTTTTTTTTCTTTTAGTTTTTTTTCCTTTTCTGTCCTTTTTCTGTTTTTTTTTCTTTCTTTTTTTCAATGTTATTTTTTATACAGACTTTATTGTTTAATTTTTCTTTAGTGGTGTTTCCTCTTCTCTCTAGATTTGACAATAATGAACATATTTTTTTATTTAATTTTTTGTTGCTTTTCTGACTAATTTTTTTTATTGATTATGTTCTGTACATGCACATGTGTCAGAAGAAGTGTAATGGATGAGGGACGAGAGGAACATTATGTACCTACCTTGTCTATTGCAATGTTTGTACTGTTTTCTATAAAAAGAAATACAATTTAAAAAAAAAAAGATTTCTTTGTTTTTTTTTGTGTTATCGCATTTATTCTTGAGTTCCTTTACTGTATTCGTGTTGACTAATTAAAAAAAAAAAAAAATAAGAATGATAATAGGTAGAAAAAAATGTAAATCTTTAATTAAGCACATTTTGCAGTTGTCATGAACATATCTTGCAATGCTGGTATTGGCAAAATGAATGATATGTGCATCATTTTACCAAATAAAGTAATGTTTAATAATAGTAATAATAATAATAGTGTTTAACCTGTAAAGCTACATGGTTATACTAATTTTCAAGTATGTCATGAGGATGTTACTATAGGCCAAAATCAATAGATGGTACCATTAACCAATTTAATAATACTCATTTTATTTACATCCAAACAGTTAATGGCTTGACAATACCAGGAACCTGCAACCCTTAGAACTGAAAAGATTCTACAGTGGACTGCTTAACCTATTGAGCTATTTCACTAGTTTCATGCAATGTACATAAGATTATGTTTTTAGCACACAAAAAAATACACAGTGAAGTATAATCTTTGCTGAAATTGAACCCTGGGCCTCTGTGTTTCTGGTGCCTATACCTGTTCTGGTAGCCACCAGAGGGATTGGTTTTTAAGCACTGCTATGTGTCTGTCTACCTCCTGCCCATACCTAATTCACCTCAGGTGTTCCCTGTTTTGAGAAGTCATATTCGGCACTGCCTTGCCCAATGAAAGTAATGGGAGGTAAAATGATCAAAGCTATTTTAGAGACTAATTCAAACTCTGGTACCAAATTTGACTTATGGGTCTTTTCACTAAAATTATAATTTGGAGGTCGACTTTCATTTTGAGACTAAGTCACATTTTGCACCCGAGTTTGATTTAGAAAAAAAGAACCCAGGTTCCAATGTTCCCCAGTGAAATTAATCAGAGGCAAAATGACCTACGAAGTCAAATTTTAGTGAACAGACCAATTACTCTTTTCAAGAAATGTCCTCCTCCCATTTTCAGGAAATGTCCTACTCTGTTTCTTTTCCATTAGAACTCTTTTCCTATTTAATAATACCACAGGCTCAGACATAATGCATGGTGGACTTTACTGTCCCTTGTGATGATGGACATTCTAATGATGTTCTATGGGCCTTCATATACCCGGCCAAGCACACTGGTGTCCTTGGGCAGACAGTTTTCCAATACCTGCTATGTGCCTTTATTTGCTTCCTGAAATTCTCAGTTTTGATGTTCTGAGAAGAGTTTTTAGAAGGAATTTTGCTTATGTGTCCGTTATGTGGATTTGACTTTTTTCTATAAAGTGTGAGTATGTAATTTAGTGACTTACTAAACCTTAGGTATTACTATCATATTAAAGAAGGTGTATTTCAACAAACTCAACAATAGCCTTTTACTTGTAACATAAACATTTTTTTCTGATGTGAACAAAAAAAACAATATATTTTCTTATTGTGAAACCAGAAATACCAGATCTGAACTTACACTGTCCTTCCAGAAGCTTCCTACTCATGGTGCACAAATTACAATGCATAAGAGTCACCGTGAAGAGTTGAACATGACTGGACTTCATTAATTGGGGTTGCATGGGTTATTTAAAACAAAAACAAAAATCAATAAATCTTCATATACCTGAGGAGTAGATGCTTACTGGAATCTTACTGAAAACTTTGTAAGAGTGAAAAAAAAAGCATTTTGACGGTAATGTAATTTATAATTCAATTAAGCATAAGTAGTCTAAGATTGAGAAAATTGATACATTTTTAGCATAGCCAATATTAATGAGTTATTATACAAATGTATTTCTAATTTCCTGTATATGGTTTTATTGATCAAGAAAAAGGAACCGAAAACACTGACACAATACTAAACCTCACCTGAAACAGGTACAATATTTATTTTCACCTACAAAGATAATTCATTTTTATTCCTTAATTAAAGTATCTTGTTTGCACAATACTTTACTATGGTGGCATTTTCCTTTTTATATATGTGATTGGATACTAAACATCGGGAGAGCCCTCATGCAAAGCAGCTGACATCATTATTCCCTACATACTGCCAGGGATCTCCTTATTTGCCTAAAAAGAGAGCAGTATACTGCTCTTAAATTCGTGAGTACTGTCCATATTTTTCAACTCAATACATCACCTTGTCTGACAGAAAGCACTATTATCTTTTATTTTTTTCTTTCTTTGAGAGATATACATCAATTTGAAATCTCCAATCAACAGTGAAAAATTAAGAAAAAATATATAAACATATAAATCTAAGTATAAGTATATATCTGTTTGATCACTTGCATGTTTTATTGTTGTTTTTTTGCACGAAGTTGCACATAATTTTTTATCTTCACATAATTTGTATTTCTGTTAATTGATACTTGCGCTCCTTTACTCCTTTGACCTTTTATTAATTAGTAAAGAATAGAGGTGTTTTCTTTACATTTAAGTGAGCAGCACATTTATAGTAACCTTTTTTGATATTTTGGTAGCGCCTATAACACTATACTTTTTTCACATTTGTCAAAGATAATCAGCTGTTTGCATATGACACAGATATACTTGCTCAATTTAATTAGTGTAACTCTTCATCTCTGCTTAAGCCAGAACAGCATCCAGTTCCAAATAATAGTACCAACTACTAGTGCCTCTGCAGTAGAAAATACTTTTGTTGAATGCGAAATGTAATATTTTGTAAGCCTAAGGAATGCCCCAAATCTTGTAATATCCCACTTTTACATTAAAAAATGTCATCACTGTATTCACAAGATTTTGAGGAAACTGTGAATAACTATTGAAATTGTGATCTTTTGAGAGTTTGATCTATAACGTAGTAGCTTGTTAAATAATTTGTAAATTTAGATTCTAAAGAGCTGTCTACCGGACATAGTAGACATTCTGCTCATTATGGGAAGATGCTCTGCTTGGAACAGCTTAACAGATGCACACCTCTGGAACCTCTGCTATAAGTAAAGAATCACTCAGGACACCGATCAGTTGAACAGCAGACAAAGAACATTTATTTGGAGTTTTCACAACACATATATACACAACCGCAATAAAAAAAACTTGATTAAACAATAGAAAACTTAAACACATTACCGGTAAAGCAGTTATCTAGCCACTTGAATTTGGGGCCAAGAAGGACCTGCACCAATCAATGCTTTCCTGGTCTGAAAGCAACAAATCAGGCAAGAGGGGTTGAATTATGGGCATTGTGTGGCAGCTTAAGCCCTTTAACTCGGGAACCAATGGGAAGAGCGCTGACATTAGCCCCGCCCCCTGGTTCCCCAAATGAGCCAAGGCTACCCAAGCGACCGGGCTTTACCTTTATTGTCAAGACACTTTGGGTGCCTGGCTTCCCGGTACAGACTTCCCCGAAATAGCTGTATTCACTGTCCTAGTTGTTCCACATAGACCACATTTTGGCTACATTTCAGCTCTGGGGCTCCGATCGAGGTAAGGGGAGAAGAGGCTGCTGCTCAGGCTTCCATAACGAAGGGCTGAAAGTCTTGGTGTCTGGGGGAGCCAATCAGGAAGCAAGCGACATAGTCCCTTTAAACCAATGAGTGACGGTTGATTTTGAATGGGCCAATCCCCACTCAAGCTCCTAGTTCGAGATAGTCAGGTTGGGTGCATGACATAGATAATAGAAGGCAAGGTGATATATAATAAAATGGAAAATTGTTTCATACTTTTTCATAAACCTAAGGGATAAACCCAAGCAAATCTCTAGAAGGGTGGTAATGAACAAAAGGCCAACAAGAAACAGATACTGCTGAATAAATTTAATAAGAAGAATACTTGGACACAAACACAGAATGGGCAAATTGGGTCTGCTTAGTCATCTAGACAGTTTTAACAGTACTGCTGGGTGAATGTTCTCCCAGGAGACCAAGCACCAGATGTGCAAACAATCTCCAAAGGAACTCCAGTCTCAGCCACACAAGAGGTAAAAAAGAGCCTTAGTAGAGTGTGCCCAAAGGCCACAAGGAACCAGGACAACACGAGCTTCATAGCATCATGTAACAACAACCCATCTCTGGAGAGTAGATATCAAAGCAGCCTAACCCTGTCAGACCTCAAAGGGGGAGAGCAAATAGCAGAGAAGACTATTTACATTCCAAAGTACTGTCCAGGTAAATGCAAAGGCAGTGAAGCATAACCAGATGGTGCATATTCTTCAACTTTCTAAAAAAAATATTTTTTTCTATCAAGTGAAAAATGGAAACAACCCTCACTAGAAATTCAGGAACTGGGTGAAGGATATCTCTATCTGGAAGGAATACTATATATATATGGATATTCTGCAGGGAAAGGCTTGTAGTTCTGAGCATCTTTTGGCTGATTTTATTGCCAACAAAAGGATAGTCTTAGTAGTTAATAACCAGATAGAAACTTCTTGGCAAGGCATTCAGTCTTGATGGGCCATCAAGACGGAAACGCCACGACTCAATCCAAATTTTTGGAGAATCCAGGAAATGAGAGGAACTGGGAGAATCACCTAAGACTTAAAATGTGCTATTATTAGCAGGGGTTTAGAATTAGGGCAAATGTATTCAACTATATCATGCTACATGCCAAAAAGAACTATATACAATACCTTAAAATGCACTATTATATCTATATTTGATGTTTAACCATTTTTTCTCATTTTGGCTTCCCCAGGCTTCCGTAGCCACTCGGCACCTTTCACCTTCAAGTAAAAGAAGTGAACACATTGTACCACTTACAATTCTTCTTGCAACAAAAAAATCAATCACTTTCGCGGTATCATCTTATGGTATAGTTTTTTATACGTTCTATCGTTTTATAAATAAAAATTAGCTTATTATTGTTATTATCGACAATTACATTCTACATGTTTTTAATCTTATATAATGAAACAATATTATACTTGTGTCACTATTAAAACTTCTTTCACGTTTGTTTATTATATAAAATATATCCAATGTTATTAGATTTACACTATTTAGTTATGTCATACTAAAATTATGTGATGGATACTTAAGAGTTTTAACTTTTATATGATTGGTTCACATGTTGTATAAATTATGCAAAAATTTACTTTGCAAATTGCATTTTTGATTAAGGGTCAGGACACGCAAAACGCTTAAAGTGTTTGACTTTGCACTCCATATCTGTACAAACCTGTTTTTTGTCGCTCTTCTACATTTTATTATTAAACACCAATGATATTTGCAGTCATCTTCGAGTGCCAGTGTGTTTCTTCATATTGCATTCCAGTGTGGTCAGCTGGTACCAGAGCACCGGAGACTCTGTGCTTAGCTGCCTAGGTACATCTCTCGCCAGCGGAGAATAGAGCACAGTTGACCCCCATCTAGGGGATCTTTGAATATTGTTTTTTAAATATGAAAAAAAACAGATTACATGTGAATTAATATTTACAACTAAAACTTTTTTTCCTTTAGTTAGTATTATATTCAGGCTTTTTCTTTTTTTCCTAAATGAATGTCCAAAGTTTGGGGGGTTGTCTTATAATCAGGGTCATATTATATTCGAGCAAATATGGTACTTGATGCAGTGCTGAGATGAAAGGGGAGGGCTCTGAACTTAAAATGTCTCATCCAGACTGAAACTGGAGAAATAAATGATGCTGCTCCACAATGATTAAAAGTAGACATCCTTTAAATCTATAGATACCATCAAATTGTTTGGCCTAACTTGTAGTGACTCTATTTTGAATTTCTGTACACACAGGTAATGGTTGAGTCTACCACCCAAAGCATTCCCATCAAGAAACTGTGTAATGTGAGTGAAATGATGACCTGTTTCCCCATATCATGAAATTTGCAGAAATTCTTGTCCTGATGAACATAGGAGGAGGAAGGAAGACAAATTCCAGAGTGTAACCAGACTAGATGATGTTCCGAACACAAAGACCTGATGGCAAACTTATGGACATATCTGGAAAAGATAAAAGTCCATTCTGAGCTCAACTTGTATGGTTTTTAGGTGGATGCTTGTCAGGGTTGGGGTTTTGGAGCATAGAACAGGGGATGCTATCTCTTGCCAGTAACCCTTACCAGGTAGTCCACAGATGTATATAGGCAGAGCACCCTCGTAAGGATAGGAGCATGAGAGTGCCACAAAATAATAAAAGGTAAATCCAAAAAGCAAAGTCAAGAACAGTCCAATAGATCAGGGCAGGCAGCGGTCAAGAATAGTAGAATTATCCAAGCAGGGGTCAGGGTTCTGGCAAAAAGGGTAATCCAGGAGACAAGCCAAAGGTCAAGTAACATGAAATCCAATAGATAGACTGTAACACACCAAATATAGAATCACAGGAAACTGAAGTCCAATACAAACAGGAACCAAAGCTCTGGAACACTGGAGCACTGTGGTAACAGTTTGAGGTTTTTTTTTATAGTGCTGTGGGTTTCCACTCCTCCCCTTGGTTGGACAAGCCCCTCACAGGATTGGATGTAAGAGGGGTGTGCTTCTATAGCATCTACCTTTCTGTCTCTTTGCCAGGAGACTATTGGAGCTTTGGTGATGGAAGAGACAGAGTTTATCTCCCCCCTACAGGTGCAAATACCGTATTTGCTCGAATATAAGACAAGGTTTTTTTCAGAGCAAATGCTCTGAAAAAAACCCCTTGTCTTATATTCGAGGTCGTCTTATAATCGACTATAAGACAAGGATCCAGGTCCCCTCCAGAGCTGCAGGGGACCTGGATCCTCTGCTGCTGCCCGGCACGATCACTGGGACTTCTATGATGAAGCTGGGTCCTTCTCGCTTCATCATAAAAGTCCCGGCCTCCGGCTGCCTCCACTAGCCACCAGGAGATTTGGGCAGCCGGGGGATGTCTGCACGATAGTGCAGACATCCTCCATGCTGCCCGACACGTCCGTCTATTATGACATAATTGATGGAAGTGTCCATAATGGATGGAAGTGTCCATAATGGATGGAAGTTTCCATAATGGATGGAAGTTTCCATAATGGATGGAAGTGTCGGGCAGCATGGAGGATGTCCATCCCCCGGCTGCCCCCACTAGCCACCAGGGAGGCTATGTTTGGGGGAGGGAGGGGGGAGACAGATAACATTGGGGGAGGGTGGGGGAGAGACACAGACAACATTGGGGGGAGGGTGGGGGAGAGACACAGATAACATTGGGAAGAGGGTGGGGGAGAGAGACAGACAACTTGGGGGGTGGAGAGACAGACAATATTGTGGGAGAGGGTAGGGGAGAGAAACAGACAACTTGGGGGGAGGGTGGGGGAGAGAGACAGACAACGCTGGGGGGAGAGAAGGGTGGAGATACAGACAACGTTTGGGGGAGGGTGGGGAGAGAGACAGACACCGTTGGGGGGGAGCATTGGGTAAGTCTGGGGGGTAGGGGCAGCATTGGCACATTAAAGGTAAATTAAAACAAGAAATGCATTTTTTATATTATAAGTTTTTATTAAATATGAAAAAAGCAATTTACATGGGAATATATACAAGTTAAACTTTTTTCCTATAGGGTAGTCTTATATTCAGGCTTTTAGTTTTTTTCCTAAAGGAAAATCCATAGTTTGGGGGGTCGTCGTATAATCAGTGTCGTCTTGTATCAGAGCAAATACGGTAGATCTCCTTTGATTGAGGAAAACTCTGGATGCTGTGTTTTGGGTTTGTACAAACTGTAGGCCCTGGTCTCGGCCTACCGCACTACCGCGATCGAAGGTAGAATACGCTACTACAGGCCCCTGCTTCGGCCTACTCCATGATCGCGGAGGAACTGGAATAATGGATGGAGACAAGAAAGTACTGTGATTGCAAGTAAGGGTAAGAGGGGCATGACATATGCTCTAAGAGAAAAATTAATTAAAATATTGATTGGTACAACAGATACAAGTGTCTAATTAATGTTTTCTATGCTCATGATGTAAAACATTGCTTTTAATTACTGTGTTTTACTCAAAATTGTAATTTATGTATGATGATGTATGATATTTTATTAAAGCATACTATTTACCAAAAAGGAATAAGAATAGACTCCTGTAATTTTTAATATTTGCTGAACACAGCACCCTACTGTTATTTTCAGGAGATGAGGTATCGGAACTTCCAAGAGCAATCACACCATTGATTCTTTCCTCTTTTTAAACATCGCTTTTCTTGAAAAATAATGCTTCATTTTTGGAAAATAAAGACAAGGGCTCTCTAAAATCTACAGTGATTCTATCACAGGAAACAAGTCAAAATGAATATACAAAGTCAAAGGCATTCAGAGTTGAAGGAGTATTCCAGTGTGCTCACTGGCATCTGAGGGCCCCTCAATGTTTCTTCCTGTCTCAGATCAACAGAACCAGACCGAACTGTTCCCAACACATCTCAGGTCTCAGCACTCTACACCCATTCCTCTAAACCTGTCCAGATGATTCCCTCTGATTGACATACAATGGACAATCTTGACCAGATCTCTCAAGGATGGGGCACCCACTTGAATATGGTCTTTGGCCAACAGCATGAGACATCTTGCTGTGAATATCTTGGAATTGCAATTTACAGGGCACTCAATCACTTTCAACCCATCATAGAAGGAACGGGGGCAAGGTGAAAATGAACAACTGTGCCACTGTGTCACATATAAACAAATAAGGGGGTACCAGGAGCCATCTTTTTTTCGAAGAAATAAAACCAATTATGTCTTGGGCTCAATTCCATCTCCATGGTCTTATGGCAATCTATCTACCAGGGAAGGAGAACGTTGCAGACTTCCTAAGCAGGACTCCGGTGAAACTAGGAGAATGACCACTTTCCAGGGATATCATCCTTCTAATGACCAAGAGATGGAGGTGGCCACATGTGGATCTGATGGTCATATCAAGAAACTGCCAGGTACCAGACTTTTTTTTCCCTGACCCTCTTGCAGCAGGCATAGAGACCCTCACTTGCCCCTGGGTTCAACATAATCTATGTATTTCCTCCCATTCCACTCATTCAGAGGTTGTTGAGCCAGATCAAAGATGGAGAGATCAACAGTCATAGCCATTCTACAATTCTGGCCAAGGCAGGCTTTTTTCCTTTCCTCAAAAGGTTAGCAACCGAATCTCCATGGGAGCTACCTTTGATTCCAATCCTTCTGAACCATAGTCCTGTAATCCATCCTTCCCCTCAAAGCCTCCACTTAATGGCATGGATGTTGAAAGGCAGATCTTAACCAGCAATCATTTCTACTAGGCTAGAAAGAGTTCTACATCATCTACGTACTACATAATTTGTCCTATGTTTGCTGAGTGGACTCAACACAGAGAGACTGAGATTTTATCTCCTGACCTTTCAGAAAGTTTACAATCTGATCCGGATAAGGGGTTTCATCTACATCTGAATTATCCAACTACAAATGGGCCTTGGATCCAGTCATCAGACATTTTTTCAAGGCAGTGATGAGAAACCGGTAAAATAATTTTATGCCCCATGTGATCTACCTATTGTTCATTTGAACCATTGGAAGCCATTTCTAAGGTTCTCATGACGATTAAGTATCTTTTTCTGATTTCCATTACTTCTACCCACGGGGTCTCTGAATTACATGCCTTTTCCTGTTAAGCCCTTTACACTATTTTTTACAAAGACAAAGTAGTCCTTCGTCCAGTGCCTTACTTACTCCTTACGTGTTTAACTTTCATCTGAATCAGCAGATTGTTCTTCCTGCCTTCCACAGTAACCCTTCTGCTCATTCTACCCGTCCTCTCTCAAGTTCGTGGGTCGCTCAGGCTGAGGCTTCGCCAGAGAGCATTTGTAGAGCTGCTACTTTGTCCTCTATCAACACGTTCATCAGGAATTACCAGATATAAGTATTCTCTTCTAGGGAGTCTAGCTTTGGTCACAAAGTTATCCAAACAGTTCAGTAATCTAAGTGATAAAATTTAGTTTTTTTTTTTTAAATTTATAATTCTTTATTAGCTATATTGTATCAAAAAAAAACACACCATTCACATATATACAGAAAAAAGAAGAATAATCGTATACATTTAACATACATACATATATATGCATTCCTCTCAGTGTTTGATCGTATATAACACAGAAGACAAATACACAACATAAGAGCTAAACATACAAATCTTCGAGTATCCCCGTCCCGTCTCTCCCCCCCAGCTCCCATCCACCATGCTGCCATAGCAGCTATCGTCACTCTCTCTCCCCCCACCCGTCCGCGTCGAAGAGGCGGAAGAGGAGAGAGCGAGGAAGTAGAGGAGAGGTCAAGGGGTGGGAGAAAGGGGAAGTCTCTCCCTTGCGGTGCAGGCGGTGGTGGAGGGGGAAGGCTCTCTCTCAGGTACAACGCCCAAGGGTCCCCCACTAATCTTTGGCAGGTTAATCCATACTCTCTGATACACTTCGCTGTTTATGCCATATAGAGCTTTCTCTGACCCAGCTTGAAATACTAGCTGGGTCACAACCTCTGTCCATACTGGTGGCGTTTTTCCATGCTCTGGCTATGCATAGTTTCGCAGCAAGAAAAATGTTTATCAAAAAATATTTCTTATACTTTTCTACCTTGGGGAATCCAGTGTGGAATAAAAATAGCTGAGGTGTCAAAGTAATGTTAGGGTCTATTACTTCTTGTAAGGTTTTTAATATTTTATTTTTAATTAATGATAAAGATGTACAATGCCACCAGATATGCGATTGAGATCCCACCTCCAGGTGACAGCGCCAACAGATGTCACTCGTGTCTGCCCTATATTTTGCGACTCGGGCCGGTACCAGGTACCACCTATATATCAATTTATAATATTGTTCCTGTAGTTTAATGCAGTGTACTGCCTTCCTGGTAGTCTGCCACGCTAGGTACCATTTTTGATTGGATATTTGGAAATGCATTTCCTGTTCCCATAACATTATTGGATTTGGTTTTTCAAAGTTAGAGTGAGTGATAACAAGTTTTCTGATTTTAGAATATATATTTTTGGAGATTACAGTACTTATGAAATCATCCCAGTGATCAGGTTCAGAGGGGGGATGTCCACGGAGGAAGTGTCTAATTCTTATAAATGTAAACATCTCCCTATCTGGAAGGTTGTACATTCTATGGAGTTCCGAAAAAGACCTCATAGTTCCCTCCATGTACATGTCTCCTACTTTTTCGATACCACTCATCCTCCACATGGACAGATCTATGTTGTTAATATAATATAAGATAACATCTATTGGGGATGCCATTGATATAGAGATCCGAATATGGAATCTTTTCTTCAGCGTATGTAGAGATGAAACAAGGTTATTAACTATCGTACCTGGGTAACCTATATTTCGAGCATACATAGGAGTCACCCATATAAGGAGAGAGGGGTCTAGTTGTTTATTTTTATAATGCTCAATACTTAGCCATGGGGGGTTCTTTGTTCTATTAATATTCCAAGCCAGTACATGAGCCAGCTGTGCGGTCTCATATAACTGGAATAGGTCGGGGTATCCCAAGCCACCTTTCTCTAACGGTCTCATCAATATCCGCCTAGATATTCTGGATCTTCCCTCCGCCCACACATAGGAGGCGAAGAGAAGATCCAGATCTTTCAAATGCCAGGGAGGAACCTGCATTGGCAAGGCTCTAAGGATATACAGGAGCTTGGGAACCACATAGGATTTTAGTATAGCTATTCGGCCCATCCAAGATGGGTCAATACCCTTCCAGCGGGAGAGCATAGTTTTCAGTTGTTTTTTTAACTTAGTATAGTTTATATTTATAATTTGATCTAACTTTGGGCAGAATGTAATCCCCAGATAATCAATCCTTTCAGGGCTGTTTTCAATGTAGCCCATGCTATCTAGTATATTTAATTGGATCTCATTCAAATAAAGAGGTATAATCTGGGTTTTAGATATATTGATTTTATAATTTGAGTAATGACCATATTGTTGAATTTCTTTCATCAAGGCCGGAATTGACATCGTAGGGACAGATAGAGACAACAGCACATCGTCTGCATATAGAGTTATACTGTGGTCTTGCTTCCCGATCTCAATTCCTCTAATCAGTGGATTCTTCCTAACAGATACCGCAAAGGGTTCCATCACCAATGCATATAGTAGGGGGGCAAGGGGACAACCCTGACGTGTACCATTATGTATTGGGAAGAGCTCCGATGTCAAGGCCGGGCCCTTGATTTTGGCAGAAGGAGATATATAAAGTGCCCTAGTGAATTGCAGGAAGGGTCCAGAGAGGCCAAAAGCCCGCAGGGTCCCAAATAGGAAGTGCCAATTCACTCTGTCAAACGCCTTCTCGGCATCTAGCGCGAGAAGGGCTGACGGAGTCTCATGTAGATGGATAGTTTCGAGAATATTGAGCACCCTGCGGGTATTGGCCTCCGTGGACCCCCCCGGCATAAAACCCATCTGATCCTGATGGATCAGGTCCCGAACCACAAGCTTCAATCTCTGGGCTAAGATCTTTGAGTATATCTTTATGTCGAGATTAATTAAGGAGATCGGCCTGTAGTTCGGGACCTGAGTCGGGTCCTTACCAACCTTGGGAATCGGTACAATATTTGCCACCATCATTTCTCCAGGGAAATTTTCATCTGCTGAAATTCTATTATACATCCTTTGCAGGATAGGGGTTGTTACGGATTTTAACGTTTTATAAAATATAGCTGGAAAACCATCAGGTCCAGGGGCCTTACCCTCCCTCAGGTCGACTATCGCACCCGCCACCTCAGCGCCTGAAAAGGGTTGATTAAGGGTAATCAATTTCTCGGGTGAAATCTGAGGGAGATCGAGGTGTCTCAGGAACTCCATCATTTCTTGTATTGTAGCTCTTGGTTCTTCAAGATCATATAATTTAGCATAGTAATCTCTAAATGCTGATCCGATCTGAGGGGGGGTAATGCATGTTTCCCCTTTTGAATTTATTATTTTTTTTATCCTAGAGGATTGGGTTAAGAACTTCAATTTTCTGGACATCTCCTTTCCTACTCTGATGTTACTATAATACCAGCGTTGTTTCAACCTCAAGATCATCGCATCTGTTTTCTGTTTGAGTTTTACTTTGATGGAGTTCCTGACGACCTCGACCTCCGTCAGGGTCGCCTCAGTTGGAATTGTTTTATGTCTCTTCTCTGCTTGAGCAAGTGAAACATAAAGGTCTGGGAGATCCCTTCCCATTGCTCTTTTTTTCCAAGCGCCCCGCTTTATAAGATAACCTCTGAGATAGCACTTTAGGGCACACCACAGTGTAAAATCAGAGACTTCCCCATTGTCATTATTCTCCAGGAACAGTCTAGTCTGTTCGATCAGATCCAATTTATCGACCTCAGAAGACAGTAGGGACTCATTTAATCTCCAATCGCCTCTAATTTTATATAGCGGGGCGTCCTTTAGGGTCATAAAGAGCGGAGCGTGATCCGACCAAGAGATGTTGCCCATCCTCGAGTTGGAACACCTCTCAAGGAAGGGCCCCATCATCAGGAAGTAATCTATACGGGAATACGATGCATGGGGGTTCGAGTAGAAGGAATAATCCAGCTCGTCGGGGTGCATAATTCTCCACACATCGTAGAATCCGTTCCTGCGTAGGGTATCTGAAAAACGCTCCGCTCTTATCTCCAGTCGCTTGTTCACCCTAGTGGTGGGCTTGCTGGTCTTCCTATCCCTAGAGACATCCGCTATACAGTTCAAGTCACCCCCCATAACACATATCCCCTTCTTCATTGTCTCCAGGACTTCCATCTTATTATTAAGAAATTTATCTGACTTATCTGATGGGGCGTATAGGTTACAGAGGGTGTATTCTGTGTCATTTATGCGACATATCAAAATTAAAGATCTCCCTTCCTGGTCCGTTAAGTGATGTATATATTCAAATTTAAGATGGGTAGAGATAATGATTGCTACCCCCCGTTTTTTCTTCCCCTGCATAGAGGAGGTGTATACATGAGGAAATTTACCAAACCGCCAAAGAATTGTTTGATCTGCTTTCCAGTGCGTTTCCTGGATAAATGCTATATCAATTGATTCAGATTTCAACGTATCATATAGATAGGACCTTTTATATGGGGAGTTTAGACCCTGGGCGTTGAGGGTAACAAATTTAAGGGACATGAAAAGTCCCCATCCCCCCCCATTCCAAAAATCCCACCTCCACACCGCCTACATCGCCACCAAGCTCTTGACATACAAATTCCCACACACACAAAAAACATACACTGCGCCTTCTGTCTCGGCAGACCTGCCAATACAAAATTGACATACTCCGAGCGAAGACAATACCCCAAACCATCAGGGCACAGAGAGTGGTTTTAGGGCGAATCCGGGACTTAGCCCCATACAGAAGAGAAGAGGGGGGGAGAGAGAAAAAAAAAAAAAAAAAAAGAAAAGAAAAATCACAATAGTCAATAGTGTACGTAGGATTTCAATTAACCTACTTTCCCAGCATGACATGTCTAGATTAAGTACAGCTAAAGTGCTTAATAATATCTCTACCACACTGGCCTGCTTTACCAGCATATCATGTCAAAATTCAATCTAGTTAAGGTGCTTCAAAATACCTCTACGGTACTAGGTTACTGGGCTTTAAAGTAGTAGTATTTCTTGCGCTAGTTACATATGCTGCTTGGTTTTATAGTTAGAGATATAAAGGAAAAAGAAAAAAAAAAAGAAAAAAATTTTTTTTTTTTTTAAAGTGCTTGGTAGTGCTTATGTGACAAACATTTTTTAATAGTGATGCATCGTTATCATTCCAATAGATCTATAATAGATCATTCAGGTCATCGGGTTATATAGGGGTCATCTTTGACACTCACAATCTGTTATATGTCTTAGTCTGGGCCCCTATTACAACCCTGAGCCCAGTGACCCTTTCAAAACTTAGGGTATTAATTGTGTTTATTTCAATCAACAAATATTTAAAGTGTCTAATAAAGGTATCTGTCATCCTTAGAACCATTACAGGACAACCACATATAGACATATAATACAGTGCAAAATAGTGCTTTTACCACTTAGTAGAGTGCTTTATCTAGATCAAAGTGATACATTGTTACTACCGGTCTATTGATACCAAGAATCTATATTATATGGATGTCAATTATCGCCTTTAGATCAGCTAGGCATGTCTGGGTCTAAACCTTAATTAAAACTGTATAGCGCACCATACCTTCATAACCCAGGGAAGAAAGAGTGAAAGTAGGGGAAGGAAGAGATGGAGGGAAGAATATTATGTGTATCAACATTATGAGGTATACAGTAAATAGTCCAGAGAATGTAAATATTTAGGGGGGAGAGAAAAAAAAAAAGATCATCAGCTCTTCTGTAGGGCAGTATCCGAGGAGATCTTAGTAAGCAGAAAGTCAGTCTTAAGTAGGTGGCTGTTCATTCCAAAGTTTCCATTGTATTAGTTTGTCCTTGGTTTGTTGAGGATCGAGACATACGTGGGTCTTGTCATTAAATTGGATTCGCAGTTTCGTAGGGGAACCCCACGTATAGCTGATTTTTTGTTCCCGCAACAGAGTGGTATATGGAGCATACTTCCTCCTATTTATCCTTGTTGCTTGGGACAGATCGGCAAAGATGTTTATTGCTGAAAATCTTGGATCTTTGGGTGGGTTTTTAACAAACCCTCTGGAGAGCATGTCTTTTATTCGTGAGCTATGTAGACAAACTATTACATCTCTTGGGACATTTGACTGATTTAGATTAGGCGGCTTTGGCAATCTGTGTATCCGTTCCACAGGGACTGGGCCCAGTAACTTGTGGTCTACATATAGGGACAGGAGGTCCAGCATATAATGATCCAAGTCCGTGATCTCTTCCGGAACTCCTCATAGCCTAATATTCCGTCGCCTCGACCTATCTTCCAGATCGGCCACTTTGTTCTCCAGTTTTACAATGGAATCAGAAAGTGTAGCATTCTGGAGTTTCAAAGTTTCAGCTTTTTGGAGTGCTAGTGCAATGTCTTGTGCTTGGGACTGTATGGTTAGCCTCAATTGAGACAGTTCTTCCTTAAAGGCTAGTAGGTTGCTGTCTAAGTCCGTTTTTATCTTCAGATATAAAGAATCTAGAGACTTTTCCAGGGTGTCTAGCGTAAGATTGGAGTCTGATTCCACTACTGAGAGTTCGCTTAGTTGATCCGAGGAGGATTTATCTGAGATGATAGAGAGATTAGGTTGAACTTTAGGGGAGTAGTATGCACTTATTGGATGATCCTTAGCAGCCTTATTAGGCCCTTTTATTCTCTCCGTTTTCTCCATTTTAGCTCTATCACCTTTGGGACCCATTCTGATAGACTATTAATTAAACCCAATTCTATATATTTAGGAACAGTGATGACTGCTGTACCCAATTTAGGGAGTGCCCAAGATAACACACTCTGGTATTGCGTTCAAGAAACTGATAATAGTTTCAAATTGTACCCAATTTAAGGATACACTGAAGGCAGGGAGAGAGGTCTCTTTGTGCACAAACTAAGTGTGTGCTGAAATTAGAGAGATGACTTATCACGTTTAGACAGATTCACTCTAGCCAGTTAATACTGGCGTGTTCGGTTTAGAGATGTGCTGGAGGTAAGGAAAAAAAAAAAAAAGCCCCTTGTACACCACAAACTAGATCTATACAGGTAGTCAGATTTAAGCAGATTTAGAGTAGTTTTCCACCACGTGACTTGCGGTATATGGGCAGAATTCTAGTTATGTTTAATTTCAGGTGACCTTCATTAATTCAAAACAGTCAATCAGACAACAGTCTGGTCATAGAGCGATTTTTCACCATATAACTTGCAGAATATGGACACACTTCCACTCGAGGGATTCAGCAGATGTATCACAGAAGCTTCCACACACGTAGTAATATATCCTTAGATAGATGAGTTTCAGTGTGTTCTGTAGTGGTTAAGTGGTTAAATTTAGCCAGTAGCAACTCACTCACTTTGCATTTGGTTTTCCCCTCTTGGCTTGAGGTATAAAAGCTTGCTACCATTTATCAAGCTTGAAGGGGATATCAGAAGGAGGGCGAGACTGAGTGTCTTAAATGAGCCAATTCAGCTAATCAATTCTGTTATATATGATTTCAGGTAACCTTCATTAAATCAGTCCATGCAGTCATTGGTTTTGCACAGTTCAGCTCCAGAAAGAGTTTCAACCACACCACCACAATGAGCTTGCCTCCAATTATCAGTCTTGGAAGAAATCTCACATAGAAATGAAAAGTGTATTTAAGTAATTAATCCAGATACTTGATCCTACTATACTTAGTTTCAGATAGCCTTCAATAGTTCAGACCAATTAGTCAGACCATTTGCACGGTTCCATTTCAGAGTAGGTCTTTCTGCACATGGCTTGCAATATCTGAGCACACTCCCTGATACAGCATTCAGTATTGGTGGTCGAGTAATAATATGCCCCTAAATAAAGGAGTTTCCAGCGTGTTCCTTAATCATTGAGTGGTTAGATTCAGACAACAACTACCCCTTGATCTCTTATTTTAAGTTTTAGATAGATATCAGGCAGGATGTCCTAGTATGTAAAATCGATCACTTTTATCAAGCAGACCCTGCTATTAAACTCATTAATGAATATCAATCTCAGTTTGCAACAAGTAGAGTTACTTATCTGTACTCCTGGGGTCGCATAGTGTTTTACACACGTCAGTAGTTCCTTGTCTTTTTCCCTTGCAGCAGGGGAGTGAGTTGCCACTGACTGTTCCGGAGTTCACTGATGCTGAAAGTCTCACGGATATGGTGTTCGCGGGAGTCGACAAGCGCCTGTCTGTCTCTCTGGAGCTCAGTTCAGCACAGCTTCCTGCTTTCCTCGGCACTGCCCGTTATTCGTCCACGCCCCTCCCCCACACATACGTCCTCACGTCATCACTTCCTCTGACCCTGAACTAAGATTTAGTTTTGCATTTAATCTCACCTCCTTTTCTTGTAGCTTGGGTATTGCCCAATGTAATGCTGCCATGGTTAGCCAGGAAAGTGCAAAACGGTATCACACTTACCACAATATTTTTTTCCTGGCTTTATTCCATGGCAGCATAAGGACATGCGTTTTTTTTCTGGGCTAAGACTGTGCATCACAAGGAAGCAGGGGAACTTATACTCAAGCCATCCAGTTAAAATCCAATTCTGCTGGCTATGGGAAGGATCCACTGTAAATCTGACATGGAAAATAGCCAGGAAAAGAAAATTATGGTAAGTATGATCCCATTTTGCCCTATTTTGGTTAGTTTTTTCATAATTAGCTCAAGCTTGAAATTGCATATATCAAGGAGGTGAAGTGTACAGGAAACATTTAAATGAATAGTACCATGTAAAATGACACTGTCTATTTGCTAACTAAGAATTTGATTGGAAAACCAAGTTGCATGATCTCTTATTAGGCCATTAATGAGAGGCTAAAACAAATTGGCCTAATTGTACACGAACAATACATGACTTAAGAAAAAATAAAGGCAAAGCTGTGTAGAAAGGAATTAAAACTAATTTATTACTTATTACATATATTTTCTCTTTGACAAAAATTATATGGGTAATGTTTCTTTCTGCCTTTTGATAATAGGATACTCACGATTTCTAGGCCAACTAAATTATTGGTGACTTTCCAAAATGTTGCAGGATTTGTTTACTTGGCCAAATATTGTCATAGGAAAATGCTTTTACCAGCCTTCAATGCTTAGCTCACATATTCCACATGTGTCTATAATTACTGAGATCTGAAGTAGAGCCAGTTCATATTCAATCAATTCCACGCGGCGAAAGTGGTTAAGCACAATAGGATAAAACTCTTAGTAACTCTGACTGTAGCTGTGAAATTGAGAATGGATACCACATAATGGTACGGACCCTGAGCTGGATCTTATTACATTGTTATAGTGTAACCCTGGTTATGTCTCCCAATGCCTCCACAGAATGAGAAAGGGAATTATTATGAGCAAACAAGGGTACACTTTTTAAAAGAAATAGAAAACTATTTTCAGAATGAAGAAATTCAATGCAATTGAAATTAAAATCTGTGTGATAAGAAATACAAACATTTTCTGTGAAGTTTTGCTTGTGTGTGTGTAGTGTGTTTGAGTCTAATGGTCTTTTAGAGAGGGAGGTTCAGATTGGGGAAACATGAGATGCACAAGCAGGCCTCACACAGCCAAGATTTCCAATAGACCTTTAGTTTAAACCTTTGTTTGACTAGTGCATCTCTCATGGAAGCACAAGTGACATGTACTGTTGTGCTTGCATGAAGTCTAGTATAAAGCATGTAGGTTGATCCACAATGAATGAACCTCGGTTTATATATCAACTGATTATATTTTAAAATGAGGATCTCTCTGCACAGACCTGACAGACCCCAGATAGTTGGGAGCAATATGTGACCCCTCTGATTGGCTGAAAGATTCTGGGTGTATGTGTAAAGATACATGCTAGATTTACACCAGACAAGTTGTATTTAGGTTTATATTTTTGGCATCTTTACTTGAGAAAAATATCAAACATTAGTTAGTGAAGGTCAGTGATATATGACTAGATCAGGCTCAACATGGGATGATACAAAAGTAAATGTATGTTAATGCAAAGTACTTGAAACCAAAACAATTATTTCCTGCAAAATTGAATGCAACTATGTTTAAAAGAGAAACATATAAAGCTGTGTAATCACAAAGGAAGTAAGAGAACCTAACCACTGAATCCTGACAACAGTCCCCACCATTGAAATTGTTCAAGATAAGAAGTGCTAAAAATATATTAAACTGCAACACACAGTCAAAATTGTTTAAAAAAATGTTTACAAAACTGAAAAGAATAAAAGTGTAAAATACAGACTCAGGGTTGACAGTAAGATTTATGGAAGGTGGTATAGACATCACTACCCTTTCTTCTACATATCTTAGATTTCTAATGCTGACAAGGAGCAATTTGCTTGTGATAAATGGTGCGTGTCCATCAGATAAGTGAAGGTTTTTGATATACAGTAATGACCAGACAGAGAAATGAAATACGAGCTCAAGTGAAAATCCTCAAAACATGATTTAGATAAATGGTTCTGAAACTAAAATCATGAATCACAATGCAAAAGGAGAAGCACATACACTGTGACCAAATTTACTCTGACACTCTGGATATTTCACTCTTTTTTGTAAACATTAAGAACTAAAAAAAATGTTATAACACATTTCAGTTAAAACACACATTTAAAGATATCTATCTATCTATCTATCTATCTATCTATCTATCTATCTATCTATTTATCTATCTATCTATCAGTTATCTATCTATCTATCTATCTATCTATCTATCTGTCATCTATCTATCTATCTATCTATCTATCTATCTATCTATCCGTCATCTATCTATGTATCTATCTATCTATCTATCTATCTATCTATCTATCTATCTATCTATCTATCTATCATCAGTCATCTCTCAGTCATCTATCTATCTATCTATCTATCTATCTATCTATCTATCTATCAGTCATCTATCTATCTATCTCAATAAATGTGTATTTTGCAACAGATATTTATGATGCCGTCTTCTACAAGCAGATTATTGAAATTTCATTAGCAAAAGGACATAAAAAAACAGTTCCTATATTGGTTGCAAACCAGCATAGTCGACATGGTTAAAAGGTTCTGTTTTTGAAAATGAAAACAAGTTATAGTTTCACACAAAGAGGATGCATTCACATGTTAACTTTCTCGCAAATAAAAAGGCAACAAGCAAAACCAAAACTTATTTGTAGAATTTAACTTTTCTCTGTTCTCTAAAAAGTGAATTATAGGGGAGTTTCATCACACTGAAAATATGGAATATGAATTTTTCATGAGCATCTCTATATAAAATGTGGTCACCCTGCTCAACTATACATTGTACAGTCCCCACAAATGGTGAACTGCTCCTGCTAGAAGAATTTAGCTGGCCATGGATAATGGTGGCTATGCATTAAGCAGGGCAAACTTTGTTAAAATATAATAGCCCTTACAATCAGTTATACATTATTATATTGATAGAACACCCCTTTGGCAAGTGGTACATAGTTATGGTTTCAAAATATAATTTTATATTAAACTATGTTATTTCCTCCAATGATGCCTTAATTCATTCTACCAGTTCATGTTTCCAAGCACACCAAGGGTTGGACTTCTGTTAGAGAAACCTTAACTCTATGCTAACTTCTTGATTTGTCTTATTTTTGTGTCATTAGAAAAAAAATGCAATGTGGCAGTGCAAGCTTAGTGCAGTGAAACTTTGAAGACTTGCAGGCACAATTGTCTATTAAATTAGAATGAACATTTCTCTACATGAATAAAAAGAAGTCTAATACAAAGTGTAAAGGCCTCTAAATAAACTAGAGCCTCAACTTAAAAGGAATCTATCATAACTTGCTAGCACAACTAGCATAACTAGCATAACCAATAATTTAATAGACAAAAGCAGGATTGTGAATTTTATCTCAAAAAACAAACTCATTTCTCATTTTTCAGTTTTACTTCAAACAAAATATCTGCATTTTGAGCATCCTGCACAACACCAGGGATACTACTGGGGCATGATTGCAAGATCTGCCTTTTTTCCTAGCCACATATAACTTTTACAGCATGCCCCACTGCAAAATGGAGAATGCAAATATGAACTACTTTGATTAGTCAATTGATCTTCCTCTGAACATATATACGTTCTACACACTGTAGCGCAAAGGAAGACAAACTTGTATAGTTTATCAATTGACTTGTTTACAAGTAAAACCTGCTAACAGAGATACCAGTACCCAAAATCCATTGAACAATTTATAAACAGGTTAATCAGAAAATCTTGGATTATTGGCAAGATGTTATTTATGGATGTGAGACATTTTTATGAAAATTCCCTCCCATTGTTCTATACTCATGCTTGGCATATTAACAACTTTGTTTGACCTTAGTAAGATCATACCTTGTACTAATAAAATATTTTAACTTTGTTGCTTTGGAACATTACCCAATAAGGATTATGCATTGAGTTGTAATTTACTGCAATCCAGAGAGTGTGTTTAGCAAAATCTACAACACTAATACAATCTGGTATAAAATTAATGAATTGCCTAGTCCTTAAATAAACAAGTCCAATCTTTGAACCATGAAATAAATTCAAACACTGCCAATAGTGGAATACTGACATATAGTCTTACACAAATAACTATGTCATTGCCTAAATTATGTTCCCATTATACGGTTTATTTCTATTGAATCAAGAGAAATGTAAATTTAGTTTGATAAAAATACAGCTTATGTAATAGAGCAGATTTAGAAAATTTGAATTGTGTATATGTGTATATGGAAGCAACTTGATCTTGCTTATTTTTCAATTGCAATGCTTCAGGAAGTATGTAGCTTCAAGGTCCACTCTAAACAATTATTTTTTGCTTGGTTTGGAGATGCATGTTAAATTAAGCATGCCCTATTTGTGCAGTTGCATAACTTTTATATACTTAGTAATGCAATCAAATAGACATGCTCCATCCCTGGACCAGAATATAAAAGAGTATACAGCTGTATGCTCAGAATTGATCATGCCCAGGTCTTCCCTCATTGGAAAATAGACTTTACTACTGAAAGCAGTAGGAGTGATACTAAATACATAATATTCTATGAAGTGGAGGAATTTTGGTTTTAAATGGTGATTAGTTTTGTATTTTCTAGCACACAGGTGTCCTAATATTTTTTGGGCTCTACATAATTAATTATATACTGTAGTCTAACTGCCCTTATTACATTATAGTCTAGTCCAAATGCTTTTCTTCATCAGCACAAAGTATAATGGGCTGATTTAGCCTCTATGCATACATTAGAATCTGGTGTTTTAACATTTTCCTAAGACCGACACTATCAATAATAAAGGAGAAATATATAGGGATAATGATTAGTGTTGAGCGAACCCGAACCGCACTGTTCGGGTTCGTAGCGAACATTACGGTGTTCGGACCCCGGACCCGAACATTTCACTGTATGTCTGTGTTGGAGTTCGGGGTTCGGCTATAAACCGAAAGTCTATAAACCGAAAGACATTCGGTTTATAGACTTTCAATTTATAGAATAGCAATAGCATTACATGTATTCTATAAACCGAAAGTCTATAAACCGAAAGACATTCGGTTTATAGACTTTCGTTTTATAGAATACATGTAATGCTATTGCTATTCTATAAAAAGAAAGTCTATAAACAGAATGTCTTTCGTTTATAGACTTTCTGCTTATGGAATACATGTAATACTATTGGCTTTCTATAAACCGAATTAGAGTCCCCATTCATAAGAAATTCTTATGAATGGGGACTCTAGTTCGGTTTATAGAAAGCCAATAGTATTACATGTATTCCATAAGCCGAATGTCTTTCGGTTCATAGACTTTCGGTTTATGGAATACATGTAATGCTATTGCTATTCTATAAACCAAAATAGAGTCCCCATTCATAAGAATAGATCAATTGACCTATTCTTACGAATGGGGACTCTATTTCGGTTTATAGAAAGCCAATAGCATAACATGGCTATTGGCTTTCTATAAACCGAAATAGAGTCCCCATTCATACGAATAGGTCAATTGACATATTCGTATGAATGGGGACACTCACCCACATTTTACTTCATTTTTCAGCCCTCTAGCCCTTTCCAGGACTTTTTTAGAGGCATTTTAGTGGCCAAAGTTAGGGTCCCCATTGACTTCAATGGGGTTCGGGTTCGTTGTCAAGTTCGGGGTCAAGTTTGACCCCGAACCCGGACTTTTTTCCGAAGTTCGGACGAACCCGCCAAACCCGAACATCCAGGTATTCGCTCAACTCTAATAAACTAAATGCAGTATGTGAGCTGGGGTCAGGAACCAAAGAGGGTAATCAGGCGAGCCACTATAAGGCGTACAGAGATCAGCAAAGTCAGGGTGAAATCCAAAATACAGGAACCAGAAGGGTAGTTAGCCAAAACAGGTAAAACACAGGAATAAACGGAATCACAGGAAATGCACTTGGAAGCCAGAAACAATGCAAGGGCAAGAAGGTGTTTAAACAGGTGAGTAACTATGGTAATTGTTTGAGGAAAGAGGCTGGCCATTATAAAATAGCTAAGCAACCAGTGGCAGAGCTAGGCATTTGGGTGCCTGGGACAGTCCCTGAGTTTGTTGACTTTCGCAATACACACTTTTTTTTTTAACTCTCTCCCTCAAGACAAAAAAAATGTGTATTGAGAGGGGCGGCAAGCTCAATTAGATACAAAACATGCTCACTTTGAGGTTCAGCTAAATTTTTCATGCCAGACTCAGGCCACTCAAAGTGGCCTCATGCGACAGATCGGATACTGCTGCAAGATCTGCAGCACAGCTCATTGTGATGAGCTATTGTGTGGCTCAGTGCTGCCCTCCAAAAATAGCTGCCCATGGCGGACCGCCCCCACTGCCCTGCCCTCCAGCCACGCTACAGTGAGCAATCCAGACACAGGGGTGGAAAGAACTGCTTGTATAAAACAGGTGAGAAACCTTTACACCATGCTTAACATCCCTTTATTGGTGAAATATGCATTGTACATGCTCATAGTGAGGCTAAAGAGCAAAGGTGTTCTGTACTAATTTTTGTAGGCTGATACTTTGTAATATAGGCTAGCAAAGCAGCAGCATTTGCTTGAAATTAGGTTTAGTCATTAAAAAGACACTCATCATGTTAAGAGGTCCGGTTGGCTTCCCATGTTTTATGATGCTATAAATCTCATTCCTAATAAATGACATAATAATTAATTCATGTGTGGCTTTTTTCTGTCCTATATCCTGCATTGAGCATCAACCATTTTAACCTAAAATAACAGGGGTTTTGGATTGTTGCATTGACTGTTCTTTTCTACACGCAGAATTAGCTGCATTCAAAATAATACCAAAGCTTTTTGAAATGTGGAAGCAGAACCACATCTAAGTAGAGGAGATCAAAACATTATGTCTCCAACTGTTGCTAAACACACAAGATTATCTCACCGGCACTAAATCCTTTAAGAAACCGAACTGCAGTAGGCATTTATTCTGATAGGATTATGGCTGTATCATCTATAATAACATCTCATAATGAATAAATGCCCCATTGCCATCATAAACACTGTTTGTAAGACTTTCAAAGTTTCAAATAATTTATGTGCTATGGTCTACTAAATTTCTATTGCCTGGTCTGTTTCTGTTTAATTCTCTGATACCTAATTGCAGTGGAACACTTCAACACCGTTAAATTAAAACAATCTCGACTACTAGCTTGTTCTTGCCTATGATCTGGCATGACTTCAAAAAAGAAAAGAAAGAGATCTAAAGCTATTTCAGATGTTTCATTCAAACCAAATATATTGCTTATGTCTAATATTAAAGCAAAGGCCATGCAAAATATAATTATCTGCATTAAATAACATTCCAAAGAATAGGAAGAAATCTGACATGCGATACTTAATCTGTAAAATAGTTTACAGTTCTACCAGTGTCTATTCAGAATGGCTCACTTTTTGTGTTTTGATGTTTGTAATTTGGTTTATGGTATTCTTTTTATATTTTCGCCATGTGTCCATTAACAATTACTTTGATTTTTGGTATCTTATTTTAAAAACTGAATTTTTTTTTATTTTTTTTAATATGCAAACGGGATCAGGAAAATTAAAATCAGCAATGTACAAGGTAAAACAATATCATTTAATAGTGGCTGATAAGATGAAGCAAGTTCTGTGTCGATGTAGCATCTTTTCATAGACATATTTTGGTTAGTTGACAGTTTTTCTTTCAAGATTAATGTGCTTATGAAAACCTTGTGTGTTACTCCATGAGGCAAGCTTGAAATCCATCAACATTACCATGATAATGACACAATGCTGGGAGAGCATGCTAAATGACAAACAGAATCTAGTTTTCACAGAGACCAGTGTGTGTTAAAGGAAATGGTCTGTAGCATTTCTTGGCCTACTTCCAAACACAGTTCCTGCTCTGCTCTTAGCACTCAAGATCTTCAAGTAAAGTAGCTTTGCAGTAAGACGGTCCCTCTTTTGTAATATCAATCTTAATATACTTTACAAACCTTTACATAAAGATTGTTAAATTAATATGTGGTATTTTCTGAGTCATATAAATTGCTAAGTGAATTAGAATGATGATAACGGACTTTGACAGCATTAATGGAGTGTCATTTTGTAGCCTACACAAGAATACTTCATTCTGCAGGGCTACTGCTTTCTGGTGTTTGGTTGTGGATCTTTTAGATTTATAGTCTAGAGGGCCGTACTTTGCGCTCAGAATGAAGTAATATAAAAATATCCTATGGAATTCTCAGGCTGTCTGCGGTCTATAGAAAAACCCTTGTTGGCAAAATCCAGCTTCCATGTCTCAGTTTGACAGCACTGTGTGTAATGAGTATGACTACACTGTGGTGGAAGAGACTTTTTTTTCAGTCATGATTTACTTCGTTGCCTATGTTTTTGGCGTGCAATGCAGCACTTATTTCCTGGTTTTCCCCTGGCGTTGTACGTTCGCTGAATTAACCTATTTGATGAGAAAAACAAAGTTTATACATAAACATCCAGTATTGCACACACGATAATAGCTGGTTTCAGCACCTAAGTTCAAGCAGCACCATGTGGAAGCCGTGGACCATATAGCTGTACATACGGTACTGTGCTCTATGGCGGAAAAAATGTTCTGCTGTCTTTTTTTGGATGTGTAGAGATATTCAACAATTCTATACTGGCTCAAGTTTATTCTAATTATAAAAATATAAATTGTGATGAATATTGTATGGCATGACACGGGTATTAACTAATTTATCCAAAGGTTTTATTATATGTCTTATGAAGAAATGTATATACTAGACTTAAATCAGTCTGCTATGCATTTGTATATCTCCAAGTTGAAATGGATTAGAACATGTACAGATTTGTCTTTATAAATAATGATGTTGAAATATCTGTCCTGATACAATTAGGGTTGCTATGAGTGGATTCTGATCACTGAATTAACTGACTATGGCCACAACACTGCTGAGTTGATTCTATAACCGGTGTTGGGTGTTCTTACTGACAAGCTCCAGTTTTTTGGTACTGCGTTTCATTCTTGGGCTTTGTTTTCAAGGCCCCAAGCCCCAAGATGCCCATTAATAAAGTGTATATCAGAGACAAAGGTAGAGGTTGGCTTTATTTACATCTATGTACCCAGTACTCCTTGCAGTGGTGATTGAGATGTACTCTGGGGATATCTGTGGGGAAAAAAACAGGTCTGCTTTCTTGTTTCAAAAGTGTACTGTAGCAGCCTCCAGCGATTCTCTACAGAATTGAGTTGATTCTATGTATAGAAATATTAATTGTGATAGATAATAAGAATCGTTCTAAAGGTCACTTTTTTATGCTCTTTATCAAATCCTTACACACACCCGAGGCAATGCTAGCATTTACTACTTCCACTAAAAGGTTGTTCAAAGTATAAATATTTACTACTCTTTCTATAAACAGTTCTGTCAATTTTCCCTTAGTCATTGATTTATAAAAGTTATTTTACTATTCCAGACAAAGAAATATTTTTTTCACATCATTTACATTTTTCTTTACTTACACGTTTTGCAATAAATAGGCAATCCAAATGTTCCTCAAAAATTAGATCATAACCAACTTTGTTAACTTTTTTGTTTGTTTACACATAAGAACTGGTTCCTTTATAAAAGAAAACAAAAAATGATTGACATGGAGTTAACAGTTTTCTAAAGAATGTTTTCCCACACATTCACAAAAAGAATAAAAAACTCAAGAATTAAATGTGCGTAAAAGGTCGGCAAACAGTTGATTCCAGTAGGTTGCAATGGGTCAGACAAGTAATAATGCAGAACAAGGTGTGTTTTATGTTGTTTAAACACTCACACCCTTAATGTTCAGTTTATATCCAAACTGACAGTGGTATTTACAAATAACCCAAAATGCACAACCCATGAAGAGATTTATTTATTGGATTTAATTACATTTCCATGCATGATATTGTGCAAATAATAAAATGAAATAAGAGGCATGCTGCAAGCTTGCCATAAAATGAGTTTTAGAAATATGTTGATACATGTATTTTTATGAGAATAATAAAAAAAGAAAAAAGACGAATGAAGACAGATGCCTTAGTCTCCTCTTTTTTGTCAAGAACATGTGTACATTGGGCTAACTTTGTTTCCTTCATTGTTATCACGCTTGTAAGTTTCTGGCTACAAAATATACCAGATCAACAGTACAACACAAGTCTACAAGCATTACCTTTACTTGACTGAATAAAACATCAATCATCATGTATAAAGTATTTCCAAAAATATTCTTGTTAGTAAATGCCTATATCAAATACACCAGATAGATGACAGATGTGTAAAATCAGAATTGTTCACATTCCAGCTCATCCAAAACTTTAGTCACCAACTGGGTTGTTTGTTTATGGTTGTTTGAAATTTGTAGTCATTTAACCCCTCTGTGACACACGGTGCTTGCGTCCCAGACGAAGCAAGCACCAAAACGTCACAAATTGTTCGTGGCCACCGATCACAAGGTGATGAGTAGCCAGGAACACTATGGCAGAGATTCGATCAGGGTCTTAATAGACCCTGTGGGTCCCTGCCAAAAGATCGCGAGACCACCGGACGTTACATGTGACGTCACGGAGGCGTGCCCGAACCTGGAAGTTCAGGCACGGCGAGATTTCGTGAAATGTAGTCGGTGTTCGCCTCCATATTTTCCAGGTCAGACGGATCCCTGCAGCGGCATCTGAGCACAGCAGTTAAATGCTGGACGTAACTATGAAAATCAGGACGGCATAGTACGTCCTACCGTAGGGAAGGGGTTAAAGTGAACTATGTGATATTGTTTTCAAAAATGCCTTTATTAGCTGATTAGTCAACAAATGGTGATATCACACATGGGCTTCACAAAAACTCCAGTTGTGGTTGAAAACGTTGCGGTTGGGACAATAAATTCCACTTTCTCACTGTAGTGCTGGTAATTTTTTTTATTTATTATCACACATAGGCATGACGTCAGTATAATTTGTTTAGCATTTTTTTAGATCTGTTATTTATTGAATATACTCAATTCAGACATGTTAACAGAAAGGGTCGATGAAAAGTGTCAGAATTCGCTACCAGATAGTTATGCCCCTGGTAGGTAATTTTTTTACATTCAAACATCTTTGATCCTAGAAATTTCAGTAAAAATCTAAAAAACCTGAAGACCAACAATGTGTAACTGATAACATAAAAAAAAAAACTGGCTCGTATGATTCTCGCTTAGGGTGCGAGAGGTCCCACGTTGAAATCCCGGACGAGACATAGTCTTAAATTAGAGGGGCAACGATTTAAAAGTAATATCAGGAAGTATTACTTTACTGAGAGGGTAGTGGATGTATGGAATAGCCTTCCAGCAGAAGTGGTAGAGGTAAACACAGTCAAGGATTTTAAGCATGTGTGGGATAGACACAAGGCTATCCTAGCTATAAGACCGGGAACGGAGGACTAATAAACGTACTCAAAAAAAAAAAATTTGGGGGCAGACTAGATGGACCGAATGGTTCTTATCTGCTGACACATTCTATGTTTCTATTTAATATTTGGAACCATGAAAACGTTCTGAAATGTTATCTAATACAAAAAGGGTTTGTGCATGTTAAACGCAAGATAACCATAGAGAGTCATTTGCCCTTTTTTTACGGTAAGACATAGGTTTTATTCTCAGCATTTCTCGTATACTACAGCATGTCATTAATTATATACTATTGCAAAATCATTACAATATGAAGTTTGTCTCACGGTTGTCTTAGGCAATGGCCTACTCATCTAAATAAAATTCTACTGTTGGAAGTGAGAAATGTGCAAACAGTGTTATCACACTGGGGCGTTAATGTCAACAATAACTTTGAAACTGGGAACAAAAATCTATCTGACACTATATTAATTGTGTGTAACAAGAACAGTAGATCTGCCTTGTTTATAAGATCAGTTAGGATATAACCTTTGCTGATAGCCATTGAAGTAGACTAGACACAAACCTAGATTTCTGTCTATGCCTCACTGATAAAAGCACTTCACTTATTTTTTTAGGGACTGGAACTGCCTATTGTCTCTCTGTCGAGATGGGTGTCAGGTGAAAGTCCTGTCAAGCAGTTACCTTAAATTTATTCATGAAACCTTTTTGGAATCAGAATTCCACAATATTTCCATTAGGCATTCTAAGTACAATGGTTCCATTTTACTGACATGTGGCCTAATGACTAAGCAGTTATCTGGGGTGAACCAATAAATAAGTTGTAAAAAAAAATCAGGCTAAAATAGCTGATTTCGAAAAATAAGTATTTGGAGAATTGGAGAATTTTTTTTTTAGAGTCAACGTTATTTTGTTCTGATTTTTGTAATTATTTTGTCATTTCACTTTTTAGTGAGATCCCATGCATATTTTATGTTACTTTTTTGGAGGGTTCTTACCCAACCTTCATTTTTGTGCTTAAAAAAATCAGATAGATGGAAGACAGGAAACATATGAACAAACCAAGCCCATGACTTCCAGAAAATAATATAGGTCACACTCTATGATAGTGGTTGGATTCAGTCTCTTCAAACTTCGATATTGTCTCCTGAACCCAGAGTTCTACATCATTTTGAAACATTCATTTTAATCATTTCAAGATTTTTAATCCAAAATTTCAGAGCACTGACTTCTGAGATGAGAGTGGGGAGCATGGGTGAGCGGATTTAAGAAAAACTAGGAGCAGTACCAATAGAGGGTCGCAATCACAAAGCCCCTCACAAACAGGCACACTGACCTAAGGCAGGCCCAGAATATATAAAAGATCAGAACCCGGTAGAGCCACTTTGTCAAAACCTCTGTCTTCTCCAGTAGACGAATAAAGATGAAAAAAAAAAAAGAAAAAAAAATATACATTGAATAATACTAACTCCAAGTTGTGATGGATATGTGAGGATGCAGTAGTTTCCATGAAGAAGAATTGAAATTTGGCTTCTCAAAAAATAAAATATGATAATAAACAGGACATCCCAGCATTAATAAGCCAGCAGAAATTAAACTAATATAATAACCATTTTTTTCTATTATTCTGCTGACTGGAGAATGCATGTGAGAAAAGAAATTAATTATGTGAGTTATTGTTTTTTTATTATTATTATTATTATTATTGCACCGTGTGTGCTCGTATGCTGGGTGATCGCACAGGAACAGCACGCAATTCTCAGAAAGATCAGTCTTCTGCCCTTAACATTTTTGTGACTGTCATCAACTATCAATTTTGTCTAACTGCTTTTCTCTTTTATACATACAGAAAGGCTACCAGACATTCTTTTGTTCGCTTGATTTATTTTTACCGACAACATCTATATCCTATTTACAAGGAATTTGTGACACCGAATGAGAAACACTATTTTTACAACCAGTCTGAGATGCAATTCTCTGTGTTTTGTTGAATGTATCAATAAGATAACATACTCTAGTGTGTTAAATCTTAAAACAACAAAAAGGACAACAGAAGGCATTTCATCATAGTAATGAATGCGACAAGAGCACCTTGACTCAGGAGTATACTGGTACTGTATACCAATGTATAATGTGGGTGTGAAACAATATGACAGTGAAAGAACTATCACAAATGTTCCTGATGACAGATATATTAACTGACAGTCTATAAAATGTAGCAATTACAATTGAGAAATGCAAGTTCATTTAGCTCATGGTTACACCACTGGCCTGCTTCATATACCTTCATGTAATTCAGTTTATTACTTATTATTTGTTACATATTGCTCACGATAGGAGAAATTAGTCAACTGAACATAATTTACACTGCAAATGCTTAGCAAGTCCAATCAAACACAGGCATGCTCAAACTGGCATACATACACTGACAGACTACTGCCTGGTTGGCATTATTACACATCCAGGTGCAAAATAGTATATTATTATAGTACTAGACATTAAGCCCGTTAAATTAACGGGCGCTAGAACATATGTGGTCAAACATTTGTAAAAACAGACTTGTTCCAGTACAAAATTTCAGCTCAAATTTCGTAAGAAAAATTGAAATTGCTACATTAAAACGCTTTTATATACATTTATTAAACTTACAGATTCTTTAGGCAAGTGCCTGAAACTGATCTGTAAAACTTTTAAAGAAAACCGCAAAATTTGTTTGTGAGAACGCTAGCACTTTTAAGTGTGCACCAGCCCTTATGATGTCTCTTTTTTTGTCTCGTCTTGTTGTTAATGCACTTTCAGTGGCAGATTTTTTTTACACGTTTTTTTTTTTTTCTAACAACGCGAGAGCCGCATGACGTAGCCAGCTCTGCGCATAGAGTCCCTGTTGCCCTAGCAACGTCGGGGACATGCGCAGAGCTGACCGAGCGGCTCTCGCTTGACATCACTCGCCCGCCGCCACTTGTAACGGCCGCTGCCGCTTAGAAGTAAGCCCAGGTGAGCGCGCACCCGCCCAAACCAATATACTGAATGACTTTTTAATTGATTTTACTGAATGTACTAGGTATACTACCTAGATCTAAGCAGATATATGCAGGTGTGAATACAGGGAGTGCAGAATTATTAGGCAAATGAGTATTTTGACCACATCATCCTCTTTATGCATGTTGTCTTACTCCAAGCTGTATAGGCTCGAAAGCCTACTACCAATTAAGCATTATAGGTGCATCTCTGTAATGAGAAGGGGTGTGGTCTAATGACATCAACACCCTATATCAGGTGTGCATAATTATTAGGCAACTTCCTTTCCTTTGGCAAAATGGGTCAAAAGAAGGACTTGACAGGCTCAGAAAAGTCAAAAATAGTGAGATATCTTGCAGAGGGATGCAGCACTCTTAAAATTGCAAAGTTTCTGAAGCGTGATCATCGAACAATCAAGCGTTTCATTCAAAATAGTCAACAGGGTCGCAAGAAGCGTGTGGAAAAACCAAGGCGCAAAATAACTGCCCATGAACTGAGAAAAGTCAAGCGTGCAGCTGCCACGATGCCACTTGCCACCAGTTTGGCCATATTTCAGAGCTGCAACATCACTGGAGTGCCCAAAAGCACAAGGTGTGCAATACTCAGAGACATGGCCAAGGTAAGAAAGGCTGAAAGACTACCACCACTGAACAAGACACACAAGCTGAAACGTCAAGACTGGGCCAAGAAATATCTCAAGACTGATTTTTTTTATGGACTGATGAAATGAGAGTGAGTCTTGATGGGCCAGATGGATGGGCCCGTGGCTGGATTGGTAAAGGGCAGAGAGCTCCAGTCCGACTCAGACGCCAGCAAGGTGGAGGTGGAGTACTGGTTTGGGCTGGTATCATCAAAGATGAGCTTGTGGGGCCTTTTTGGGTTGAGGATGGAGTCAAGCTCAACTCCCAGTCCTACTGCCAGTTCCTGGAAGACACCTTCTTTAAGCAGTGGTACAGGAAGAAGTCTGCATCCTTCAAGAAAAACATGATTTTCATGCAGGACAATGCTCCATCACACGTGTCCAAGTACTCCACAGCGTGGCTGGCAAGAAAGGGTATAAAAGAAGAAAATCTAATGACATGGCCTCCTTGTTCACCTGATCTGAACCCCATTGATAACCTGTGGTCCATCATCAAATGTGAGATTTACAAGGAGGGAAAACAGTACACCTCTCTGAACAGTGTCTGGGAGGCTGTGGTTGCTGCTGCACGCAATGTTGATGGTGAACAGATCAAAACACTGACAGAATCCATGGATGGCAGGCTTTTGAGTGTCCTTGCAAAGAAAGGTGGCTATATTGGTCACTGATTTGTTTTTGTTTTGTTTTTGAATGTCAGAAATGTATATTTGTGAATGTTGAGATGTTATATTGGTTTCACTGGTAAAAATAAATAATTGAAATTGGTATATATTTGTTTTTTGTTAAGTTGCTTAATAATTATGCACAGTAATAGTCACCTACACACACAGATATCCCCCTAAAATAGCTAAAACTAAAAACAAACTAAAAACTACTTCCAAAAATATTCAGCTTTGATATTAATGAGTTTTTTGGGTTCATTGAGAACATGGTTGTTGTTCAATAATAAAATTAATCCTCAAAAATACAACTTGCCTAATAATTCTGCACTCCCTGTAGTTGCTCTATGTTGCACATATATTGTTATAGCATACATATAACTGGAACAGATAATCATCACAATTAGTATGAGAGCCAACAAATATAAAACTGAAAATATAAGGCATTATTATTACATGAAGAAATGTATGTAATACATTGTAAGGGTGATACCCGTTCTCTGCCCAGATCTCTATCAATTAAACATATCTATAAGCGTCTACTCAATATGCGCTGACATTTGGGCTCAAAATGGTGCCTCTAAAGTACGGAATGATTTAGGGCACTTTTGGGACATATCCGGAACCGATATGGTATGGAAAAAAAAAATAAACTTCATAGGAAATAGGCACAGATTCAAGAAACTGGTACAAAATATTGAACAGCCAATCACTGTTGATGAATCTGTGTATAAGTACTGACCACATAGCAAGACTACTATTTTTAAACAGGATCTGCAGATTACTACAAAAAACAACCCAATGCATTAAAAGAAAGAGATGGCAAGCCAAGGGTCAGGGCCCCACTGAGGCCATTATTTTATTTATTTATAGGGTCTAGGTCCAGTGGGCAGCCCCAGGTCCCAGGGGAGGATGTGGGGAGGAATTTAAAGGGACACTCCCACCAAAAATGAAAAGGGGTTTATTTTTTTATTTTGAATTGTTGGTTTCATGTATTTTTGTTTGTGAGTTTATTTTATGAAATATTTTACAAAGCAAGTGTGACTGGGCGTTGGCATTTTGGGAAATATAGTGTTTTGGGGTGCCACCCACCAGTGTCTTTAAAGCACTGGTATCTCACTTTTGGGTGGGGGACACAGAATGCAGTCTATGAGTGTGAATTCTGACCATGGACTTGCGTTGAATTTGAGGGTAATGTAACTATCACAAGGGGGTGGAGATGTGATCCTTTTTGATCAGGTCAATCTCCTCTCATTGTGTTGGAAGGCAGGTAAAAAAAAGTTGTACACAGCCACCTAGTCCTGCCCACTAGTTATACACAGGAGCCAGTAAGAGAGCAGGGGTATATCTTATAACATCAACATGCAGACTCTTGCCACTGTTGTAAAGTGAGACTTGCTGGAAGATTTTAAAGAATTCTCAAAAAGGGAGATAATTTTATCTTTACTCTTATATGTAATTAATTCAAACATATTAAACAAACCAGTGGCATATGTCTCATATATGTGTTTTAAATGCAAAAGGTAATCTAGTTACATCTTATGTAAGTGGTAGTGTCCCTTTAAAAGTTTTTTTAGTCCAGAGGGGATATAATTATTGAATGGGGACCAGGACAGTAGCAGTTGCCCTGGTACCCATGTATTTTTAGGGGCCCCACTGGGATTAATAATTTTTTAAAATTTCATTTTGGGAATAATTCGGCTACGTCCATTATAGCCGAATTAGCACTGAAATATTTCTATATTATCATAACGTAGTCTATGGAGATGATAGAGCCTATCTTCGGTTTGGTGTATTTCAGTCTGCTTTCCTAAGCATCTCTAAATAGCTATCCATCTTCACAGCCCCCTATTCATTAGTATTTCAGTTTTGAGCAAGAGATTAAAATGTAACTGGTATGAAGCTGTTTTTCAGGAGATGGGCTATGCCCTTATTTCCTGCGAATGGAAATCTCAATGCTTCAGCATAAGTTTGGTGTGGAAGAACGTGACTGGCCCACACAGAGCCCTGACCTCAACACCATAAAACACCATTGGGATAGAATGGAATGGAGATTGTGAGATAGGCTTTCTCATCCAACATCATTGTCTGACCTCACACATGCTCTACTGGAGGAATGGGCAAAAATTCCGACAGTAACACATCACAATCTTTTGTAAAGCCTTCCCAGAAGAATGGAAGCTGTTATATCTGGAAAGAGAGGACTGTCATGAAGTGAGTCCTGACAGCCTGAGTGACTGGGGTTCTTGGAGGGGCCTGAGGGCCACACACCTCCCTGTAGATTATGGACCCTGGCTTATGTCCCATAACTCTATACGTTAATATTGTTAGTTAGTTATATTCTGTTATTATATTGGTTTATGTGTAATGTTTAATTCTGTGAGTAGACCACTCTGAAGGGTTATGATGTTTCAGTGACTAGAATTAATAGTTTACTCCAACATCCATTGTTCTGTATTAACGGGGTGACATTAGTATACAATGGGGGGATGGAACTAACATAGTTCTCCAACTAACTGGGGCTAGGGATACATTAGATTGCAAACCAAATAGGAATTACCATACAGTGAGTAGACACACAGTAAGAAACATAATGTACACAACATAATCAGTTTACCAGTTAATACAGTTAATACAGAACAATGGATGTTGGAGTAAACTATCAATTCTAGTCACTGACACATCAGAACCCTTCAGAGTGGTCTACTCACAGAATTAAACATTACAAGGACCAACAACATAAGTGTGTTTTTGGAATGAGATGTCATAAAAGTACCTGTTGGTGTAATGGTCAGGTGCCCCAATACGTTTGTCCATATAGTGTGTGTATACCTACTGTTGACAACATACTCACTTCCATAACTGGAATTATTCGGTCTTTGTAAAATGCTTTCCTGCAGATCTTACCTTTTGGTTTTTACTGGCTGACATAATAGGATTTAAGAGACTTTTACTAATTCTTTATGAACAGTAGAGAATTCAAGATGGGCTTCAGAATCATAGTCATATCATAATCCCCAAAGTAAGTACATAAAGCAAAAGGACATACCATCATGTTTATTCACATTAGTTACGTTATCAAGTCTTCTATCACTTCTGACAGATAACATGCTGACAGTTTACCCTGTTTATTTAGTACATATTTTAGTCAGTCCAAACAGGAGATATGGTATATTTTCTCTGTAGGTGGTATACTCATCAAAGGCTGATCATTTTCTTATGTGAGATAAATATCACTTCCTGCTATGTAATTCTATGGGGATAAATCATATGATAAATTTATAACTATTACATGGATTATATCTATCATGATATATTTATAAAATACCCTTTTTCTGAAAATAATCTTCATAGATGTTTCTTTTAGATAATGTTAATGGGACTTTATTGTTTATTGTTTATATTATAAATGTATAGAAGCAAACATGAAGAAAACTGGCATCACCTGTGGCTTGATATGCAAATGAACTTCTTTCAATGGAATAGAGTAATTTCCATATAAAGCCACAAGATGATGTCACCACAGACACATTTAAAAACATATTTTTTCTTTAGTTTTTGCATTTGTTAGGAATTCTTAATTTTATTCACATTAAAAAACAATGTTCAGGGTACGGAGTTCTTTTAATGCAAGCCATTTAACGTAACAATGATGTACTAATTAATCTTATTGCATGAGTGTTTAAACATTTAAATACAGATATCGTAATTATATGTAAATATAACAACAATATATAGAACGTTTTATGCATTAGCAAAATGTACTGAAGTACCGTAGTTTATATTGATGTTCATGAACCTTGGTAAATAAATAGTTTTTTGTATTCTACCATGTACATAAATAAAATATTTTCCATTTGGAAAGGGAAGTACTGAGCGGTGCAGATGTATTAGCTGCATTTAACAATACATGGATTATATTAACAAAAGATAAATTCATTTAACAAAATATAAAAAAAATTATTAAACATCACCCATAGTTATAGTAATAGAAAAAATCTGTGACTTAGAAGTAATACACAAAATTCACAAAATAATTCTTGATCTTTTTAACAATAGAATCCAATGATTCATACTAAAATAAATGCAAAATGAATTCATCTATGTTTAATTTAAAACGTATCTTTCAAAAATGACATAGAAATTATTCTCTTTTATCCACTGTCAGATGTCCATAAATATGTCATTACTGATTACATTTGTGTCAACAAAAGACATTATTAGATTTATTTAACGTGATATGCCTTCCAGATGTACAAAACCTGACAACCATGCAATTTGAAATTCAGATTGTTTTTGTGTGTGTACACTAATTGTACTTTTTTTTTTTTTTTTTTTAAATGGCAGCAAAGTGAGGATGTAGAAAACCCACAACATGCTGCAGGAATAAAATAAAATATTCAACCACGGTGATTTATGATGAAATTCACATCTTATTAATGCCGATATGACATTATCTCCTTTAGACATCTTTGGACTAGACATTGTTGTGTGTGTGGAAAGAGCAATATGAAGAGGCTAAGCAGACAGTGAGTTATATTCTATTGTACCTGTGCATGCAATAGATTTTTCCCACGGATCTTCCACGTAGCCGGATGGGGGTGTTGACTGTATGGTATTTGGTTAAGCAAACTGCTGAATGTATTGATGATCGCTTTAAGACATGGGGGAGGAGTCTGGAACTGTTCACATTGACACCGAACAGTGATTTTTGTAGAGCTACAGCGTACATACAGCAGGGGATGGATCTCAATTAATACATGTTCCATTTTGTTTCCTTTTACCTGGACGTTTTCAAACACAGTATTAATAGTTTTGAAAGCTAAGCTTTGTATAACATGCATTATAAATACATTTCATAACTTTATATCCTACTGATTATACACTTGCAAGAAAAATACTCTTTACCTTATATTTTCACATCCTTTCAATGAACTGTGTATATTGTTGGGGTATATAAATAAAAGGTAATGATTGTTGATCATCAAGCTGAAGGAATGTGATTATGTATTTTTTTTTTACGGCACAGTTGGATGCCAGACATAAACATTCTAGACATGCGTACATTGACTAACTTACATAATGGCTTGTAAGATGAAAAATGTAGTGAAAGAGTTCTTGCTGAGGTATTTATTAAGTGTTTGAGCAGTGAGTATTTGTGCATGCAAATTATGTTCAGTGTTATATAACGGTTGTGTGTGTGTGTATATATATACACATATATATATGTGTGTGTGTGTGTGTGTGTGTGTGTAATATGTAGTATTCTCATTTGCTGTTTTGCTACTGCATTGGTAGAAATATGGAGGAACCTATGGAAATTTCATAAAATGTTTTTATAGATTTCAACATGACTGACCTGGTTGCTGACAATATGAACATTGGGGATGGACAAAAGGAGACTATGTCATCACTGGTGATGTAGAATAATGACCCATCAACTTCACAGCACTTCCCTGCATGACCTTTGGGACTAAAGCTCTCCCCCAACCTCGTCAGCTTTTCCCACTCGCGCCTTGAAGATTTCGCCCGAGCTGCCCCCTCTCTGTGGAACTTCCTTCCACGGAGCATCCAGCTCTCTCCCTCTTTTTCAAACTTTAAAAAGTCCCTCAAAACTCATCTCTTTAAAGAAGCTTACTGATCAACCCACTAGATCGGTCGCTTTACCTCTAGCTAATCCCACCTAGCTGGAACACACACAATTAATCTTTGGCCAATGCTACCTAGTGCCAACCATCGACATTACAACTTACTTTTCTCTGACCTCTTCACTCCCTTATGTGCTTCTTGTATCCCATTACCTCTAGATTGTAAGCTTGCAAGCAGGGCTTTATACCTCATGTACCAGTCTGTCCTACTTTGTCTAGTATTTAGTTCCCTTCTATGCTCAGTACCTAGCACAACGTTATTTAAATAAAGGTTGATGTTAACTTGCAAGATTTCTAAGCTAACTGGCTCGAAGTTTGGAAATATTCAGGGTACATTGGGGAGTGATATCGAAATCTGAATTTCGAGATACACAATATCCCCCGATGTGCCCCCAAATAACCATTCGATGGCCATCATGGTTGAATACATACCCAGTGCTTTTTAAACCATAAGCACAACAAAATACACCGAACTGAGGAACAGCGACAAGAATCTAAATTCCGGCTTAAATTCTGGGTGAAGCAGGGTAGTAAAGCTAATATAATCTAAAGTGCAACAGATAACCATATGTTCTCATTAGTAATGGTGGGTTTACCTTATTGCCCCCTTACCATAAACTGTTCCATTCCAATAACCATTCCAATATCACCAGTTAAATGCTAACCACAAGTTGGCATTACCAAGCTAATCCATTTACCACTTGCAACCTCCAAGTGGAGGAATGGAAAGCTGCAGTGAACCAAACCTTTCTTATGGCAAAGCCATTAATTTGCCCAACACGGTCACTACTCAAAGAAATGACATGACTACATACAATAAATACCAAAAATGAAAAAAGAGAATAAACTACTTAAAAGTGAGGGAGTAAGCAGAGGATTCTTTGTTGGTTTAGCATAGGCACTGCTCCGCTACCCACCAAAATGACTTTCTCAGCTCCTGCTCCTAATGTTTAATTAAAAATCACAGACTTGTCTATTAGTCAGCCATCACTGCTGGATTTTTGCTGTTCACTTGCTGTTCAGTTGTACATTCGCCACAGTTCACTTTTTATTAAAACAATGGCGGAGATTCTTTAGATGAATGGTGCTTAACAGAATTCAGTGGTAGTTGGATTGCGTTACACATTATTCTCGGTTTGGTTAGTAGACTATATTTTTACAAGAAGATGAATCCTTGACTTGTCTTTGTAGTAGAGTGAAAGGTTTGGTGATTGATTGGGAGGCTTTGGAAGGCACTTGACTTCACCGTGGTGTCCATGAAACCACTTTTGAATTTGTTTAGTAGTCCGCATAGAGACACAAGAGTTTTTACACCACAAACATAGCTTTGATTATGACATCATAACACATTAAATTTTTCCATTGCTCATGGGTCTAGGATTGGTGCTCCTCCCAGATTGAAACCTGGGGGGGGGGGGGGGGAGGTTGTAAGTCAAACTCGGGTGCCAAATTTGACTTATTCTCAAAATGAAAGTTGACTTCCAAAGATGAATTTTAGTGAAAAGACCCGTGTGTGTGTGAAATACAAAATTAATTTGTTATTTTTTTTAAAATAAAATGTGTTTTACAACAGCTATTTCTGCCAGTCCACACTAACGTGTCCTTAGCTATCTGAGTGAATTTCTTTGGCGATAATATCAGGTGGTTCTGTACAATATTAAGCCATGTTTTCCATTCCTGTTCCTATGTTCCTATTGATTACCTTGATCTATGTGACACTGTGTCCAATGACATCACAGCACACATGCAGCTGTGTCCAGTGTTGACAGAGCTGAGCAGGCTCGGGTTCACCACAGCACCCAGTGTAACCTTTAGCTGGTTTCAAGCTCAAGGTCACCTGGGTGCCTCAACATCCCCCTGTCATGCCAATTATGATTATTACAATCTTGATGTATCATGAAAACTTTACATTTTAAAATTAAACATAAGCCTGAAGGTATGCACTTGTGTTTGCCTACTGCCACACTGTGCCAAAGCTCAAAATACTGGCTTTGAATAGAGACTATAATATAATGTTCAAGGTATATCAGTTCCCTTTTTTCTAATTATCTCACTATTCTCTGTCAGTGTTTGCTTATGAATGAAAAAAATATGTCTGGCATTTGATTCTGCTTGTGATTGAACAAATAAATCTAACTATCAAATTACAAGTACGCAGAAATAGCCATGTGATTACTTTTTGGGACTTGATCATTGGAAGGATTCTAGGACATATCCTTACGAATGCAGCTTGTGAATGTTTTTTAAAACAGAACTAAAAAAAATAGTATTAACCAATAAAGCATAAAAAGGTGTCTACTGGGTGACTAAAATAATAGAGCAAAGTGGTGCAGTAGACATTGCTTACATAGATTTTAGTAAGGCTTTTGACACTGTCACAAATAGAAGGCTTATCAATAAACTGCAATCTTTGAATTTGGATTTCAATATAGTTGGCTGAGTGACAGGCAACAGAGTGTTGTATTCAATAGAGTATATTTGGATCATGTTACTAGTGGGGTACCTCAGGGATCTGTACTTGGACCCATTCTCTTTAATATTTTTTTTAGTGATATTGCAGAGGATTTTGATGGTAAGGTATGTATCTTTGCTGATGACACAAGGATTTGCAGCAGGGTTGATGTTACTGGAGGGATAAGCCACATTTAGGTATGCTCAAAAATGCATACCTCCCAATATTTCAAATGTCCAAAGAGGGATATTTTTATATTTGTGGGAGTGGCTTATGCTGTGGCTGTGGGCGGGGCATTGCAGGATAATTTTCAACAACTTTATGGACAGTTGGTATCTATTTATGTAATTTGATAAGTCACATAGAAAAAGATCTAAATATTTTATTTGCACAAATTAATATAGAAACACATTTACTGCAGTTTCAACTCACTTTATTGTGAGTGTTCCAGCTCGCTCTGGTGCTCTCTGATACAGTTATACCAAAAATTCTGAGCTTGGATTAGTACGCTTAAGGACATATGGTAGTATCTCTGTCTCTTATGTGCTTATTGGACTGTCTTTCTTTTGGAAGAGTAGGTCAGCTGAAGGTGTGGCTTAATTCTTAAGTCATGACAAATTTGTATTGTGTAATATATTCATTTGGTAGATTAATCTCTTCTATGTTCTTTGTAGTTCAACTGGTTTAACAAGGAGTTGATTAAGGTATCTGGTAGCTAAGGTTTTACTTATAGCAACATCACCAGGGTGAAGTAGTGCATTCCTCCCTTCTCTAGTATAGCAATTTATAATGGGCAGCTTCTATTTTCAACCCAAATCCTACCTTGGTTTGCTATGTACAGTTTCATGCCAAAAACTCACACTATATACGGTAGATATGTTTGTTAGATTATGTAAATAAAATACTGTAAATTATTACATCAACTAAGCATTGGATAACTAAGAAATATGTACCAAAAAGAAAGACACATTTTAACTATTGAGCAAATATCTTTTGGATTTATCATTTATAGACAAATAACCACTTCCAGTGTAAAATTTCATTTTACATTTAATTTAGAAATTACTGGTAATTATGCTGAAATTGATCATAATCAAATGTCAGGTTTTTAATTTGGGGCTAGTGATACTTCACTGGACCATTAATCTACAGTTTTTACAACAAATAGCAAATATATAAAGCATTTAAAGATACATTAAGGTGATCTTATATGCAGAAAAGTTGTAGTTTTTTTTTAAATAAAAACTTACTGCAGGAAGTTTACTACACATTTAAAAAAAAAGGTATATTATAACATATATAATGGTAAATGAGAGGAAGAGAAAGTAAAACAGAAAAAGAGAACGTTAATAGATAATATTTGGTGAAGTACTCCTGAAATAGGAATAGTGACTGGATGCAGCATCTTTAATATGGTAAATGAGAGTTATTTTTAAACAAAAAAAAAGAGTTTTATGAAGGGCTTGTTTCTACTTGTTTAATATAGACAAGAGGTAGTTTGTTTTGGCTAGGGCAAAAGTGCTGATAAAATAGAATGTAAAAACATCATACATCAAGCTTAATGACAAATTAATGCCAGCATGTTTAAGGTCAATAGTGCTATGGAAAGACATGAATTTATAATAATTAGAAAAACAATAATTTATCTCATAAACGACTTCCAGCTTTCCAGAGATTAATAGGTATGTTTACACCTCAAGAGTTAACATCTATCTATCTATCTATCTATCTATCTATCTATCTATCTATCTATCTATCTGTCTGTCTGTCTGTCTGTCTGTCTGTCTGTCTGTCTGTCTGTCTGTCTGTCTGTCTGTCTGTCTATGTGTCTATCTGTCTGTCTGTCTGTCTGTCTGTCTATCTATCTATTTGTCTATCTGTCTATCTTGCTATCTATCTATCTATCTATCTATCTATCTATCTATCTATCTATTTATCTATCTATTTCTCATTCTGCCTGTCTTGTTATCAAGCTTGATTTAAATGTTAAAATATAGAGCATAAGTAAATTAATAAAGATATTATCAGAAGAAATAATGCATTGAATTTTTATTTAGAATCGATATAACATGATGTTAAATAATATGTTCAAAATATCAAAAATCAGTCTTTAAAATTAAAAAAATATAATACATGTAATTTATCAGCTGTACTAAAGTAATACGGTGTAATTTTGGTTCCTGTTCAAAAAACACTTTACATATCACTCTTAGTTGCCCCCATTTTGTTTGGTGATTATTTAGGTAAACAAGAAAGATAATATGTGGAGACAGGGGACGGATATTAGCTATTTATTGATGACATATATGAGATAATTATATGGGAGGGGAAAGATAAAACATATATGAAATGGGCTGTTCATGAAAAAAAAAATCACTGCCCCCCTTTTGGCCATGGGCCGGTGCTATGGCCTGTGGCCCCAAATACATGAAACAATAGCCCTGATTAAATAGGAATGAACCCCCCTGGGGCTGTAAGGTCTCTATGCCCCCAAGTCCCAATGAAATAGGAATGAACCCCCCTTGGGCTGTGAGTTCTCTATGCCCCAAGCCCCAATTAATTAAATAGTAATGTAAAAAAAAATAGAGCATGTCAGCTAATCAGCAGCCTCCCTATCCCAGCCCTACTAATGGCTGGTTTTCAAACTGGCCTACTATTGGTTGATTTAAAGTGTCTGCTTTCCCCACAGAAATCACACATTCACAGTGCTTTCATCACTGCAAGTGATTCTGGATAGGCGTATGCAAATCCGGTCAACATCCTTTTGAAGAGAAAACTGAATATATGTAAGCCTATAGAAAAACCCACAATGCAGGTTTTGGGATGGTAACATTGTGAAATTCATCCGAGTTATGTACTGTTTCTGCAATGATAATAATAACTATGAGAGGGATATGTAAACGTGGAGCACAGAGAAATAGTAGCTCAATCTCAGCAATGCATAATGCTAAATCCCCACAAGAGTCAGGAGTCTGAACTACCTGCGCCAGGCCCTGAACTTCTTACACTGGTACAACCCATTTATGAAAAAGATCATGGCATCGGAAAGCAGTTCCAGTATCGAGTTGTATAACAAGGTGCATCTTAAAGTTTGCTAACACTTTTATTGCACTATGGTTTTTACATCCCCCAATGTAGAGTATATCTGTATGCCATAAAAAGTTTTTCAGAATAATCATGAGTCCTATAGGAATTTCAGTATTAGTCACAAGAAATATGACACCATGTGAATATTATAGCATATAATAAGTATAACCTGATGTTCTCTAACAAAGAATGGGTGAATATGCATGTGCTTCAGAAATGTAATCATAACTGCAATGACTGCAATGTCAGGGAGTGGATATGAAAAAGAACACACAATGAATATCTTTTACTAATTTCTATATGGCCTTTACTTTAATATGAGAACCAAGGCACAACACTGTATCATATAATAAATAATATATCCAAGCAAAATGAATAAAAAAATAATTGCACAATATTTTACAGTCTCTTATCTATAATAAGAAGAACCCATACTAATAAGAGTCTCCATGTTATATATAGACTCCTCTGCTTTTTTAATATTTAGAAGCCATCTCAAAATCTCTGTGTGGATAGGGAAAGTATATGCTGTACTGCAAAACTTTCACAAACTAAGCTGACATTACATTCACAAAGTACTTTCAACATGCCCTGTTGGTTGCACGATAATGCAATATTTGTTACTTTCCTGATAGATTAGTCAATGGTTGACTGACTGCCTGAGACAGTGTTAACCTGAGACAGTGTCTTTTTTAGCTATTTAGGCGAGACAGTTCTTACTGTGAATAAAAGTGACTGTTACGCACAGGACGGGTGTTGATCTTTTTATTGTTTTTTTTTTTTAAGCTTTTCATAATTTCCTCAGTTATATATGGACACTATATAATTTTACGTTAAAGAGGGAAAAGACAATCCTGACAATCTATCATCAGACAGAATCTAACCTGTCTGATTAACAAAGGTTTCTGAACCTTTGGAGCATTGTTCTGAAGCAGTGCTTAAGCACTCTTTAAGAAATATTTTTTAGATAAAATAATTTAAGGTAGGATTTCATTTCGGTGGGATCGTAACCTTATTTATGATGAAGGGCATCCCTAGGTTTATGATGAAGGGCATCCCTAGGTTTATGATGACTGGCATCCCTATTTAGAGACAGTCTCTATTGTGAATCCATATGCCTTTGTACCTCTTTCCTCCTCTATTGTCCCTATAGTTTATATAACTGTCTCATAGAGCACCAGAGCGAGCAATAATACTCACAATAACATGAGTTTAAACTGCAGTAAATATGTTTTTATATTCATTTGTGTAAATAAAATGAATTATTATTATTCTAAATTACATCAAATTAGAAAAGTAGTTACTAATTGGCCATAAAGTCAGTGTAAATGTTCAAGTAATACACCATCCACAACCACATCTTCAGCCACTACCACAAAATTAAACTGTTCCTCTTTGGCCATTTGAAATGTTGGGAGGTATGGAATAGCCATACACCAAGATAAGCAGGGAAGACAGCGCATATGGCCATATATATGGCTTGCCAAGACCCTGTGCTGGTCGAAACGTTGCCACTTGATATATATTGTTCAAGGTAAGGGACCTAACCAGCTGAGCCACATGCATGTGCTTCTGTCACTTGATATATATTAAAGAATCTCACTACTGGAGTGCTGAGCATCTGTTTGTTTTGGAATAGCCATTTATTTCTGATTACAGAGAATAATATTTTATCTACAGTTATGAAGAAAGAATTTGTGTGTCACCTTATTATAAAGGTAGACACAGGTTTGGTGCTGTAAAAAACAGCAGGTAGCAGTAAAACATGTTTTATTTCATATTTTTCCTCAGTTTTGTTTTCTGCTTAATTCTATGTTCCAATTGGAATACTTACATTCAACAATGACAATATTGAGCCCAGTTGAAAAGAATGTATATATCAGTAGTGACCCCTTCTGCCTACTATTCAATCCTGAGGATACCATGGATAGCAGGAATCCCACCTCATTAGATACCACAAAGATGATAACCTGTTGCTATTGTTATTTGAAGATGTTTTACAAATAAAATACCTCACAGAGGGCTAACAAAAATAGCTTCCTCCTTCCGGCACCCATTCTCGCTGCACTACACATGCCCAGAGAGCTCAGGGGACCGACACTTGAGAATACTTTGCCCACCCAGGAAACACATGCGGTAAACTAAACCAAAATAATAATGGGACCCCTGTAGGAGTCCAAGTGGATGTTAAAGCTGTGTGCGTACCAAAACTCTGTCATATTTTGCAGTATTGAAAAGTTAGACAATACTATTTGATATGATCACTTAGGAAGGGCTTTTAAAGTTTACATTTGATGCACTTGTATCTGTGTAAAAACTGTATAAATTATTACAAAATGTAATTATATTTAAATAACTGCAATCTTCTGGTCACAGTACAATGCAGAAGACTCCCATATTGCATAATCTGATAAATCCATTTAACATCCTGGCATCAAGCATGTGTCTATTCAGTCCCTCATCACACCCTTCGATCAGCTATCACATTTACGAGTTCTTGACAAATTGTGAACATTTCACTATTCTTTATTTGTATAGCTCTCTGAGGTTGCGTGCTTGCTGTAGTCATTTTTTTCCACAGGAAATACAGCTTGTTTTGTATATGGAGAAGACGTTATTTATTTTGCTAATTTCCCTGTCAGGCAACCTCCTACGTTTGAAATAAATCTTGAATTCTTGTGCCACCTACTGCTTTCTGCCTGTACAGTCCAAGCCATGTTTACACTGAGTGAACCTCTCAGTGTCTTGCAACAGACCTGTTAAGTATGTTTAAAAATCGAATTTCAGCTTTTTTAATTTTATTTATTACATTTAGGTTAAACGTCCAAATCAAAATGTCACACGCAGATATTTGTCACACATATTACAAACTAATATTTGTCACACATACCTATAGCATTTTTTGTATTTATAGTTCAATTTGTGTCAAAGGTTAGAAAATATAGTTTAACTCCTTCATGACCTTATGACGAGTTAACTCGTCATAAGAGCCGCTTTTGATTAATGTTATATAAAACATGAAATGGCGCCAATGAAGAAGACCAAAAGTCGGGTAAAATGCATAGCGTATGTCTGAGGTCACCGGAAGGGGGAGGAGACAGGACGGAAACAGGAACAAACTACCACACAGGAGCCCAGGCTTTGACGACACAACCTAAATCTATGCACTCTTGTGAGTCTGCTTTATACATTGGTGCACAGACCGATTACGCCGTATACAAAAAATATATAAAAATAGTATACCAGACCCATAGCATTGCGTATTTATTTGCTTGTTCACAAAAGGGCAAGCCATGCATGTTAAAGCACATTTGAAGAGTGTATTATTTATAGATAAGAGTGAAATTTACCCCTGCACAGAGTAATATATGCCCCCAGTATGCACACAAGGTTATAGCTCACACACTGCCCTGATATATACCCCATGCACCGGGAAACACATACCCACCAGTATTTACACAAGGTTATATTAATTGCCCTGTGCAGGGGTATATATAATCAGGGCATTGTGTGTACATACTGGGTGAATATATTGACTTACACCAGCACCCAGACTACACCCACAGTACTTGCCCCAGCACCCACTACTTATCCCAGCATGTTGCTTGCACTCACAGGACCTGCCACATACAAAGACTGACACTTATACACACACACAGGCACATATACACACATTCACAGTTGTAGTAACAAAGCTACAATATCAGTAGAGCTGTCACTATGCGAGTCCCCTGGCCTTTCTATTGCAATGGTGATAACCAGTGATAACCAGTGCTCCATGGTCCGCACATGAGTACTCTGCCGCACACGCATGGACACTTATACTCTGCCACACACGCTTACTATGCTGCACACGCAGATTCTGTCTCACATGCACATCCACGCATACTCTGCTGCACACATATGCATACGCTGCTGCACACGCACGCACATGCATACTCTGCCGCACAGGCACACTTACATTCTGCCTCTCACACACACTTACACTGTGCCGCTCACTCACACACTTACACTGTGCCGGTCACTCACACACTTACACTGTGCCGGTCACTCACACACTTACACTCACTAACACACTTACACTCAATTAATATAAAATAAATGTACCCCAGCACCCATGTTGTGCCTGCCCCTGCAGTCTAGCATCCAGAGTCTAGCAGCTTTCTTTCAGGAAGCAGTTTGAATTAAAAATAAAACATGGGGCTGCACATAGCAGAAGTTAACAACAAAATAATAGTACGGAAAAAATCCTCAACTTAGCTATTAGTGCCTGAGATTGGCAATTCACATGCCAGTTCAGTCCTATTAGTGATTAGACTGGCACACTAAACTGCCCCAAAAGAATGCAGAAGCAGAAATCCACAGCGCACTCTTGTGGCCAAAGATGCAGGAGACAGCGAAACCAGTCCTAAGGTGGACTGCCTACCAGGAAATTTCCTGGTAGGTCAGTCTGGCCCTGATACCTTTTGTGGGGACGAGTGGTCACATGATTGCCCATCTCCTGAAGAGTACTAGCAACCCCTGTAACCACTATAATTATGTGTAGCTCTTGAGGCCACTGAATAGGCTCAAGGATAAAACCCTGGGGTATACCACTTAAGAGCAACTCTGTGTAACTGTGCACCAGTGGGGGCAAGAGATAAAAGAAGGGAAGAAAAGGTATTTGGCTGCTATAAACACCATTTGATGTACCACATGTTACCTTGCCTGGGTACCTCCATCAAAAGCTGATTCCTAGCACTTAAAAGAGGTATAATGTGATTTCCTCTAAATCACCAGCAAATCCATGTGTAGAGTGATAAAAGGAACAACCTTTATTGTGAAAATGACACATTCTTTTATACACATAGTCAAGTCAGACCTTACTTAGCATACAATAGCCCAGGGATGCAATTGCAGTTCCCCATCAGGTCATCTCATTAAACTGGCATTACATAATTAGTTTAATCTGGGATGATACAATCATAACATATGAAATATAATATTATACAAATGCTGCTCTCAACACTTTACAACAACTTGGCCTTTCCCACATATACTTCCGCCTGAGTATGAAATACAGAAGGTTGTGTCCACACAGTCATGCTCTGAAGTTCTGCTATCCAAGGCTATCCTAGCTATAAGACCGGGAACGTGGGACTAAAAAAAAAAAAAATGGGGCAGACTAGATGGACCGAATGGTTCTTATCTGCCAACACATTCTATGTTTCTATGTTTCTATGTGTATAACACACAAAACGATAGGTGGATACATATTAGGGAATTTATCTTTTGACGTAGGATTTGTTTCTCATTGTAGCTCTATTTGAAATACAAATTAAATGATGGATTGTATCTTTCTCCAAAGAATGTTCTCAGTGAGCAGTTGTTTGGTTCAGTAGTATTTAAACTAGGAGTGAGAGGGTCAAAAATGCTCAGTTATAAACACATCCAGCAGCCTTCATAGGGGTATGGCAGATGGCTAAAATCCTCTGTGGACCGCCACTTCAATGCAGTAAAAGGAAGAGGAGAAGGAACCAGGATGGAGTAAAACACGTTTAATACAACATATAAAAAGAGTATAAACCTTACATTAAAAACAGCAATGTTCCATGAAGATAAAACATTTTGTTAAAGTGCACTATGTCTGCAGCAGCCAGTTCTCCTCACACAACGTGTTTCACCTTTTTGAGGCTTTTTCAAGTAAACTTTGCATTCAGCTTGTCAGGACAAAATAGTAAAAAAAAAAAAAAAGCTAGCATTTAGTAATTAGAAAAAAGCCCAGGGTGGGGTATAGACAGATGTATAAGAAAGAGTCAAAACAAGTTATAAGAGCTTCAAAAGCATACACAGAATAGAAAGTAGCCCAGTAATATTGCGGATTATAATTGATAACAACCACAATATAAAACAAAATTATTTGTCTATCAATTACCTTGGGTTATATAATTCAAGATAAGTAAATGTATTCCTTACAAGAAAATAAACATGGCCCATTCTTTTGAAGAATGAGATTTCTGTGTGATGGCACCAACCTTGAAAGTGGAGGTAAAAATAAAATAGGTAATAGATAAAAAAAGGACTACATTGGTTTTAAATTATACTACTATATTTTTCCACGTATAGGAAAACTAAAAATATGAAGTAATGTGTATATCTAACCAGGAACACCAAGGCCCTAGTTGGGATATGCAATCCAGAATTCCTGGCAGTTATCTGGAAAGATGTATAGATCAGATATATAGGTAAACACTGTTGAACAATAATTGGACTGGACACACTCCCTTGAGTCACACTTGTGCCACTGTCATGCAGAATTATTGTTCCCACACTTTGCTGACAATATCTGGAAGCGCTACTGCTATGCATAACCAGGGGCCCCTTTCAACTAGACTCTTTAATGGAGTACCAGCAAATCCAAATTATTATGACACCTAATACTGATCCATGGTCATAGTATTATTCGCTAAAGATGAAGCAAAGTCACATAGTCCAGCAGGGGTGTTGCTAGGTCATCAAATGATCTTGGGCTAGAGTGCAGATGAGCTCAGTCACACACACCCTCCGTCTCTCTCTCACACACAGTCTCACACACACACACCATCTCTCTCTCTCTCACACACCATCTCTCTCCTTCTCTCACACACACTGTCTCTCTCTCTTACTCACACACACCATCTCCCTATCTTTCTTACACACCCGTCTCCCTCTTTCTCACACACGGCAGCTCTCTCTCTTTCTCACACACACAGTCTCTCTCTCTTTCTCACACACACTGTCACAACCTGGGATAACAGACCAGGGAGGAGCCTTGTTGCAGGGCAGGATGTGGGGTCAATCTGCGCCCCACGATGCATAACTATGAACTGGGTGGAATTCATCGACAGGACTGGTAGTGGAGACTGGCAGCTGAGACAGGAAAGACAACTGACAACAGGATGCAGAGACTGGACTGGCAGCTCTCAGAGCAGGACACGTGCCTGTAATAATCTGGTACGAAGTTGGAACCTCTGGAAATCCACCCTATGGTTGAGCCGCAGTCTTCTTCCCCCCAGGACTTTTGCACTCTGTCAATACAGGGATACCGAAGCGTAACCAAACCAACAGGAGACAGGATCAGAGGTGAAGGATCAAGGCGAAGGTACCAAGGGATCAGGAAGGAGAATCGTCAAACTGGCAAGGAGGCTGGCAGCAAACAAAATGTAGTGAAGGCAGGAAAATAGGTCAGGACAGGCAGCAAACAGACATGGTCAGAACTAGCAGGATTCGGCAACAAAATATCAACAAAAGAATTAAGGAACGCAAGCACAAGGCACTATCACAGGCAGCAACCAATGCAATGCAGAGGCACTGATTGCCATAAGCTGCAGGTTTAAATGGGGAAAAGCTGAGGATAACTAGGCAGCAATAGCACCCACTAGAGGCTGAAGAGATAACAGCCACAAACCCAGAATAACACACACCATTTCTTTCTCACACACACCGTCTCTCTCTTTCTCACACACACCGACACCCTGACACCCACACCTAGATACAGTGACACACACTCACACACATACACTTACGCAAACACCCTAACACATAAACACACACACATACACCTATGCAAAACCCCTGCACACACCCTGATACACACAATTACACACATTGAGACACCCACACACAGTCACACTTATACGCAGACACTAAGACACTAACACACATTTCTTCTATTTTTTTTAACAAAAAAAAAAAACCTTGTAGTGTTGGTCGCCCTCCCTGCTAAGTTACCTTTGTTTGCAGGGAGGAGGATGTTTCTCCTGCCAGATTTCACTTGACATCAAGCCAATCTTGAAGAGCGACGGGGGCGGGACCTGCCCCCGTCATGATGTGTCCATATGGCGAGGAGGTGCGGTCACCACAGACACACGCCTGTGGGCCACACCTCAAGGAGAAGGGGTTAGGGAGAGAGCTACCAATAGCAGAGCCTCTCCTCCTAACCCCCGCCTGAGCATAAATCTCCGATTCTGGGATCATGTCCCAGACGGAGGAAAGCTCAACTGGGAAGATTTTTTTTTTTTTACAGTGATAGCCCTGGAATCTCGGGGCTACAGTATACTTTAGCCCCAGATTCTCTATTTGGGGCTATGCACCGGAGATTCCCTAGCGACGCCACTGTAGTCCATTTTGTAGTTCGGTCGGGGAGTCTAGAATCAAATTGATCCGCTCAATTCAGAATACACAAATGTTATGTTTTGTTATTATTTGTTAGATTGTTTTATGACTAAAACAACATAACATAGGTTTATGTTTTGATGCAACATCTATGTAGCTATACAGCCTACACACTCGGTGTACTGCTTAGGATTACCAATATACATCTAAACAAATTGATAGGAAAAGGAATAACTGAAAATATCTTGGCTGTGGGCAGCTAGTTATATTGGCCTACTGCATAGCCTGTTCTCATACAAAGGTGTTACATCAAAACATAAACCTAAATATTGGACTACATATTATATAAATGTAGTGCTGTAAAGAGGCATCTATATAATAACCATATATATATGTTTTGTTGTTTTATCAATAAAAAAACTTTAAAAAAAAATTACAATACGAGTAATCAGCCCCTACTACAGAATGATCCTGTTTTTTTTTGCCTTAAAAAGGACATTTTAGGGTTTAGTCCAACTTTAATAATATATATTGAACCTGTATTTATTTATGTCAACCCAGTCTCACAGTGTGTGCAGATATGTATATATATATATATATATATATATATATATATATATACATATATATATATATACACATATATATATATATATATATACATATATATATATATATATATATATATATATATATATACATATACATATACATATATATATATACATATATATATATATACACATATATATATATATATATATATACATATATATATATATATATATATATATATACATATACATATATATATATACATATATATATATATATATATATATATATACATACACACTGGGAACACTGAAATAACACATCCTAGATCTGAATGAATGAAATATTCTTATGAAATACTTTGTTCTTTACATAGTTGAATGTCCGGACAACAAAATCACACAAAAATGAAAAAATGTTCAACCCATGGAGGTCTGGATTTGGAGTCACACTCAAAATTAAAGTGGAAAAACACACTACAGGCTGATCCAACTTTGATGTAATGTCCTTAAAACAAGTCAGAATGAGGCTCAGTAGTGTGTGTGGCCTCCACGTGCCTATATGACCTCCCTACAATGCCTGAGCATGCTCCTGATGAGGTGGCGGATGGTCTCCTGAGGGATCTCCTCCCAGACCTGGACTAAAGCATCTGCCAACTCCTGGACAGTCTGTGGTGCAACGTGACGTTGGTGGATGGAGAGAGACATGATGTCCCAGATGTGCTCAATTGGATTCAGGTCTGGGGAACGGGCGGGCCAGTCCATTGCATCAATGCCTCCATCTTGCAGGAACTGCTGACACACTCCAGCCACATGAGGTCTAGCATTGTCTTGCATTAGGAGGAACCCAGGGCCAACCGCACCAGCATATGGTCTCACAAGGGGTATGAGGATCTCATCTCGGTAGCTAATGGCAGTGATGCTACCTCTGGCGAGCACATGGAGGGTTGTGCGGCCCCCCAAAGAAATACCACCCCATACCATTACTGACCCACTGCCAAACCGGTCATGCTGGAGGATGTTGCAGGCAGCAGAACGTACTCCATGGCGTCTCCAGACTCTGTCACGTCTGTCACGTGTGCTCAGTGTGACCCTGCTTTCATCTGTGAAGAGCACAGGGCGCCAGTGGCGAATTTGCCAATCTTGGTGTTCTCTGGCAAATGCCAAACGTCCTGCACGGTGTTGGGCTGTAAGCACAACCCCCACCTGTGGACATCGGGCCCTCATACCACCCTCATGGAGTCTGTTTCTGACCGTTTGAGCAGACACATGCACATTTGTGGCCTGCTGGAGTTCATTTTGCAAGGCTCTGGCATTGCTCCTCTTGTTCCTCCTTGCACAAAGGTGGAGGTAGCAGTCCTGCTGCTGGGTTGTTGCCCTCCTAGGCCTCCTCCACGTCTCTTGATGTACTGGCCTGTCTCCTGGTAGCGCCTCCATGCTCTGGACACTACGCTGACAGACACAGCAAACCTTCTTGCCACAGCTCACATTGATGTGCCATCCTGGATGAGCTGTACTACCTGAGCCACTTGTGTGGGTTGTAGACTCCGTCTCATGCTACCACTAGAGTGAAAGCACCGCCAGCATTCAAAAGTGACCAAAGCATCAGCCAGAAAGCATAGGAACTGAGAAGTGGTCTGTGGTCACCACCTGCAGAACCACTCCTTTATTGGGGGTGTCTTTCTAATTGCCTATAATTTCCACCTGTTGTCTATCCCTTTTGCACAACAGCATGTGACATTGATTGTTAATCAGTGTTGCTTCCTAAGTGGACAGTTTGATTTCACAGACGTGTGATTGACTTGGAGTTACGTTGTGTTGTTTAAGTGTTCCCTTTATTTTTTTGAGCAGTGTATATTCATATCTATGCATCTACCTGAGGGTTAGGTGCCAGCACTGTTTACAGTGGAAATTTACTGGACTATGTGATGGACAATTTAATGATGTTCTGTGAACCTCACTTTTTTTGGATTGTTTTTTATTCAGCTTTTTCAAGGGTTCAAATACAATTGTTATTTGGTGCAGAAAAGTAGATACCACTGAGTTAGTAAAACAAAACCCATACATTTAAACATCTCCATTCCTTATGGGAACATGGGGATGCTTGTTATAATAAAGTAACTTTATGTAGTTTAATGGAATAATGGAAAACCCAATCCTTTTCACTGTTTAAGGTAGTGTTGCCAGATATCCAGTAGATGGCACTGTTTCTCTATCACTCTTTAAAATTAAACCTGTTTAATTCTTTACTTAATTTTCCACTAGAGGCTCAAGATCTGTGCTGCTCTTAATGCACATGAAATCTTTATGGATCAACAATAGGTGTCAAAAGAGCTGTTTGACTAGCTAAAACATTTGGTTTAATAATAATTATGTCGGTGAAATCAAATGCTATGCTTAATAAAATGTGGGCACTTCAAACATAATCAGAACATGTCTACGGGTTCATGAAATTCTATTCTGTTTTTAAAAACGGGTTTAAAATAACATAAATGTGCAAAGTAGAGAATTAATAAAGTTCATGGATTAGGAATTACAAAGTGAGCTTCTTATATTCTTATTGTAGGTTCTATTAACCCCCTCATGACGTATCAGAAACATCACAGGATTCCATCTCCTGAAGATCGATGAAGTTACTGATATATATTGCATTCAAATGCTCACTATTCAGCAGTGACCACTGAGATTGCGGTCAAACCGCTGTATCTAACAGTTACATCTCAGCAGTCAGTATAGTGGTTATCTGCACAGAGCGCAGAGTGGGTTAAATGCGGCCGCCAATGTCTAAGATATCCCCTGTGCATTTAAAGTAAAACAATTTTGGGTGGTCTGAAGCCGATCCCTGGCACTTCAGTACATGTGTAAGCTGTAAGTTACAATGGTTTTATTAGTCGTCCCTCTCCAGCCAGGAAGGCAGGTTGTTGTTTGCTGCTCCATGACAGGGTCAGTCAGTTCAAAGCCAATCCCTGTAGTTTAGTGTATGTGATCACTAGTACAGCAAATCACATGCATGAATAAAGTAAATAGACAAAGCCAAATGTTTTGTTTATCATCACTGGCTTTTCATTCTTCCCCTTTTTCCCCCACTCTGATTTTTTGGCGGGTAGAGGCAGAGAACTATTTTACCCCATGTCCTTGAATGACAGCATATTTTGGTTTTCTGATCTTGCATTCAAAAATATTAATTTCTTTTAATAAAATCTTTGAGTTTAGTAGAAGAAGGTAGGTAGAACTTTAGGTTAGAAGAAGAAAGCTTGTGTGATACTAAAATGGGGAGAAACTAAAAGCTCCACAGACATCTATGCCTCTACTGTGACCTCCTCCACTGGTAGAAAAACTGGAGCTCCGGGCATGCAGTAAAACAGGAACCAAAATCATAGGAGCTACTCATGGAATCAGCACAATATGCAGGCTTCAGTCAAACAAACAGCCTTATTTGATTTGTTAAAAGCAATCAGTGGCTGTCAGGCCAAGTTGTGGTATAAAACACGTAGTGCTACCTGAACAAATATTTCTGTCCATACAAGTGAAGTTAGTGAGGCATGGGCACCTCCAAATTTCACTGTTCCTGGTATTTCACTGCCAATCCAGGGATTAATGTAGATATGACTGGTTTTATGCCAGTTGAATTCCTAGAATTGTTCCTCAGCGAAGACATTCCGGAAAAGATAGTGCAACAAACAAACTGTATGCAACACAACAATTTGCTGCAAATCACTCATGCTATTTAGCAAGGAAGAAATTCTGGTGCCCCATAGATACTGAGGAGTTAAGAACATTTTGAACCCTTATGCTTACGACAAGAAATATGGTTTCCTAGATCTCACCAATACTGTATAATGCTAAAACCATCGATAAACCCTTCGATAAAAGTCTTACAGAAATTGGAAGCTGACTTAGATTTATTGAATCTCACACACGTGTGCTACAATACCCGAAAAATAACAAGGAAAGCTGTTCACTGTATTAACTGGTGTGAACATAATTACAAACTAGCACGTAAGTGGTACTTACTACCTGCTCCTCTGGCTATATTTCAGACTACTATAATGCTCACTGTTGGTGATGCCATGCCAATATGGGGGTTCATCTCCATATTTGGTGGGATTGCCCTTTTTTGAAAATCTATAAAAACAACATCTCAGACAATTGTTCTTGTCAAGCTTAGTCTATATCAACTCAGGCCTTTCACATTGACCTACCTACTAGTGGTAAATATATCAGCTCAAATGAACTTCCAGGCAACCTCAGAAAAACATTTTTATAACAACGAGACTGTAAAAAGCACAGTTTATGATAAAATCTGGCTACGGTGGTCACTGATTGCTAACTGTCATTTGTCTTCCTACCCTGTGAGTTAGCTCATTACTCAAGCTGCTGCTCAGTTCTCCACCTCTCTGAGCGCTGTACACCTGATCTACTTGCTCTGTTTTCTTTGTTTGCACTGTCTGTAGGACGATTTACTTGTTTAAGCTTATGAAGACTTATATGTTTACATTTATATGGACTATTACAATATGATGTCTTTAAATGTAACACAAATTCTCATCTTTTTGTTGTTTCTAAAAAGGAAAAATTTAATAAACAATAACATTTGTATAAAAAAGAACATTTTGGACCCTGACACTCTCGATGGGGTTTATTAAAAAGCCCACACCATGTGTCTAGTAGAATAGCAACCCCATTTTTTCAACCCTTTTGCTCCTCCAAATTATGCAGAGGGAAACACATTAAATTATCCTGAAATTTCTTCATTTTAATGACAATCACCAGTGCTTCTCAAAAATCTCCTCAACATGACAAGCTTTTTAAAATCCGCCACCCAATACCTTACTTAGAGAGGAAGTTCGCAGTAATATACACCCCTGATTGGAACCTGTGCATTGATGAGTCGTTAATGAACTATAAGGGGAGGTTTGGTTTCAAGCAATACATCTCCTCAAAATGTTCCAGATACAGAATCACATTTAATAAATTCTGCGAAAGCAGTAGAACCTGTACGTATCCTACAGGTGTATAAAAGCAAAAATGCAAAACTTGACCCACCTAGTTGCTCAGAATATCTGGGAACAAGAGGGAACATTTTGTGGGATCTTATTTTGGAGATAGCAAGCAAGGTACCACCTTTTCTATGACAATTTTAATTCAAATTTTATTAAAAACCAAAACATTTTTGGTTATTTAAAAATTAAACTCCAGAAAGCAATGCATTTTTTTACTTTTTCACTTACTTTCCATTCTTTTGTTTAAAGATTTGGCTAGTCACCTGGAGTATTCTCAACATTTTAGAATTTACATTCCCCCTACAGAAAAAAAGAGCACCCCATAAAAAAAGGTGCTGAATGTGCTACCACAGAAGACAACGAGTAGACACATGACTTGATTCCCCTGATAAACCTGGACCTTGTAATTATTCCACACAGTTGTCAACTACTAGGGCAGTGGCAGCTATACAATAAGAAGAGTGTCTTTGTTACGTTAAAATGTGTTTCCATATGCATATTAAGCATATGCCCCATTTTCTTTTCTGTTCTGAACATCTCATAAATATTCCCCCATTGCAGATAATTGAGCAATTGCTGGGCATGCATTATAGTGTGGTGTGCACATATATAGGGAAGAATGTACACTCCTAATGCGAATGCGCCTGATGGAAGAGGGGCTCCTGATGTGATCCAGAGACTGTATTATACTGACTAACATGGTCCTTAGTGGTCCAATGACACCATCTTTCTTGCCTTTCCTCTCCTGGCAGGGGGTTGGAGTCTCTTGTGACTAGATTTAATCCAGTAATTTAATCCAATATCCATTTACTACTTGCAATATGGTAACATTTAATAGTATTTAATAATACAGTATATAAGTCTCTATATCCTACTATTTTATATTTCATATTATATACTGTTTGTAACTGCAATGTTGAATGCTGCTTCTGATATACTGTAGATTTAGCAGTAATTCTTTTTGACAGATGTTCTCTCAGTTGTAAAATAAGTATCTGTTCTGTTTGATACAAATTATATATTTACTGCTGCTTTATGTCAGTCTGGCTTTTATGCATGGTTTAGTAGCCATTTATTGGACTTTTGTTTTATTTATTTTTTACTAAGGTTTTAAATTTATTTGGGTATACACAATGAGTAGCTTGACATTGTATGTCACAATAATCATTGTGTATAGAACATAGAAATATAGCAGCATTCTGTTTTATAGAAAGAGTTAACACGAGGGAAGTGGTGTTGGGTATTTAAGGATTTGTCATGTGTTGATAGTTACTGCCTATGGGGTTAATTCACTAAAGTCTCAGTTTGGCGGTCTAGCAGAGAGATCATCTCGACCACCAAATTGGAACAGACTCAAATGCTCGACCTCAAAAAATGTTTTGGCAGAGATGTGGCAAAGGCAGGCAAGATTGAGGTCCAGTGTGATGTGCCGATGAGGTCAAGTTTGGTGTTCAAGTTTGGAGATTGACATAGTCTTAATAATCACACTGTTAAACTTTTGAGATTAAGTCTAACCCGACCACCTCAGAGGTCCAGTTTGACAGTCAAGTTGGACTTTACTATTTTTACACATAGAGTGAAATGAGGCCAAACCTCTTGAGGGGATGGCCAAGGCTTCCAACAGTTAAAAGGGGAAGGCCTTAACCACCATTTTGTTACTTGCAATGTGAGAGCTACCAGTTAGGGAGACAGCAGGATTTTTCTAGAAGGACTTTCTCACTTTGGTGGGTCTGGAAGCTGTCCCTGCATTGCCAACTTTGTTCGGGCATCACACACACCACAGAAGATTCTAACCATGGTTTTTTTTACTGGGGTGTCGAATTTGACTTAGTCTCAAAATGAATAGCTTCAAAAATAGCTTTGATCATTTCACCTTCAATTACTTTCAATGCAGAAGATTCGATCCAGGGTTTTGTTACTAGGGTGCCGAATTTGACTTAGTCAAATGAAAGTCAACCTCCAAAGTCAACCTCCTTGAGCCATTCTTAAATAATTAGTTAATAGCATAACATGGTGTGATCAATATGAGTGAAGTCCATCAACGTCGTAGATGTACCAACGTCCTGGCAATGAGGAAAAAGGGGGGCCATTGTTGTAGAAATGCATCCGTCACAATCGCCTCTGGATCTGGCCTCCAACTGTAGAATCTCGGAAGCTGTCTGTTCAGTCCAGTGCTGTATTTACCGCGAGGCATCCTAGGCGGATGCCTAGGGCAGCAAATTTGGGGGGGCGGCACCGCCCACCAGCACTGAAGAAAGAAAAATTGTAAGAATTTTTTTTAAATCTGGCCCCTTAAAAAAAAGAAAAACACGCTTGCTAGCAGAGACGGAGGTGAGAAGGGATCGGAAGATCCCCCCTCACCTTCCCTCTGCCGGCAAGCTGCACGGGGAGCCGAACAGACAGCACAGAGAAACCTCCGTGCTGCCTGTTCGGCTTCCCGTGCAGTCTGACACAGAAGTGCCGACAGTCACGTGACAACCGCATGGGTGTAGGAACCCCCAAAAATCTGGGGGGGACAGCATTTTTGCTCGCCGGGTATAGCAGCAGTAAAAATAAAGCTTGTCACAGTGTATATTATATCACCAAGTTCCCACCAACATTACCAGGATCCTTGGTATACAACGGAATCATTCACAGCACAACATCTACATCAGGCAGGTGCATTTTATCACTTTTACATGAAATATAGTCAGCGAGCTGTGTGTACACCATAAAACATACATCAGTATGAACCTACCACTTCTGCTGGAATGCCATTCCATGTATCCACTACCCTCTCAGTAAAGTAATACTTTCATTAGTCCCTGACCTTATCTTATATCTAGGATAGCCTTATACCTATCCCATGCATGCTTAAACTCATTTAACTGTATTAACCTCTACCACTTCTACTGGAAGACTATTCCATGCATCCACTACCCTCTCAGCAAACAAACATTACATTTCTGACCAGAAAATAAACTGTAAAATATTAAATATTTCCAGCATTTACAAAAGCTTAAGGTGGACCCCAAATATATGTATATAACTAGTAACATTTATACCAGGGCTTGACAACCTTAACTAAGTTTTAGGAGCCAGGAAAAAAATCTAGGAGCCAGACAACAGCACATACACACAATCACATGCAGTCATATACAGTCAGTCCCATAGACACATATACTCATACATACAGCCTGTCACACATATACATACTGTCACATAGACACACACTGATACATACATACATACAGTCTGCCAGGCACACACTCACACATACATACAATCTGTCAGACACACACACACTCATACATAGTCGTTCACAGACACACTCATACATACATACATACATACATACATACATACAGTCTGTCGCAGACACACACTCATACATACATACATGCAGTCTGTCAGACACACACTCATAGATACAGTCTGTAACATAGACACATACACTCAGAGTCAGTCACATAGACACACACACTCATACATGGTCTTTCACATACACTCATACATACAGTCTGTCACAGACACACACACTCATAGTCAGTCACATATACACACAAACTCATACAGTCAGTCACAGACACACAAACTCACACAGTCAGTCACACACACTCATACAGTCTGTCACACACACTCATACAGTCTGTCACACACACACTCATACATACATACATACATACATACATACATACATACATAGTCTGTCACATACACTCATACATACATACATACATCCATAGTCTGTCACATACACTCATACATACATACAGTCTATCACATATACTCATACATACACACAGTCTGTCACATACACTCATACATACACACATTCAAGTGAGCAGTTTTTTTTTTTTCTTAAAAAAGACATTATAAAAAAATGTAGATCAATAGCAGGGATCAAAGCTATATCTCATTGCAGGGAAGGCATTTCCATTCCAGGTTTGTCTGTGCCTCTTACAATCATTACTTATTAATTACATTATTTTGCCCATTCATTTGTCAGTTTTTTTTTCCCACATTCATTTGCCAGGGTTTTTTTTTTGCCCACATTCATTTACCAGGGTTTTTTTTTTTTTTTTGCCCACATTCATTTGCCAGGTTTTTTGTTGTCCACATTCATTTGCCAGGGGTTTTTTTTTGCCCTCATTTTTTGATCATCTCATCATTAGTAGAAGTCATTGGCAGATTTAAGAGACATGTTATTATGGCAGCTTCGGAAGTCATTGATTATTGCAGCTCTAAGAGACATTTTTTAAATGCCCCTAAGAGCTGCAATAATCAATCACGTTCCGAAGCTGCCATGATAAAAAGAAAAACGGTACATTATTAGCAGTGACACAGTCACTGTTCCTACCTCGTTCCTCCCAGTGTGGGGCTGTGTGACTTGTGGAGGACGCGCACAAGCCCTGCGCATAATTACATGACGTCGTACGATGAAGTCACGTGATCAGGTGACCTCCGTGATCGCTGCAGAGCTGATTCTCCCTGGACAGTCCCAGGATCGAAAACGTTGCGGGACTGTCCCGGGTTGGCAAGCATGCTCAGGGCCGTCTTTAATAGTGATTGGACCCTGGGCAAGCATTTGCTTGGGCCCCCTGGACCCTGCACCCTCCCCTGCATGCAATCCCGCCATCCATTGCGATGTTAACCCCCCCCACACACACACACACACATATGCCATAATTGTTGTGCCATTCAGATGCCAGTAATATTGTGCCTTTCAGAGCCCAGTAATATTGTACCATTCAGAGCCCAGTAATATTGTGCCAGTCAGATGCCTGTAATAGTGCCATTCAGAGCCCAGTAATATTGTGCCAGTCAGAGCCCAGGAATATTGTGCCAGTCAGATACCAGAATATTGTGCCAGTCAGAGCCCAGGAATATTGTGCCAGTCAGATGCCTGTAATATTGTGCCAGTCAGATGCCTGTAATATTGTGCCAGTCAGAGCCCAGGAATATTGTGCCAGTCAGGGCCCAGGAATATTGTGCCAGTCAGATGCCTGTAATATTGTGCCAGTGAGAGCCCAGTAATATTGTGCCAGGCAGATGCCCAATAATATTGTGCCAGCCAGATGCCCAATAATATTGTGCCAGTCAGATGCCCAGTATTATTGTGCCAGTCAGAGCCCAGTAATATTGTGCCAGCCAGATGCCCAGTAATATTGTGCCAGCCAGATGCCCAGTAATATAGTGCCAGCCAGATGCCTGTAACATTATGCCAGCCAGATGCCCAGTATTATTGTGCCAGTCAGATGCCCAGTATTATTGTGCCAGGCTGAGCCCAGTAATATTGTGCCAGCCAGATGCCCAGTAATATTGTGCCAGCCAGATGCCCAGTAATATTATGCCAGCCAGATGCCAAGTAATATAGTGCCAGCCAGATGCCTGTAATATAGTGCCAGCCAGATGCCTGTAATATTATGCCAGCCAGATGCCCAGTATTATTGTGCCAGTCAGAGCCCAGTAATATTGTGCCAGCCAGATGCCCAGTAATATTGTGCTAGCCAGAGCCCAGTAATATAGTGCCAGTCAGATGCCTGTAATACTGTGCCAGTCAGCCCCCCCCCCCCCTTCCCTAGTACTTACACTTCACTGCTCCGTGTCCCCCGCCGGATGTCTCCTCCGTGCAGTCTTCCCTCTTGCACAGAGGAGGGAAACAGTCACCGGATGTGACGCGACGTCACATCCGGCGTCAGTTTTTTATTTTTTTTTCACCGGCCGTCGCATCCATCGGATGCGGCTTGCCGGAAAAAAGAGTTCACAAGCGCAATGCGCTGTGAACGCGGCAAGCAGGGGCTGGGGGTCCCGTTTGCCCCGCATTGCTGGGGGTATTTCACCCTACCTGTCCCCCCCACATTTTTTCCTGGGGGGGATCCATCCCCCCCATCCCCCCCGCTTCCTACGCCCATGGACAACCGCCTGGGAGCTGAACAGGCAGCATGGAGGAGACCATGCTGCCTGCCACTAGCCACCAGGGAAAGGTAAGTGCTGAGGAGATGGGGGATTTGAGCACATTGGCTGGGGCTTACTGGCATATTATTGGGAAATTTGGCTGGGGCATATTAAATGACAAATAACACTGGCTTATTATTGGGCAAATTGTCTGGGGCATATTAAATGGCAAATCACACTGGCATATTATTGGGCAAATTGGCTGGGGCATATTAAATGGCAAATCACACTGGCATATTATTGGGCAAATTGGCTGGGGCTTATTAAATGGCAAATAAAACTGGCTTATTATTGGGCAAATTAGCAGGGGCATATTAAATGGCAAATCACACTGGCATATTATTGGGCAAATTGGCTGGGGCTTATTAAATGACAAATAACACTGGCATATTATTGGGCAAATTAGCAGGTGCATATTAAATGGAAAATAACACTGGCATATTATTGGGCATTTGGCTAGGGCATATTAAATGACAGAATAACACTGGCATATTATTGGGCAAATTGGCTGGGGAATATTAATGGCAAAATATACTGGCATAATATTGGGCAAATTGGCAGGGGCATATTCAATGGCAAATACTGGCATAATGGGCAAATTGGCTGAGGCATATTAATGGAAAATGATACTAGCATATTATTGGGCAAATTAGCTGTGGAATATTAATGGCAAATAATATTGGCAATGTGTATGTAATGGGGTAATGGAGGCATGTAAATGGGGTGATGGGGCATGTCCTTGGTGTGCAACATGGGTTATGGGTCATTTCGTGAGTGTGCATCGTGGATAGGGGGGGTGCCCAAAATTTGTCTGCCTAGGGCAGCACAAAACCAAGATACACCACTGGTTCAGTCGAGTCTCTGGTGTCTTTGAGATGTTGTGAACTCCAGTCCGCACCTGAATTTGCCAGTCCATGAATATGATTGGCCTGTACCGACACATTGTGTTCCAAGCAAAAATGTAAAAATTCCATTGCAAGGTCTGAAAGGACGGTCGATCTCGTGTCACCCAGATGATTGATGTATCGGACCGCCAACACGTTGTCCATGCAGAGTAACACCGAGCAGCCTGATAAGTTGCATGTGAAACTCCTGACTGTGAAAGTACATGCTAACAATACCAGGCAGTTGATATGGAAGCTTTGTTCTAGAGTAGACCAGAGTCCACCGGTAAATGACTCTTCTCATATTGCTCCCCAACTGTGCAGGCTGGCATCTGATGCAATAACTATGTCCGGGGAGGAGTTAAAGATTGCCCTGCCATTCAAGCTTCCATGTGTTGGAGCCACCATGTCAACTCCTCTGTAGCTTCGCAGTCTAGAGGGATCAGATGATCGTACGACCTGGTGTACTGCCCTTGTCTTGAGGTGTTGCAGAGGCCGCTAATGCACTGGTCCAGGAAATATCGCCTGGATCGATGACGAAAGTAACCCTATCCCCCGGGACAGATGTCGCACAGAAATCACTGGTTTCCTTAACGTCCGTCTGATCTCCTTCTTTATAAGTTTGATCTTTTCCTTTGGAAGTAGAAATGAACTGTGGATTGCGTCTTTCGAGAAGCCCAGTAATTCCGTGAACTGCGAGTGCTTCAGGACCGATTTTTCCCAATTGACCAGAAAACCTAGAGATTGTAGGAGTTCGATCATCCATGACATGTGAAGGCACAGTGAATCTTTGTCCTAAGACATAATGAGATTGTCGTCTAGGTAAATTATCAAGTGTACACCCTTCCTGCTTAGGAAGCCCACCACTGATCTCAGCAATTTGGTGAAACACCAGGATGCTGAGGAGAGACCGAAGGGAAGACACAAAAACATCCATAGCTTTCCTTTCCATATAAACTGTAGAAACCTTTGATGTGCTGTTGCTACTGGAACTGTGAGGTATGCATCTTGAAGGTCTAATGTGACCCTCCAGTCTCCTAAAACCAATAAATCTCTGAGGCAGTGACTGCCGTCCATTTTGAAATGTTGGTATAGTAAAAAATCGTTTAAGCGACGAAGGTTGATAACTGGGCAAGAGCCCCACCCTTCTTTGAGACTAGGAGTGCTGATGAAGCTCCCTGACACCCTGTTTCCGAGTATTATGGCACCTTTGTTCTGCAAGGTCTGAAGTCTGAACCTCTACGTCTATGAGTTGGGAGTCGAGTGTTGAGAAACTTAAAGTTTTGGGGATTGTGACCTGGTGCGGAGCTGCAATAAAGTCTATGTGGTAACCTAGGACTGTTTGTAAAACCCAATGGTCTGTAGAAATCAGTTCCCAATCGTGAATGAAAAAATGTAATCTCCCCCTACCCTTACCTGGGGAGGGGTAAGGGGTGGGCATGGACTTACCTTATGGAAGTATCTGCTGTAATGACCTTCTGATTCCCTGGCTCTGCTAGGATCTCCACCTCTGTGGGAAGAAGGTGGGAGCTGAAGGTCTAGGCTGTTGGGAAACGGTTTGCTGTTGTGAAAATTGGGGGAGGGCTCTGGATCCTCGAGAGGGACCCCTGGGATAACGGCCGGCCAGACTGCCTCTATTTCCTCCTGCCCTGGAGAAAACCTTTGGTTGAAATACCTTCCGCATGCTAGCTTGTGCCTTATCTAGGACTGTAAATGTCTGACCGAATGAGCCCAGGTCGACATGGATGAGGCTAGATTAGCCGATACAATACCAATGGCAGATTGGACAGCCTGGGTAACCAACTTGGACATAGTGGCATCAAAAAAGGTTCTGGAGCCTGGCTGTCAAAACCCACGGGATCAATTTAACTCTGCTGGGGTGTCCCCGGACCTGACTCTCTAGCTGCCTGCATGATGAAATGGCAAGTGTGGAGAAAATATAGCACAAATTACCAGAGAAAAACTACAGAGAATCAAAAAAATTATACCAAAGGTTTTCTAACACTAAGTATGCATTAAAATGGTGCCCGTGATCCAAAATGAGGGGAAAACACTTAAGACTACACCAAAATGGCGTCCGGGTCGAGTTCGTCTATAGTAAGTGTCACAAAGTGAATCCTGACAGCCTGCATGACTGGGGTTCTTGGAGGGGCCTGAGGACCAAACACCTCCCTATAGATTATGGGCCCTGGCTTATGTGCCATAACTCTATACTTTAATATTGTTAGTTAGTCATATTCTGGTAGTATATTGGTTATGTGTAATGTATAATTCTCTGAGTAGACCATTTTGAAGGATAACAATCTGTCAGTGACAATAATTGATAGTTTACTCCAACATCCATTGTTCTGTGTTAACTGGATTTACTGTTAAACTGATTATGTTGTGTTTATTATGTGTTTTTGATTGGTTTAAAAAATGTTATGTTAATTTTATTCTTTGCTGCTGAGGGAATAAAGGAAGAGTTTATGCATAATAGGAGCCTCCGCATATTTACAAATCTCAGCCCTCTGACATCCAATCGAGTAAGGGGCTTGTCCAACAGAGAAGAGGAGTGGAGACCTACAGCATTTTAAAAACCCATCAGGCCCATGTTACCACAGCGATCCAGTGTTCCAGAGCTTTGGCTCCTGTTTGTCCATGGACTTCAGTTTCCTGTGAGTTTGTGTTTTCTGTGCTACAGTCTCTCTGCTGAATATCCCGTTACGTGACCTTCGACTTAATCCTGGATTATGCCATTTGCCTGAACCCTGACCCTTGCTTGGATTACTTTTTTTCCTTGACCGCTGCCTGTGCTGATCTATTGGACTGATTCTTACTTCGCTTTTGGATTACCCTTTCTTCATTTGTGGCACTCTTGTGCTCTCATCCTTACCAGGAAGCCCTGCCTATCTACAACTGTGGACCGCATGGTAAGGGTACCTGGTAAGAAATAGCATTCCCTGCTCTATATTCCAAACCCCAATCCTGACAGGTACCTAAGATATTCACAAGGAATGCAAAGCCCTATACCGACGCAGTATAAGACGAAGACACCATGTCCGAAATACCATGCTCTAAGAAGTACATAGTCAATATAAAGCAAATGATGAAATCCAAGAACACACAGGCTTCAAGGATGGCCTTTAAGAATTGAGGAAGGATATCAATGAAATTGGCACCAGAACAGATTCTATCGAGCACTCACAGGCAAACCTCAAAAAAAGCCAGCTTAAAATGGTGGTTCACCCAACAGCAAGAATTCACCCTACTCCAGGATGCACATGAAGATCTTGAGAATCTTTTGTACTGTGGCAATTTAAGGTTGAGATGTGTTCCTTAAATCAGTTACTGACCTCGAGACCACACGTCTACCACCAGATTTATGATGGAACGGGTACACCACGCACTCTGGCCCCAACTAAAAGTAATGGAATGGGCGAGGGACATAATTGTCAAACTTTATGTCTACAGTTTCAAAGAGACCAATATGCGCTCCTCAAGGCAAGCATCCATGACCATCATTAATTATGAAGTGCAAATCTCCAACTGTTGACCTGCTCTTATATCTGGAACTCCCTCCCTTACAGATGGTATGTAGAACCAGGCCGCTCAGGAGAATGTGAGGATCCCAACACATTAAGGTACCCCGGGATACATTATATAAGCATCACTTACTGCTTGACAGCTCCATTGAGCAAACTAATATATTTTAGGAACCTAGTCCGCTTGCGCCACCCGTGTCAACTCATGAAGTAGGTAAGAACACAAACCCAGAGAATCTGGACCTCTCTGTCCAATATGCCATCCAAGTTCTGAAATTGTTATATCTCAAGCCGATTGCTGCTTAACGTGGATCCAAATTCATGGATGCAACCCTCACCACTACCAAGATGCTGGGGGTAACTTACATCACCCTCCTCCTCCAAGATGGCGGCCACGATAGTTACTTCAACCTCCACAATAGGAGGGACACTCAAAACATACCACCACATACTGGGTACCACTGCCATAGGGCATCTCCTCCCCTTCTCTTCCTATTGGTGCATGGTTGTCAAAGGGGCATGGCCTCATGTGCTCAGTGCACAAAACTGTTGCTATAACAACATCCAAACAACTTGTTGTAGACCCTCACTCTGATTAAACACTATTTGGTCATCTTAAATTATTGAAGCTTTCAGTTGCCACGTTGTCTTGCTACTGTGCCTTATCTATTGCTTGCCCTAAACCAGTGTTTGACCTCTGCTTGGATACCCAACTAAGATTATGTGCTGCCAGCCTTGACCTTCTGCTCTCCCCTGATTTTGCATCCTTTTTGCCAGCAAAGACCTCTGCTATGACCTGACCAAGTATCCTGCCTTATCCTTGTCTGTACCTTTCTCAAGGATTATTATTGTTGCCCTCGTGCACTCACTCGCCCAGCTGCTCATTATTCTCATCTCCAATGAGTGGTTTGGGTGTTTATATTTGCATGTGCATGCAAACTGTCTCCTGCAACTGAACTCCATCTTATCATGTTAAGAGACTCCAACATTATAGAAATGAATATGAATAATGTGGGCACCTCAGTCGTCAAACTACTGGGAATTTGCCACCCACCCAAGTCCCCTTTTTTATAATACTAGTCTCCTGGACAGTCATGAGGGAACTGTGAAAGCCAATAAGACTGGCAATCTTGACCCAAGAAGGGCCACTCTACATCTAGAAACATGTGAACGCTAATGTAGGATGCAAGCTACATTACATCCACCATTAAATACTAACCGTGCAGACTCTTTGGCCACATCCCTTTTTTTCTCATTTATGTTTTTATTACATGCTCTCTTTTCACTGCATGGTCCTGCAAATTGCCCATATTGCTCTAGTTAAATTATGGACAATAAAGTCCTATCTTTGGTTGACACATTCCTCTTATTCCACCACGTGCCACTAGAGACGCACATCAACTCTGATCAGGGTGATCCTGATCTAAACAGTGACACCCACAAAATTAGGCTATTATAGGTCAGGTGTAGAGTTGAGCGGACACCTGGATGTTCGGGTTCGGCGGGTTCGGCCGAACTTTGGAAAAAAGTTTGGGTTCGGGGTCAAGTTTGACCCCGAACCCGAACCCCATTGAAGTCAATGTGGACCCGAACTTTCGGCCACTAAAATGCCTCTAAAAAAAGTCCTGGAAAGGGCTAGAGGGCTGCAAAATGAAGTAAAATGTGGGTGAGTGTCCCCATTCATACGAATAGGTCAATTGGCCTATTCGTATGAATGGGGACTCTATTTCGGTTTATAGAAAGCCAATAGCCATGTAATGCTATTGGCTTTCTATAAATCGAAATAGAGTCCCCATTCATAAGAATAGGTCAATTGACCTATTCTTATGAATGGGGACTCTATTTCAGTTTATAGAATAGCAATAGCATTACATGTATTCCATAAACCGAAAGTCTATAAACCGAAAGACATTCGGTTTATAGACTTTCGTTTTATAGAATACATGTAAAGCTATTGCTATTCTATAAAAAGAAAGTCTATTAACAGAATATCTTTCAGTTTATAGACTTTCGGCTTATGGAATACATGTAATGCTATTGGCTTTCTATAAACCGAAATAGAGTCCCCATTCATAAGAATTTCTTATAAAGTTCGGTATGAACCCGAACAGTGCGGTTCGGGTTCGCTCAACACTAGGCAGGTGCCACGATAGGACCTTACTCTTCTGTCCCTGGATATCTGAATGACCAACACTACTTGCTATGAACTATGAACTATTTATTTTTATATTTTATATTAATTGATTGTAATCTTTTTGAATGTCCTACCCCACGACCATTCACCTCTCTCTTCTATTCCTATTTACTTGGAGAACGAAAGTCACAGATGCCATATCACATTTTCCACCAAAAAAGAGGGTGTTATTAAGGGGCAGCTCTTTCCACAATATATTTTGTTTCCATCCACTGTGATTGAGACACCTGCAAGCCAAAAGGAACACAACGCAAATGAATAGCAAAGACTTAAAAATAATCACTCACAATGTCTACGGTCTCAACACTCTCAAAAAAAAGATGCCAAGCAGTGTGGTATTATACACATGAGCATGTCTACATTCTCTTTCTACTGGAAACCCACCAATGCCCTACATGAAGTAAGTCATACTAGGGCAAGAAATATTTTACTCATTTCCACCTCACCGACCCCACTCAGAAATGTATTGGGTGACAGCATATTTCTGAAATCCATGCTACACTTCTAATTACTACTCATTCAAAGGTAGATGGCTATTAACTGTGGGACAACTCACCAGTAGTACTTTTAAATAAATATGCCCATCAGTTAGTCCAGAATCTTTCTACACACAAATCACTGTCCTCCTCGTTCCCTATAGACTTTTTGGTTTTAAAATATCTGGGAGAACTTAAATACCATCTGGGATCAACCAAAGGACCACTCGCTAACAATACAGACTTACACCATTAACAAATACCTTAAAGATTTTACAACAACAGTTACTCCGACAGACATATGGAGACCATATGCTATGAAAACTACCAAAACACATCTTGGTCACAAGACATGCCCTTTAAGTTGATGAATTGGTTGAGTTAACTGATTAATTTCATGGTTCGAATCCAGGTAGCCTCATTTCTATTGCTAAGCAATATTAAAGTAATTATGTATTCTACAAAATACCAGGGTCTGTGCATCTAGTTAATTGACTGGTATGTCAATGTAAAAAAATGCAGAATACTAAAATAAATAGACAGAAACGGTGGCATACCTATCCAAATATTTTATTGTTCACACAACCGTGTGAATCCAAGAGGATCCGTTTAATTTCATGATGAATAATAAACAGTAAACCAAACTTATTACAAATATATTTGTCTCTCAGTAATGGAAACTTAACATTTCCATTACTGCTATCAGAAAATATCCTAATAGGCAGCTGCATGTACTGTCTGCCATCAAAAGATGATAAAAAGAAACAGTTAATAAATCAGATTATCTATGAAAAAAATTGGCTAATGATTATAATGTATAACCCATCACTGAATAATGATGTATTCAAGAGTTATCATCACATGATGAAAGGAGCCTAATATGAAAGATATTTTCCCCATGTAGAATGACTACAGATGAATTGCTAAGAGATACAATTCTTTGATAAAAACACAATAAGTGTTTCTGGAATTGTTAATAATAGGCTACTCGTAGTGATTTGAGTACTGCAATAAAATCACACAAATGAAAAAGTTTCAAACAAAACTATCATGAGATGTCAAGGTGAAATAAAAAATATCTTCAACACAAGACATATTCTGTATTCTTTAAGCTGTAGCATATCATTATTGTATTTTTAAAATACATTGAAATAATATATATTTAGGGTTCTACTTGATAAAGATAGAATTGCAGGGAATTTCAGACTTAAGGCAAAGGCGTTGGAAAAATTCTCCCATTCAGCTGCATTGGATACTTTTTCCAACTTTAGTTCCTTACAATTCCCTGAAATTCTTTTGTTGAGTAGACACTTTAGTAATAAAAAATATGTGGGTGAAATGAATTCATTTGCAAGCCATTAGCCGGCTTGTCCGTAGCTGAAATTCTACTCTGTTAATGGTAATTTTCCTCTCTCTACGGTCAGCTCGGTTTCGCACTATTTTAACCGTGGAAATATGAAAAGCATCCGACTCAGCAGAAGCATTTGAGCAAAACCCTGAACAGATAGAAATTAAACCAATTGACAGCAGACCTTCCCAAAGAAAATCAGAAAATCAATTAGTTGAACAGTTCTTGAATCTTGTTCAACACAGCAACCTAATTAGTGGTCTATCAGCAGGTTTCTCTGTAGATAAACTTCACACATACACACATAATAAATGCTAAATTAAATAAATAAATTTTAAAAAATGGAAGTTCAATATGGAACTTGCAGGTGCCTGGCAATCTTCCCCCAACCAGCTTCTGGTGGGTTGGGGAGATTGCCCACACTCCATCTTCACATCCATTAAACCATTGAATGAAAGGTAGTTCTTTATTTTTGGTTAGAAGAAAATGCCTATAGACTGGTGGTGGAATGATAATGAGTCAGGGTGAACTATGATGGAACTTTGACTTGGCACAATCTGTACATAAAATTGACAATGTGCAATATTTATGTTACTCTTTAAGGACTTCAGGCACTCAAGTGTGCACAGACAAGTTTTAGGCTTACAACCTTAACTTGAATTGACCTCTTGAAGGGCATGATGCTAGCATCATAATGGTCTATATAAGGCTGGAGGCAAAAACTCTTCACATGTGTGTAAAGGGTCAGATTTATTTTACGCTCTCCTATGTAGCATGACTGGAGTCATCCCCTATGCAATAAAAAAAATATTTATAAACAGAATACAACAGTTAAAAAGTGCAAAATATGCTTGGACCAAGCAAGGATATAAGATAAGTGAGGAGGAAGTATGTTAAAGTGGATGGAGCTGGAAAAATTGGTGGTCATACTCATTTTGCCTCTCATGTATCCTTAAAGGACAACTGTAGGCAAAATATAGCTCATGTTTCATTGAAAGATTACACCAAGTGTAGATGGTGCTTATGGAGATGCTTTAATGAAAGAATAAAAATTAAAAAGGCCATGTAGTATAGAATCTTGGGTCAGATCTGCAATAGCCTTCATGCAGATGAATGAAGATCTGCCCCAAGATTCTAAACAACATGTCTGCCCCTGTTAGTGCTATATGAAGCAAAGAGAGCTCAATAAAGTGCATTATTTGTATTCTTTCATTAAATAATTACTCAGTAAATGCCTACACTTGGTTTGATCTTTCAATTAAACACAAGTTCATTTGTTGCTACAGTTGTACTTTGAAATTGTCCTTGTCTGAGTGAAGAGGAAAATTACTATATATGTTTTGATGAATCATACCTGTGCTGAAAAAATCTTTCCTCAAGCCCACACTTCCATCTAGCTACCGTCCTATATCACTTCTCCCCTTCATGTCCAAGATGCTAGAGAAAACTGTGCTAATAGACTTTCTGACTGACAATGACCTACTTGATCCTTTTCAATCTGGCTTTAGACCCTTACACTCTACTGAAACAGCCCTCACTAGAGTATCAACTGACCTCCTTTCTGCCAAATCTAAAGGCCACTTCTCAGTGATGATCCTCTTAGATCCTTTCTGCTGACTTTGGCACAGTTGACCACCTCCTCTTTCTTAACAGATTATCCTCGTTTGGCATAGGTGGTACGGCACTCTCTTGGATTGAGTCATACTTATCTGAGAGCTCCTATTCAGTCCTATTCTTTGCCTGTTCCGCTCTCTGTTGGTGTTCCGCAAGGATCGGCCCTTGGCCCGCTGTTATTTTCCCTGTACACCACCTCTCTGGGAGAACTCATCCGCTCTTTTGGTTTCCAAAACCACCTGTACGCGGATGATACTCAGATCTACCTCTCCTCCCCTGACCTCACTCCCTCTCTAGTGTCACTAGTAGTTGAGTGTCTGTTGGCCATCTCCACGTGGATGTCTGATCGCTACCTGAAACTTAACATTTCCAAAACAGAACTTATTATCTTCCCTCCTTCAAATTCTGTCCCTACACCTGGGTTCACAGTCACTGCTGAAAATGCTTCAATCGTACCAGCTGACCGTGTCCGATGTCTTAGGGTCACTTTTGACCTGCTCTCTCCTTCGTTCCTCATATTCAGTCTTTAGCCAAATCCTGTCAGCTGCACCAAAGGAACATTGCATGCATTTACCCGTTCCTCAGCGAATTGACCGGCCAAACTACTAGTTCACTCGCTTGTGATCTCTCGCCTTGACTATTGTAACAGCCTTCTAACTGGACCACATCTGGCTCGTCTCTCTCCCCTGCAAAACACAGCTGCCAGATTCATCTTTCCTGCTCATCAGTCTGATTTGGCTGCTTGTCTCTGCTATGCCCTGCAGTGGCTCCCCGTCTTTTCTAGGATCAAATTTAAAATTCTATCTTTAACTTACAAAGCCCTCCATTCCTTGGCCCCTCCATATATTACCTCCCTCATGAACCGATACTTCCCTTTCATGTCCTCTGCGCTCCTCAGTGGGTCTACAGCTTACCTCCTACCTCATCACCTCTTCCCACTCGCGCCTCCAAGATTTTGCCCGAGCTGCCCCCTCTCTTTGGAATTCCCTTTCCGCAGAGCATCCAGCTCCTTCCTTTTCAAACTTTAAAAAGTCCCTCAAAACTCATCTCTTTACTGAAGCTTACCACCCATCCAACTAGCATACGCAATTGGTTTACCTCTAACTACTTTCACCTAGCTCTCAATGTCCTCAATCACTGTTAAGATCAGGTAGGTTACAACTGATCCAGCCAGAACTCACACAAACTCTTTGGCCAAACTCACCTACTGCCAACCTTCCACATAACTGTTACTACAACTACATTGCCCCTGTCCTCTTCACTCCAATGTGTTTCATGTACCCCATTCCCTCCAGATTGCAAGCTTGCGGGCAGGGCTCTCTACCTCACGTACCAGCCTATTCTAGTTTGTCTAACTTAGTATGTAGTTCCCTTCTATGCTCTGTATCTAGTGATACGTAAATTGTTGGCGCTATATAAATAAATGGTAATGTAATGTAATGTAATGATGAATAACTCCCTATTTAATGGTCCTTTACTTTTAACCCCTTAGTGACAGGACTTTTGGCTTGTCTGACACTCGGTGACATGGGCTGTTTTAACATTTCTTCTGTGTTTGGGTTTTGCTGCAATTAATTTTTTTCTCATTTAGAGTACCCACACAAACTATATATTGTTTTTATTGGCACGAGAAGGGCTTTATTTTGATAATAGCATATAATTTTAAATTAAAAAATTAAAAAATATGACAAAAAATTGGAAAAATAATTCTGACTTTTATTTGAAAAATCATATACTCATTTACAAAAGACAACAAAAAAACATTGTTAAATAGTTTCTAATATTTTTCCTGAGTTCAGAAATAGTCCATGTTTTATATTTTTGTGCTTTTTTATTTAAGTTACAGGGCAAGAACTATAAGTTGTACAAAGCTATTTCAAAATCCTTTTTTTCAAGATTAGTGACATTGTAACACTGATATCTGTACTAAATTCATGAATGACCCCCCCCCCCCCCCCCCTCATGTAAATGTTTTTCAAAACTAGACAAATAAGGGCATTTTTACACTTTTCATGTAGCCATTTTACCACCAACATTTGCCACAGTTTGCAGCAAATAAAAATGTTCATTTTTCACACAGATTGCAATTCAGGTAAACATTTCTGAAAATGTGAAGGGATACTGCAAAATAACATCTCAATATGTGTTCAGCAACATCTCCTGAGTACAGGCACTGCGCCTTTAAAACCGGCATTTCAATCGCTCTCAGGAGCAATTGAAATGTCGGCATTTTTTGGGGGGGGTATTGCACAATGCTTCCACACACAAGCATCATAGCAATAACGTAAGAGTGACACAGCGCTAAATATGTAAACCACAAAAGTAGTAGACTACAAAGACAGAAATGTTGTAGAAAAAATAGAGTTTATTACAAGGAAGTATAAATATACAAGTAAATAACCATATGTAATATACAGCAATATAATATAAAATCACAAGATGAGACTGACAATATTTAAACAAAAATACAATGATACACCAAATAAAGAGCCCCAAATGGGTGCAACAAAGAGATAAATGATTAAAAATACATAAAAAATATACATAAAAAATATAAATAGAGCCAAAAATCCCTTACCCACTGGGTCTGTTCGCCTGGCCAGGTCTATTGAACAGTTAGGATATTGCACTAAACAGAAACACAGCTACACCCCACAGGACGCGTTTCGAATTATCTTCATCAGCTGGTGGGCGGTAGTATATTTTTTATGTATATTTTTAATGTATATTTTTTATGTATTTTTAATCATTTATCTCTTTGTTGCACCCATTTGGGGCCCTTTATTTGGTGTATCATTGTATTTTTGTTTAAATATTGTCAGTCTCATCTTGTGATTTTATATTATATTGCTGTATATTACATATGGTCATTTACTTGTATATTTATACTTCCTTGTAATAAACTCTATTTTTTCTACAACATTTCTGTCTTTGTAGTCTACTACTTTTGTGGTATACATATTTAGCGCTGTCTCACTCTTACATTATCTCTCCTTTTTTGCAGTGGATTTTTCCATTGCATTCAATTATAAGACTAGCTGCTTCCCTGTTTTTCATTGTTTGTTATCAAGCCATTTGCTACTCCATATACTATCCGGGACTTTTCCATCCCCATCGTGTACCTTCCCTGTCTCCAGTGGTCAGTATTAGTTCTGTTATTCATTATTCCTTTGTTGGTGGAGTGGAGGTCACTATATACATATATTATCTTTTAGCGCTGTGCCTTACCATTTTTTCCATCATAGCAATAACGTTGGAGCACTGAAAGCGGGAAATCCGAGGTCAGGGGCACAGGCAAGGTAGCAGTAACGGAGACAATCCAATTCGGCAACAGTAAACGGAAGGTAATAAAAGCTAAGAGGCAGGATACACGAGAATCACTCAGCGCCATACTGAATACTGATATTCCTTTTAAACTCTTGCGGGCATGACGTCATGCGGCTTGCGTCAAGCGCTCTACTCCTTGTCAAGGGGAGAGTAAACACATGCTTGAGAGCATCGTATTGAGCCCAATAGTGGAGAGAATGGAGCAACTTGAGATAGTCTGGATTCTAGGATATTCTGGTGAGTTACTTCTTAGGGGAGTATGTAAATGCAATTTTTTAAGTCTCTCTTCATAACTTAGATCCTCAAATCCCCTTATTAATTTTGTAGGTCTCCTTTGCACTTTTTCTAGTTCCTTAATATCCTTTTTAAGGATTGGTGCCCAGAATTGTACTGCATTGATTTGTAAAGAGGCAAGATGATATCCTCTTCCGTGAATCTATACCTCGTTTTCTACATTGGCCCTTGCAGCTGCTGACTGACATTGTTCCCTGTTGCCAAGTTTGTTATCTACAATTGTTTTCCCAGGGAAATACCATTTAAATATGTTTATGTTGCTTTGTTATTATTTTTCCCATAATGCATAACTTTACATTTGTCCATATTGAACCTCATTTGCCACTTTACTGCCAAGCCCTCACTCTGTGCAAATTTTCCTGCAAAAACCCCCCATCAAGATTAGTCTGTATTACCTTACCTAATTTAGTGTCATCAGCAAACACAGAGACATGGCTCTTAGCACAACGTGGGAGATCATTAATAAACAAATTAAAAAGAGGATGGCCCAAAACAGACCCCTTAGGTACTCCGCTCAATACCCTGGTCCAATTTGAGGCTTTTCCATTTACAACAACCCTTTGCGTTCTATCTTTTAGCCAATTTTCAATCCAAATACATACATTTGCCCCCAAACCTATTTCTCTCAATTTGTAGAGTAACCATTTGTTTGGAACTGTATCAAATGCTTTCACAAAATCCAAATAGATCACATCAACTGCCACACCTAGATCTATATTTTTACTGACTTCTTCATAGAATTTTAGTGTTTGTTTGACAAGACCTGTCTTTCACAACACCATGTTGACTTTTACTGATTATATTCTGATTAAAAATGTATTCCTGAGTGTATACCTTTAGCAATCCTTCAAATAATTTCCCCACTACAGAAGTCAAGCTCACTGGGCTATAATTGCCCGGCAGAGATTTTGATTCCTTTTTAAATATTGGAATGACATCCGCCTTTCGCCAGTCTGTTGGCACCTTACATGAACTGAAAGAATCAATAAAGATTATGAATAGTAGTCTGGTCAGAATTGTGCTTAACTCTCTAAGGACCCTTGGGTGTATACCATCTGGTCCTGGGGCCTTGTCTATCTTAAAAGAGTTTAATTGCTTAAGCACTTTTTCCTGTGTCAGCCAATCCCATGTTTGCGGTGACTGTTCCGTAACTTCCGGTAGCAGGGGCTCATCCATCGGTTCTTCCTTAGTATAAACAGAAGGAAAAAAAGTATTTAAAATGTCTGCTTTCTCTCTGTCCTCACTTACCAAATTTCCCATTTTGGATAACAAGGGCCCAACATTTTCCCTCTTTAGCTTTTTTCCATTTATATATTTATAAAACATTTTGGGGTAAGTTTTACTCTCCATAGAAATCCTTTTCTCATTTTCCAATTTAGCCATTTGAATTGCCCTTTTGCAGGGCAATCTTTGTACTCTATTAATGATAATACTGATCCCTTGCTTTTATAATGTTTGAATGCCATTTTTTTGTTTTGTATTTCCTGTTTCATGTTACCACACATGTTTATTTTCTCTTAAGCTGTCAGATCTGGAGTTTACACGTATGCTCTGTAATTCCTTTGTTAGTTTATTATTCAGTTTTAGCATTAGGGACTTACCTGATTGTGAGGTACCTTGATACTGGTTGGTAATCTTACATCTTATAGCCATAAGTGAACCAAACCCTCACCATTTATCAAATCAGAGTATTAGGTTAGTTCCTGTATTCGTGTTTTTTTGTTTCCTGACCCTCCCTTGCTGAAGGATTCCAGCACCTATAGCCCCTCCCCATGTCCCAGTTCTGGTTTCTTTTATGAAGCATCTGAGGATCCCAGCTCTCTCCCTTGTGTTCCTTAGCTCCTAGCCTTGTCCTCTGTTTCTTCTATTTATGTTGCTATGTTTGTATGTTCCCTTGATCTCTTTCCCTGAAGCACCTGAGAATTCCAACACCTCTGTCCTCTCCCCATATCCCAATCTTGATTCCCCTTTAGAAGCGTCTGAGGAGCCCATTTTCTCAGTCCATCCCTGGTGTTCCTTAGCTCCTAGCCCTGGCCTCTGTATGTTGTCCTGTATTATATATGTGTCTGTATATGCCACTTTAGTTATGTAGTATTGTTTTATGCCTTTACCCTGTTAATGTATGGTTTAGTTCTGCCTTTGATTCTTAGTCTGTCCTGTAACCCTGCACTCTGAATTTCATTCATCTTTTTTCTACTCTATCTGTATTCGCTTCTGGTCTGCTTGGTTTATTCTGTTTCAGCTTGCAGATATCCTGCTATCCTTTCAAGAATGTGTCCCATGCCTGTTCCATGATGTTCTTCAGCTTTGGTCCTCATTTACATTGGATACTACAGCTTCTTCCACAGGGCCCTGGAATTGAGCCTTAAACTTGCATGGAACTGTGGTTGCCTTGAACCAGGCCCTGTGTCTCTGCTACTGCCAATGACCTCATGAACTTGAGAGCTTAGGGTGCCATGCCATCCAGGACCCTGTGCGTGACAGGTTGCTCAAAAGGTAGAGTATAAAAAATAACTTTTCTTGCTTGGAAAAGTAAAACAAAATCACATTATTCAAAACACAGGTAGTGCATACACCTGGTAGTATATATACACCTGATGCATTCTGTCTGACAAGCAGACTTAGACATTGACCTTTTTTAATTTTCCACCCTTGTTTTATTTATTATGTTCACTAAGAGCTGCTCGCAGAGTACTAACCCCCAATTCAGGACTCTCTATCGCCTTAGTAGTCATATTTTGACCATTGGTCATTAAATAAATGCAGCAGTGTATTTTTTTATATAATGGTCAAACATAATTCCCTCCTTTTTCACTCCACAGGGGTGTCTGCATGGGAGGGAGTGTCCTTGTTAATTACTATTCATACATACCAATGGAAGATTCAGAACAGTACACTGGCACCGTGCATAACACTATAGGTGCATACTTGTGCAGTGATGCCATAATTAGTGCAAGGTATCACAGACCAAACTCTAACACTGAGAGTCCTAGTTGCATCAAACAGAATAACTTAACATGTGCTTAGATCTCCATCAGTGTGCTGTACAGCCTCTCTCACTAGTGGCTGTGTATTAATTAAAATTTCTCACGTTACTACCCAATTATCATAACATATATGTAAGATTTAACCTGTATATTGCTCTGTTGGTCAGATTTGTTTTTGACTTGATGAAGGTAGTGCTTCATTAAACTTGCTGTTCCAAAGATTCTTCTATATTCTATTTTGCATTAACCATTAAAAAACACTCTATTCATTTTATTTAGTGATTTTTTAAAATAAATTTAATGGTCAATAAATGACAACAGTTGTCCTTTAAGGGTGTCAAGGAAGTGCTCAGAGGATTAATTTCCTGAGTAATTCTTAAAGCTGTACTTAGGTTCAGTTAATTCCCCTATTAACTGTTATGCCATTTGTTTGTGGTTCGACTGCTTTCCTCACTGTCTGTCCTTTTCCCCTTGTGCTTCTGTTTGGCTTGCCCGACTTCTGACTTAAACTACTTTGAATGCAGTGAACCTTAAATCAACAACGAGAGACAAATATAGACAAAGTAAAGTGAACACAAAAGTTGCAACATTTTGATTACAGCTCACCTATCGAGGCATGGACTCCACTAGACCTCTGAAGGTGTGCTGTGGTATCTGTCAAGACATTATCAGCAGATCCTATAAGTCCTGCAAGTAGAAAGGTGGGGCCTCCACAGATCGAACTTATTTGTCCAACACATCCCACAGATGCTCGCTTGGATTCATATTTGGAGGTAACACCTTGATCTCGTTATTGTGTTCCTCAAACCATTCCTGAACAATTTTTGCTTTGTGGGGGGGGCGTATTAACTTGCTTACAGAGGCCAATTCCATCAGGGAATACTGTTTCCAGGAAATTGTATACATGGTCTGCAACAATGCTTAGGTAGGTGGTACACATCCACATGAATGGCAGGACCCAAGGTTTCCCAGCAGAACCATGCCCAAAGCAGCACACTGCCTTCGCTGGTTTGCCACCTGTCTGTGGCCATAATGCTGTGGCTGATCGGTGTATATATATATATATATATATTTATGAATATGAGGGGAGCTTCCTCATTCAAAACTGCTAAAAACCAAAAGCATATTACACTTCTATCCCGTGCATTCTGGGACATTTGGTCACTATCATATCCCACTAAATTATGATAAATGAATTATTATTCCTTGGATGGCTATCGTTTGTTGGATATGACTTAGAAGAACAGTTTTCCACTTCTTCTCTTGAAGTATGTGTCAAACCTCTTAATGGTGCTTATCATTTACGTTACTATGGCTGCTAAATAAATATGTGATATTATAACGAGCTGCCTACCGGACGTAGTAGACCCTCTGCTCGTTATGGCAAAATGCTCTGTTTGGAGCTGCTGGAACAGATGCCCACCTCTGGAACCTCCACTATAAGTTTGTGAAATAATCACTCCGGACACCAATCAGTTGAACAGCAGACAAAGAACATTAATTTGTGGTTTACACAACACATATATACCCAACTGCGATCAGATAACACTTGACTAAACAATAGAAAATTTAAACACATTATAAGCCACTATTAAGCCACTTGAATTTGGAGTCAGAAGCGGGATAGACAGGCTGGGTGCATGACATAATTAAACAATAGAAAACGTAAACACATTACAGGTAAATCACTTATCGAGCCACTTGAATTTGGAGCCAGAAGCGAGCTAGTCAGGCTGGGTGCATGACAAAATATATATTATAACTGTCAAATACCATCACTCTTGACCAAGGTCATTACTGTTTTTTTAAATATGAGCACTATTATGTTTTCTCACAACCATTTGTAATGTAGAAAGATGTGCCATTTGCTTCAATAAGTGTAATTATTTTTTTTATTTAAGTGTAAACATATTCCTGCATGAATAGACAGGATTGCATTTTGAAAATGAATAGATTGGCACTGAACCTTCATCCCTAGAAATAATATCTGTTGTATACATTGCAGCATGTGCTTTATTCTCTTGGAATCTGCTATGCCCTTATATTTTAAAGTCAACCTGAAAAACCCATCCTTGGAATAAGATTGCATACTTGGCGTGAAAGAAACACTTTACACAAATATCTCAAGACAAATAATACAAACCTATGTCTTAGAATGTGTCCACGAAAATACCACATTTTACAAAGTTAACAAACAGCATATCATTTTAGCAGATCATTTTAAACCCTAGAATTAAAGACACAGGTCTTTAGGCAAATGTATTAAAATGAGAGATAAAGTATTTCATTTTTTTCTTTATCTTTTTACTTTGGGGTTAGTTCAATATACTGCATTTTGGTCTGAAATCGGGTCAAATTAAACAATATAGCCGAAATTGAGAAAATTCCATCTTTCAGCTATTAATTATGGCTGAAATTAGTTTGAAATCTGTGTTTTTTTTCAGTCTCAGACCGACAAGACTGTCCTGTCTTATCCATCATCTTGATATATAGATAAAACAGGACAGGTGCTCTCTTGCAGTAGCATAATGTAAAAAGTTCTTTATTCCATTTTTACAGCACAAATGACAAAAAGTGCAACAATATTTGTCAAATCACATGGCAAGTTGGGATCCTAACAAGTCAACTACATCATGCGTTTCATGTTGAGAGGCGCTTATTCATATATTTGTTAGGACCCCCACTTTTCAGGTGATTTTACATATATTTTTGCACTTTTTCTCATTTATGTTGGAAAATTGGAATGAAGACTTACTTTATATTTTTCTCTTGCAAGAAAGAATCTTTCCTGCTTTTCTCTATATATTATTAGGGGATGTGAAGCATTGTGACAGCTCTGTGGAACAGGGGGGTGTATGACTATAAGGCGCCTATTTGTCCTTTTTTCTGTCTATCGCCATCATCTTGGCATGGAACTGTACTTGATTGCTCACCATCATGGCCAGGTGCTGGTTGATGGTAGGATTCAGACAAAAGAAGAAATCGGTTTTGCGGAAGGAGCTCACAGTCAGCAGGTATATTTAAAGTGAGGCAATTTTTCAATAGACAATAAAGGAAGGCTGGTACAAAAAAAAGTAGAACCGAACACAGTGCTCTCTCTCTTTTCGCTGGTTGATGGTAGCCACATCGGCTTGAGCACCAACAACCAAGCCATGGACAGCAGATGCAAATGCGGTCTTCATAAGAAGAGCAGTGTCACGCTGGCCTGTAGACACACCATGTCATTCTAGCACTTTTTCTTCCAAAACCAGTCTCTCCCATCGTTGAGCTTTCAGGCTTGGCTGGCCTAGGTCTTTAGAGTAGGGTGTCTGTAGGACTTTATAGCAATAAAGGAACAACAGAGTAGCAAAGCCTTGGACAGTATCTTAAATAGTAATGGAGAACAATTGGTAGCATTTCCCAATAAGGTAAACATGGAATGGCAATATGAATAGAGAGTTAGGCGACAGGACTATAGCAGATCATAGCACAGGATACCCAGTTCTTATATGACTATAGTAAAAGGTAACAGACAGAAGACTGCAGCAGATAATTAAAGCATAGACTGTAGTGAAGCTTATGTTTGTTAGAGGCTGATAACTGATTGATTCTGGAACACAGTAGGAAGCTGGAATAAACTTTGCTAAGAGAGTAGCAGACAAGACTGCACAGACTGTAGCAGAACTTGCGTCCACAGCTTAGGAGAAAAGATGAATTTTAAGTCTGTTTAAGTCTAAAGATGGGACTTCTCTGACTGAATATGGGAGACTGAATATGAGAGTTGCAGAATGCAGGAGCAACAGAATGCCTTGGAGAATAATTTTATGCACACACATACAGTAGTGTATCTTCCACAAGGCAAACAAGGCTCCCTTCTAGGGCGGCACTTTGCCAGAGGGCGTCACTTTGCCAGAGGGTTTTAAATTACACTTCTGGTACACCACTGCACACATATCCTGACAATGGCTGATGAGGATCAATACCCAGTACTGCGATACCACCATTGAGCTAACGTAACATCACTGGTATTGTTCTTCAACAACAGCTATTATGTCAGTGCAATAATAGGTGCAAGGGTCCATGGGTGGAAGGATATAGTTGTAGCTTAAGTAATATGTGTGGGGGCTTTGGAAAAGGGATTTTTCAGTTAGCGGGTTATTATACTAGTAGCATTACTATTTAGTGTACAAAGGTAAAGCATCATGTCTTCATGGAGTGTTCTGTAAATGTATATTGTATATAGTCAATAGTTGGCTAGATGACGTGTACATAACATCATTAGCTTTTGGGTTGTATACTTACACTGAGGTGCATGGCTATTAGGCGTATCTATATTCCTTGTGATTTCACAGGTGATGCTAGGTCATAGTGTATAACCATGAATATTGATATATATTTATATATACACAGATTTCTGCTTGGGTGTTCCTTCACTTTCATTGGAGTTATTAATTTGCGTATGTGATGCATATTTTTTTTTATGCATGGCATTGATATTGACCGGATTTTTGAATCAATATGCCTCTTATATAACATTTGAGTGTGCACCACAGCGAAGCGTCCGACAACTCCCCATTAACATTGATTTGCAAAAACCTCTGTTGAGAAGTAGTACGTTTTGCAATGTTCTCTTGAGAACTAAGCAGATTTTCAATGAAAGTCTTATTTTATAGTCAGAATTGTTTTTAATTACTAAGAAGATAGGAGCATGTTCCAAACTGTTTGCCTTTGTCAGAAAGTAATCTATGTATGTATAGGTCTGATCATCGCTTTCAGCATTGGGGGCCCTTTTAAGGTTGTTACGGTGGCCTTATAGTCAACTCCATGTGCCTGAGTGTAAGGGAATATGCTGACATCAGAGTGGTTTCAAATAAGAAATGTTACAAGACAGGGCTGTCCATTGGTTCCTGTATTGTATATAATGACCATTGAGCCACTTGCTATGTTGATTGGAAAATCCATTAGACTTAGAGATATGCAAGTGAACAACAATGACTGCATTACATTATATGCAAATTATGTTCTTATACCTGTCACATCGAGTAATTTCAATTCCCAATGTGTTCAGTCTAATCAAAGAATGGGGTATAAACTTAACATAAAACTATTTATTTTAAATCATGTTATGGGAGTCGACTTTGAGATAATCAAAGATATGGACAAATTTTATTGGGGCCACATAAGCCTGAGCATCTTCAAACAGTTTTCTAAGAAAACTAAGGATATGCATTATAGGAGCCGATATAGGAGCATTTTTGCATATGGATGAATGTTCATTGATTTGTCTTTCCTGCGAGCCATTTGTATGCATTCAGGTTACATACAAGTCTTCTTGAAAACACAACACTGTATTGCATTAGTATATTTTTTACTACATCAGCAAATTAATAGTTTGGCCTAGAAACCACAACTGGGACGAGTATAAGATAGCACTTTTATCAAGCTGTAATAGCTCCAACAGTGGAGAGCTTCTCTTACAAATTTTGCGGTGGAAATAATTTGTGGGTTTTCTAGGATGACTAAATCACAGTTTGTCAGAAATGTTTTTATAAAATCCATACTTCTGGGCTGCATTGGGTGTAATGTAAACTGCATTACACTCTCTTCACTGTACATTTTTGATAAGCAACACTGATTACTAACATGGTGGTATCACAACAAGATGAAGTTGTTTTTATACACACATACAAAAGTACACCAGAATAATACAAAAACATATTGTGGGCAAATAGATTTGTACCTAAAAGGATGGGAAAGTATGTGTAGATATATAAAAATTTTGTATTTTAATTGCCTGTTTTGTCCAGGCTGCTTATTAAATTTACCTGGGGGACAAAACTATTTGTTATCCTCACTTGACAAATTTCTGTGTGAGCAATTTGTCAAGGGCTGTTCTTCACCATTCTGAATGACTTCCTCTAGTGACCTGTTGGCACTGTTTGGTTTAAACTACACTAATTACGGCTTTATTTGCTTTAATAAAGAGACATCCGAGTGTTAAACATGACTGCAAATTATGCAATGATAATAAACTCTTCCTAAAACTATAAAAACTTAATTCCAGTGCTTAGCTCTAAACCTCATCCATGGCAAAATTAAAATGGGTGCATGGGTTTAGTAATTAAAATTTGCTTTAGCCATTCAGTGTAAGAGGTCTTTTTGAGAGATAGGTGTGTCCATGTTTAAACTAAAATCTCTATATATACCTTTTTTATATATATATTTTCTGATTTCATGCAATCTTTGTTTATTGGTTTCTCAGCAACCAGCAGAGAGTCTGCCAAGCAAGAGCCAGTGAAGCGTGGAAAAAATTTAAAGTAAATAGAATCATCTGGCTCCTTCTGTCCAGCTCAAATGTTTACCTTTGCTATATCTCTTTCTTTTACTATGCAGTCATATACTTGTAACTTTCTCTCCATGGTGTTATTATTAAATTTCTGTATAACAAAATTTCATATTGGATTTACAACAAAGAGGAAGGAAGTTTATTGGTATATGGAATATACAGTGCAAACAAGAGTTTAATCTGGGACTACAATGTTATAATTTTCCCTTTATAGTTTTCCTTGATTAAAAGCTTGCTACGGCTCTATCGTTTTAATTATTTAATCTCCATAGTTAACCGTGTACAATGCAACTAAATATTTATATATAATTGAGATTTTGGTAACAGAAATGTTGATTGCATAAGGAAAAAGACTATAACATATGGTGTCGAACTATAATGTGTAAGTAGAATTTAAGCTCAGACTGTGTCGTGTACGTTAAATTAACTAGTCTACTAGTGAAATAACAATAATGAAATGTATTAAGAATTACAATGTTATACCACAAGTATAGCTCAAAATTAGTGGGCGGACATTTTTTAGTAAAGGAAACCCCACAAAAAATGTTCTAAAAATGCAACAGTCCAAAAATACACGCTTACAACCTAAAGAATTTAAAATAATAAACTCTGGTCCTTTTCAAAATCATCTTACCTGAGGCTGTCAGAGAACACAGAAGTAATCAATTAAACAGTAAATGCTACCTTAAAGTCTAAAGGAGAAAACAAACGCCTGCACTCCAGATATCCGGTATAAAATATATCAAAATTTGGTAGTAGGATACCGATCCAAAAATAATAAAACTGTAAAACAACACAGGTAACAAAATAACAAGTTCCCCTTTTCTGTGTTGTTATTTTGTTACTTGTGTTGTTTTACAGTTTTATTATTTTTGGATCAGTATCCTACTAATAAATTTTGATATCTCTTATAGCGGATATCTGGAGTGCAGGCTCTCTCCTTCTCCTTCATGCTACATTGCTGCCTCTCAGGGGCGTAGCGTGGGGGGTGCAGGGGGGGCCGGCCGCACCGGGCGCAATATCTGGGGGGGCGCAGCCACAACCGCGCGATACTTCCTGTCAGCCGCCGGATGTGAGCGGCAAATGACGGTGTGACGTCACATCCGGCGGCTGCGCGGCGGAGGCTCTTCTGAAACTGCATCGCGGCCTTTCTTCCCTGAGCTGTTGGAAGTGGAATTTGTAAAGGTAAGAATAAAGGGGCTTGGGGGACCTATTGTATTATGTATTGAGGAGGGGGTCATTAATGTATTGGAGAGGGGGAGGGGGAGGGGGGTCATTAATGTATGGGGGAGGGGGGTCATTAATGTATGGGGGAGGGGAGGGGGGTCATTAATGTATGGGGGAGGGGGTCATTAATGTATTGGGGAGGGAGGTCATTAATGTATGGGGGAGGGGAGGGGGGTCATTAATGTATGGGGGAGGGGAGGGGGGTTCATTAATGTATGGGGAGGGGGGTCATTAATGTATGGGGAGGGGAGGGGGGTTCATTAATGTATGGGGGAGGGGGGGTCATTTAATGTATGGGGGAGGGGAGGGGGGGTCATTTAATGTATGGGGGAGGGGAGGGTCAGTAATGTATGGGGAGGGGGGGAAGTAATGTATGGGGAGGGGGGGAAGTAATGTATGGGGGAGGGAGGTAAGTAATGTATGGGGGAGGGGGGCAGTAATGTATTGGGGATGGGGGGGCAGTAATGTATTGGGGAAGGGAAGAAGGGGGGCAGTAATGTATTGGGGAAGGGAAGCAGTAATGTATTGGGGAAGGGAAGAAGGGAGGCAGTAATGTATTGGGGAAGGGAAGAAGGGGGGCAGTAATGTATTGGGGAAGGGAAGAAGGGGGGCAGTAATGTATTGGGGAAGGGAAGAAGGGGGGCAGTAATGTATTAGGGGATGGGGGTCAACTGTGTATTAGGGGAGGGAGGGGTCAGCCGTGTATTAGGGGGAGGGGGGTCAGCAGTGTATTAGGGGAAGAGGGGGGGGATGGGAAAGATCTGACTTGGGAATTTGAGATGAGGCAATGATTATATTTTTTACATTTGTGGCCTAATGAATAATCTATATATATGTGTGTATGTAGAAGGAAATGTAAATAGGTGGGGCTACAGGGGTGAGGGAATTATATTTGTAATATATTTATTAGGAACTGTGGAGGGAAGGGGGTTGGATGAGAGCATTAAATATCATAGCATTAAATATTATATTTATGGGGTAGGAACTGTATTATATATTTTTGGTTTAGTGCAGGGGTAGGTAACCTTTGACACTCCCTTTGTTTTTTGACTACATCTCCATTAAGGCTTGCAAAGCATCATGGGAGGTGTAGTCCACAACATCTGGAGTGGCAAAGGATGTCTACTCCTGGTTTAAATCATAGGTGTATAACCATTTGGCTTCCCCAGGCCAAAATAACCCCTTAAACTCTTAAAGGATCACTATAGTGTCAGGAAAACAAAGTGGTTTTCCTGACACTTTAGTACCCTGAGGGTGCCCACACCCTCAGGGTCCCACTCCCGTGGCGCTGAAGGGGTTAAATTCCCTTCAGTTACTTACCTTAATCCAGCGCCAGGCTCCCTCGGTGCTGGTGACCTGTCTGACGTCAGCTCCCCGTCCGACGTCACTGGAGCTGAATGCGCATGGCTGCGCGCATTCAAAGTGTCCATAGGAAAGCATTTCTCAATGCTTTCCTATGGACACTCTGCGCGATGGAGGCGAAATGTGCCTCCAGGCTCCAGCGTCGCAGATGCGCCTCTAGTGTCTGTCCGGAAGACAGCCACTAGAGGCTGCCTTAACCGCAAATGTAAACGTAGCAGTTTCTCTGAAACTGCTATGTTTACATGTGAAGGGTTAAAACCTGCTGAAAATGTGGAGAATGTGTGTAATGCATGTTCGCACTCAATAAAGTGTTGGAAAATAAACTTGTATTTAGATGCATTTTACTTTAATTACATAAGTATTTTCATAACAAACAATACATGTGCTTGGGGGGTAAGGGTTTCTTTAACTAATCTAGTAGAAGAGACTCGAGTGCTAAAATCCATGGGATAGGGGCCCGCAAATTACTTGCCTTGCCCCGGGTGCTGACAACCCACGCTACGCCACTGCTGCCTCTACAGCTAAAAGACAAAGCACCCACAATCCAACATCCACGGGGAGATTTCTAAACACCTACCAGTGGAGCCGGCTTACCTCTTGGGGTATTTTTTGCTCCTTTGTTTTCTTACCTTAGAGTCTATCCTGGATATTCAAGAAAACGTGGTATGGCAGGAAAATGAGGCCTATAATAATCAAATAAGATAATTCCAGTATCCATTGTTCACATTTTCATTGATGGGACCTATCAAGGCATAATTTATCTGTTCACCAGCCAATCGTTTGGCTGGGACAGCTATATGATACCAAGGTTACTATTTGGGGGGGGGGGTCAGGACTTACTGCCCTGGATGTCCATGGAGATAACATGGGGCTGGGAGCCATACAGGAGGCTACCAGTCCCATTTGTCAATAAAGAGGCAGAATATAATGTATATTATATAGGGGAGTAATTTGGTTAATTTCTGGGGATTTCGGCCTGTGTTGAGTATGGTGAAAGCTATGGATTGTCCCGCTGAACTGAATAATGCTGAAAATCTGAGAGAAATTGGGTATATTGTGTAGCTGATTTTTGTCCATTTTAGGAATTTAGCTACTTTTGCCCGATATAGCTCCATTTTGGGACAGATCCATCTATGCTGAGTAGACCTTTAAGTAAGTTCATTGCAAGTGTTCTCCATAGACATTTTATTCCAGTGTTCCAGATTTACTCATATGAGACACATAAAGTTTTCAAGAAGAATGACAACATTCTATATTTTAGATGAATGAAATTCCTATTTTATTGAATTAAACAACAGTCAGTATAATATACGCATACTCATTGCGATGACTGAGGGTTTTTTGAATAGTAAGATATTTGGACTTTCTTTGGATCAAGTACTTTTGATATCACTTGTTACATTCACCTAGAGCTGCACACAAAATATGGAAAAACAGGCACCTGCCTATTTAACCTTAAACAGCACTATAAACAATTTACACAGCTAGATTCAGCAGCTGGGCCTTATTATCCAAAAGCATTGAGCAGGATCAACTAACCATTTTGAATTTATGTGGCATCAGGTCTAGAGATGTTGAGATTATATCTCATATTATTTATGATTCATATAAAGCAAGTCTGACTGGAGAATTAAAATCCGTGGTTGAAAATACAGCTCTGTTAGACCTTTACGATACAGACACTATTTTAACTTGGCCCCTAATAGTAGCAAAATATGGACTTCCAGAAACTGAGTATTATAATTACCTAAGAATTCCTCATTTCTTAGTTCCCTTAGGAGTCAGGGGATTTCCCCCACTGGAAGAATTCCTAAAAAAAACATTACAGAACAAAATTACTTTTTAGAATTAGGATCTTCCTGAGGGATTTAATCCAGGACTCTAAACAGGCTAATATAGTCAACTGGGGAAAAGATATGAATAGCACACATACAATGGAGGAATGGAATCAAGCATACATGCAGATTATTAAACAATCACATTGTCTAGGCATGCACAAATTATATTACAACATTTACCACGGATGGTATAGAACTCCACATCTAATTCATAAATTTAATAAGAACATCCCTAGCACTTGTTGGCGGTGTAAAGAAGCAGAAAGCACACTATACCATATGTGGTGGCAATGCAAAGAAGTTAAGGAAACTGTAACAATGTTATTTAAAATTATTAAAACTATCTTACAAATTGAGATGGAACTGAAACCCAATATATTCCTCTTTCATATAGGAATACCAAAATGCTCAAAAAAAAAAAAAATACATTAATAATACAACTATGCATTGCATGTAAAATCATAATAGCCAAGAACTGTGAAAGGAACAGGAAGGATCCATTGGGCTGAAATTATTTATCAAATAAATTATCAGGAAAAGATGGAAGAGGGATACTATAGAAACATAGATAGGATGGACAAATTTAGAGATATTTGGAATCCGTGGACGAGCCATACACGTTCATTGAATGAGGTTAACACATTAGTGGATTGAGTGTGGACCCCTATGGCGATAACCCCCCTCCCCCTCGGACAGCAATCAAATTGAAGAATGATTGGTAGCGATTTATTAGTATGAATGATGATGTAGGGGGTTTGATGGTATCTTTCCCCCGTAAGAAATGATACCTTTGTTTTCTTACTTTCATCACTCAGATCAAGAGGTAATACGAAGCATAGACTTTATACTAAATAAATTCAATTGTATGACCTAAATGGAAATATATATTTAAATGTTTGTTTTTCTTATACGCTTATATCTTTCCTTCCCCTGGCAACGAGGAAATACAATATATCAATTTTATACTACATAAATTTTAATGTATAACTTAGATGGAAGTATTTAATCATATGGTTGTCTTTTTTTAATCTGTTTTGTACAATAAAAAATAAAAAAAATAAATACAGCTCTGTTATGGCATAAGCATCAAACATAATTATAAAATATGAGCTCCAGAGGCAGTAGAAATAACCTGACCTATTGAATAATTGTGTGTGGAAATCTTCAATACCTGTCATATAATTTAGTGGTACTGTGGACTATTCACCCAACTATGTGAAGCAATGGCAACTTTACCAAACTACAAAATTAACTGCTGTCAATGTATAAGTCAAGGTTTTATTTGTTTTGTTTTTTATTGCTGTATTATAATTTGGTTCGTTATTTTCTGCAAAAGATTATAAAAACTAAATTTTACATTTGAGTATAGAAAACACTAATATAGGTTAAACAGGAATTAAATATTGAAAAGTAATTGAAATTACTCAGATGATCTCCTTATCCTAAACATGTGTTCAAGATGGACTGAAATAACAAGAGCAAATTATTGATTATTAGTGTAAATTATATTTAAAGAAATATCCATTGACCCGTGGAGTTTGGAACAATGATAACTAGTACAATACAGTAAAACAGACCATCCTAAAAATGGGCTCCGAGTATTTAACCTCAGTATCTGTGTAACCAAACTATAAGAAAGTGCAGGCATTTTAGTTAAAAAAAAAAAGTAATTGAAATAGCTTCTTGCATTTGGAATAGATGTTTAAATAAACAACTTCCCACCATAAAATGGACACAGGGAATAATCTGACCTATTTTAAAATTTGTATGGATTTATTTGATATAATCCATATAAGCCTATATCAAGTTTACTTAGGATGAGGATGATTGCTACTTTTTTTGTTTTGTTTTCGATTTTTATTTTGGAGGACGTAAGATGAACAGCATTGACTGGAAAGAAATGTGATAGAAATCTACCCATAATTACCTTAACAGAAAAGCTATATTTCTTGTTGAAGTGAGAATTAAAATGTAGCTCAGGATTACAATGATAGGGATGTTTTATTCTGCCATCTGTCATCTGCAGTTTACAATCTGGATGAGATGGAAAATATGACAGTGACACATGGTGCTGAAGAAAGTACAGATAAACAGTAATAGCTGCTTAAGGATAAGAGCTCAACACTCCAGGTCCATGGAGGTTGCGTTAGGCATGTGTGCCATGATCTGGATTTCTGTAAAGTAACTTGGGTATATGACTTTTTGTGTATGTGCTTGGCGCTTTGGGTATTTTAGTTAAGAGATACTGACAACAGATTTTAACTCATATATTGTAACATTTTTTTGAAGCACAGACTTCAGTTTTGATCTCATTTCTGGATTAAGTGCCATTGATTGTTGGTGTTTAAACTGATTCATGATTGTCAGGGCTCCATTAATCAATTCATTACATTTTCTTGACTTACTGATCAAGCATTTACACATATACCCAAGAGTCGGCTCAGTTCAAGCAGTAGATCAGCACATATTCACTGTGGCCCTCCTGGAGGGGATTGTCCATGTTCCAGAGTTCATTTTAATGGCTTGGCCATCAGCCACCATCAAAAAGGATCCAAAAGTCTCCACTTCCTGGTATGTCAGACGTCGAAATGGTGTTGAAAAGGCATCTAAGGGGCAGCACAAAGTATTCACCCACAGGATTTATCAAGTGCTTGTGATACATAGTTTGTAACGGGAAGATATCCAGCAAATCCACCAATGGGAACAAGTTTATGCAAAAACACATCTAATTAATGATTATCAGTAAACAGTATATCAAAATTCCATGCAAAGCAGAGTGCAAATCTAATCAATTGTACATATATAATATAAAATAAAGTGCACTTTATTGGGAAGCTGAGCAATCCAGCATGCACTTCGCTCTATGAAACTGGCTTTTTGAGGCATTGTCAAGCCAAGAAAGGTGATGCCCTCTGTCGTATCTTACGTAGCTATTTACATACAATCAAAATGTCATCTATGTCTTGTAAATTTAGTTGTAATTTCAAATACTACGTTTGTCCTTCCAAGACAGACATTTTTAGAAAAAAAATGTATAGATAAATGTGATTCTTAGTAGCCCATAAGAAACTGGATTGCTAAGGGAACATAGTCAAGAATTAATTTTTAACAGGAATCTCATTAGCAGGAGCCAACATGGCTTTGTGAAAGACAGATTTTGTGATTTGATGGGTGCTGCAGTGGATTTGATATATTTAGACTTTGCTAAGGCATTTGATACAGTTCCACACAAAAGGCTACTGTACAAACTGACTGAAATAGGCTTAGGGCCAAAGATAGAATGGAAAGGGTGGTGGTAAATGGGACGTTCTCAAATTGGGTAATTGGTCAGATAAATGGCAAATGAGTTTCTATGTAGAAAAGTGTAAAATTATGCATTTTGGGTACAATACAAAAAATGCAACATGTAGTTTAAATGGTGTTTCCTTAGGGAAATCTACTAATGAAATGATTTGGGAGAAGTTGTAGACAATAGACTTAGCAGTAGTGCACAGTGTCATTTGGCAGCTGCAAAGGCCAATAAGATATTGGGATGTATTAAAAGGGGTACTGACTCACAGGAGAAAGATATTATTCTGCCTCTTTATAGGTCCCTGGTAAGACCTCACCTTTGATATGTGGTTCAATTCTTGGTGCCTTTTTAAAAAAAAAAAAAAGACATTATGGAACTAGAGAAAATGCAGAGGAGGGCTACAAAACTAATAAGAAGAACTGAAGGTTTTAGTTATGAAGAAAGGCTGGAAAAGTTAAAATTGTGCATGCAAGAGAAACGGCAGCTTAGAGGGAATATGATAATGTTATATAAATAAGTACATGGCCCATACAAAGTTTTTTCAAATGACCTGTTCATTAATAGAACAATACAAAGAACAAGACTTTAAAAGACAGCGGAAGGGATTTTCTACAGTAAGGATATTTAAGATATGGAATTCACTGCTTGAAGAAGTGGTTCTAGTAAATACATTAGATGCCTTTAAAAGTGGCATGGATACTTTTTTAATGAGTCGGAGTTAGTATAGGCATTAATATTTATTTGGTGCTTGTTGATCCAAGGAGAAATCTGATTGCCATATAGAGTCAAGAAGGATATTTTTTCCCCACTGAAAGCAGAATTCGAAATTGCTGAAAGGAGTTTTTATTTGCCAACAGCGGTAAACATAGGATAGTAAAGGGGTTGAAGTTGATGGACGCAAGTCTTTTTTCAAACTAAACTATTATGTAACTATATATACCTTGACAGGGCAGAAAAAGAAAGCTATCAGTGGCTGCAACCAAATTTCTGAGAATGTTCATTGAGAAAAACTGTTACTGCAAAAGACCTGCAGCAAGACTTGGTGGCAACAGGCACTGAGCACAGTAAGGTGCGTACTAAATGCAGAAGAACTCCAAGAAATACACCACTACTGACCCAAAAGCACAAGAAAAGTTGACTTCAGTATGCTCAAAATCATATAAATAAGCCATAGAAAATTGGGGATTCTGTTCTGTGGAGCAGTAAAACAAAGATGGAACTTTTCAGCCTGATCGATCAGCTGTATGTCTGGAGGAACAAGAATGAAGCATAAGCTGAGTCTTGATGTTGGAGTTGCGTGATGACGTAGACGTGGTTGGGAGGAGCGTCTGAGGTCGATGGATTCTGTGTAGGAGCAGCATGTGAAATTGTCCGGACCCCAGGAAGAATTACAGCGAAAAGAAAGTAAGCGATGAGAGAGAAGCAGGGGCTGAGAGTTAAATCGAAAAGGTAGTGGAAAGAGAAAAGGAAACCAGCGGAGACCCAACCCGAAGCCTGAGTCAGAAGCAGTGGGCTGAGACAGGGGAAAAAATATTATCCAACCGGGGGGCGGCTTCAGCCCAGCGGACAAGTGATCCATCGGAAGTTCCTGAACGTGACGCGGAGTGGCGGAGGCTGGTGGGCCATCGAGGCTTTAGCGTTGGCGGGAAGCTAGGAGAAGGAACCCCTGGAGAAAAATAACTGTGCAGCAGGAGCAAGGAGGAAAAAATCCGGTTGGAGACACACTCAAAACAGGCATAGTATACATCTCTGGTTTGATTGGAGGGGAGTGTGTACGTCCTGTAAGTGCTGAATGAACAATATACTTAATGCTTCTGTACACTTTTAACTGTATAGAAAGATAAGCCCAGAAGAGAGATAATACCCTGTAAGACTCAGGCTGAGGGAAGGGGAAGGAAATACAACACTGGTCTTTATACTCTGGGAGTGAAATTATAGTGCCACAGAATACTATTGAGTAGAGCATGGCCACTAAAAGGGGGTCCGAAAATGCTACTACCTCCAAAAAAATAAAATCCAAAGAGAAGCGTATCCCTGATATTGGGAAAAAAAGGGAGAGTGGAATTGAAGCCCATTTCCTACCCCAGAATATAATGTTACAGGCCACCCCTGAAGCTATAAATGTCCAAAATACCAGTATGGAAAATACAGGATTAGAGTCACCTAAACACTTGTTGGATAGCTCCGGGGAAGCAGAGACTAAGAGCATTACTCCGGAATATCTACAAAAGTCTTTGGATATGCAATTTTCATTGATTAAAAAGGAATTTTCCAGCCAGTTTGGGGAATTTAAGGAAGATATGATGAGTTTGGGTGACAGAATAAAAACTAATGAAGATAAAATTGATCATTTGGAGTATAACAGAGAAATGGCAGACGATAAAATAGATAAGCTGTCCCATAAAGTACAGGACTTGGAATTGAGGATATCCGATATGGAAGATAGGAGCAGGAGAAAAAATATAAGAATTCGGGGGATACCTGAGTCTATCACTCAAGAGAAATTAGTGGAGTACCTTCTGGATTTATTTGTGAACATGGGCTTAAAAGAATTGGAAGAAAAAGACATTGAAAGGGCCCACCGATGCAGAAAACCAGTAGAGATAGCAGACGTTAACCCCAGAGACACTATTGTTAGACTGGCATTCTTTGGTACTAAAAGGAAAATTATTTCTGCTGCTAAAACTTTAAATGTAAAGGAGGGGAAGTTCGAGAATCTGTCTTTTTTTCAGGATCTATCATTTTTCACACGTCAAGCCAGGAAATCTTTTAGACCGGCAGTGGAGATCCTGAAACAGAGACAGATTAAATATTGGTGGGGTTTCCCAGTGAAGCTCTGTTTTGCCTTTCAAGGGAGAGACATGTCCTTTAATAAAAATAAAGGGGCTCAGGATTGGCTAGAGCAACATGTGGAGAAGGAATAGAGGAATTGAGAATAAAGATCTTAACGCTGGATACAAGGGGGCGAAGTTAGTGTATAGGGGCGGAGGTTCGTGAGGTGGGGTTTTTTTTTTTTTTCCCTTACATAAGAGTTAACTCACAATCACGTAGATGAGAAAGGAGCAACAAGAAGACAATTGGGTTCTTCATTTAGGTGGAATGGTAGTAAGAAGTATTTAAATTGCACGTTCACGCAAATCTACACAATTAGGTCAGGAGTTCCACTAGGAGTATTTAATTGGAAAGTTCTGTCACATTTTTAAAGGATATGTTTTCACATGTGTTTTTTTTTTTTAATTTTTTTTATTTTTTTTTTTTTTCCTCATATGAGTTAACTCACAGTCAAGTTATATCAGATTATTAGATGAGAAAGGAGCAACGAGGAAGATAATCGGGTTTTTTATTTGCAACATAAACAAGGTGGAATGGTAGTAACAAGGATTTCAATCGCACGATCACGGAAATGTACATAATTAGGTTAGGAGTTTCATTAGGAGCAATTAATTGGAAAGTTTTGTCACATTTTTAAAGGATATGTCCTCACATGTGTTTTTTTTTTTTTTTTTTTTCTCTCTCCCTCATGGGCTGGGGGGCCCGCTCCTCTTTTTTACTATGATCCCTAGTGGTATGGGCAAGGGACAGTAGAGATTAAAATAAAGCATGATTTCACAGATCCATCGACCTCGATTTATGGTTTACCTAGGGATATTTGAAAGGTGAACCAGGGAATGAGGAGGTGTAAGAAGACGAAGTATGTTGTGTTTATTTGTCAGGATATGTATGTTGTTATATGTGTTGTAATTTTTGTTGACTTTATGGAGACGACTGGAGCGGAGGGGGACGGGAAGAGGGGGAGGGAGATTAGGTTGGTAGAGGGAAAGCGGATAAAAACAATTTATGAGTAACCATGTTTGATAAATTTCTGTCTTTAAATGTACAAGGGATGAATCTACCTCAAAAAAGGATAACCCTTATAGAATTCCTGTCCAAACAAAAGATTGATGTAGCCATGTTACAGGAAACCCACTGGAATATAGATTTTGCGAGAAAGCTGTCATTTGGTAAATATCCCCATATAGAATTTGCGCCCTTGCCCTCTCAGAAGAAAAGAGGAGTGGCTATGTTGTTTTCAGGAAAGCTTAAATATGAGTTGATACATAAAATACAAGATTCAGAGGGCCGGTTTTTATTTGTAACCTGCAAACTAAATGATAAATTGTACACATTCATAAATGTATATGCCCCTAACAGAAGACAGGTAGGTTTCCTGAATGGGCTCATGCAGAAGGTGCATGACCTCATTCAGGGAACATTGTTTATGGCTGGGGATTTTAACTGTATTCCGAATGTGGAGTGGGATAAAAAAGTAATTAAGGGAGTACAGATTGATAAATCAATTATTAGTATGGCTGACGCTCTTGAAAAATTTATGGGAAGATATAAACTATATGACCTATGGAGATCCTTACATCCCGAGGAGAGGGACTATACGTTTTACTCTAATAGGTATAAATCCTACTCTAGAATAGATCTCTGCTTGGTCCAGCCTCAAATGATAAGTTTATGTAAAAAAATAGACATCCTAGAAATAGCCTGGTCAGACCACGCTGCATTGATAGGTGAATTAAGTGTGGAAGGAAATTATATTAGACCCAGCTGGAGAATAAATGAACATCTCTTGAGCGATGATATATATATAAAGGATCTCGCAAATATTTCGGAATTATACTTTAAAGAGAATAAATTAGACGACATCTCAATGGCCAATGTCTGGGGCGCATATAAATGTGTAGCAAGAGGGAACCTGATCAGTAGACAAGCATATATAAATAAAGAACGAAAAGCCAACCTACCTGAACTTTATGTTAAACTTCAAAATATAATTAGGAAAAATAAACAGTTGGCCCATCCTAATCTTGAAAACGAGATTAAACTGATTCAGAAGGAAATAAATGACAAACTGATGGAAAGAGCAAATAGGACTCTAACCCGTATGAAACAGAAATGGTACTATATGGGTAATAAACCAGAGAAGCTACTATCTAAACAACTCCAGGGTCTAAACCTTAAATCTAGAGTTTCCAAGATTATAAATGGGACTAAACTGGCAGTCTCTCCTAAACAAATTGGAGCCGCGTTTGAATCATTTTATTCAGCCCTATACACTATACCTGACAGGGGGATATCTAGAGGACAGATAAAGGAATATATTAAGAGCTCAAACTTGCAAAAACTTACTACCCTCCAGAGCTCCTCCCTGGATACACCGATAAAAGAATCTGAAGTCAGGAACGTAATTAAACATCTGAAAAACAATAAAGCTCCAGGGCCAGATGGGTTCTCCGGAACTTTTTATAAAAAACTAGCAGGTGTATTGACCCCCCAATTGACAATTTTTTTTAATGAGATTATGGTAAATAGACGGTTCCCAGAAGAGTCCATGCAGGCAGCAATACTACCTATTCCTAAACCAGGGAAAGACCATGCCAATATTATAAATTATCGCCCAATATCTTTGATCAATGCAGACACTAAAATTTATGCTGCCATATTGGCATATAGATTAAAAAGTTGCATTGGAGAGTTAATTCATAAAGATCAAGTGGGCTTTATACAAGATAGACTGGCTGGGGATAATACCAGGAAAATCCTAAACCTAGTTGAATGGGCTAATTCCTCTGGGGAACCTATGCTGGCCCTGTCACTAGACGCGGAGAAAGCATTTGACAGGGTCAGCTGGGTTTTTCTAGAGGAAACCCTTATGGCAATGGGCATTGGGTCAGGCATGTTGGATGCAATTATGGCCCTATACATAAACCCTACGGCTAAGGTGATTGGCCAGAATATCGAGTCCAACTGGTTCCGGATTCATAATGGAACAAGGCAAGGATGCCCACTGGCCCCACTGCTTTATATAATCTCTTTAGAACCTTTAGCAAATATTATTAGGCAAAGCAGTGAGATAAAAGGTATTATGGTTGGATCAGTGGAGTATAAAACCTCAATGTATGCAGACGACGTTCTGCTCACTCTGAGGGATCCAGAAAAATCTATCCCGGGGCTGCTTAGAGTGATTGATAAATATGGGTTAATGTCAAATTATAAGCTGAACTTAGAAAAATCACAGGCTATGTGCATTGCGATGCAGGAGGACTTACAACAAAAGCTCAAAAAAAAGTACTCATTTAACTGGTCGGTAGAAGGGATAGAGTATTTAGGCCTGTTGATTCCACCCGATGGTAAAAACTCCTTAGAACTGAATTGTAATAGAGTTTGTAGAGAGATGGAAATTAATTTTAATAAGTGGAGGCCTCTCACAATCTCGTGGATGGGACGAATAAATACAATTAGGGCATATGTCATCCCTAAATGGCTATACGTCTTCAGGATGATACCAGGCATGCTAAAATTGGAACATATCAAAAAAATACAAAAAAAGCTAATGGAGTTCGTTTGGATGGGGAAAAGACCAAGGGTTAGTAACAACTTATTATATATGGACACAAACAAGGGAGGACTAGGAATGCCGGCAATGAGAGAACTTTGGGAGGCAAGTATGTTAATGCATGTCAACCAAATACAAGTGATCACTAATAGGGGAAAGGATTGGTGGCAAATTGAGACAAAGATATCAGATTTGAATAACTTGGAATGCATACTATGGCTGAACGGCCTCAGAAAACGAGAAATGGGTGGGAAACTCGCAGGCAAGACTCTTGCGTCCTTGATGGACTTTTGGGGAAAGTTTAAAAAAAGATGTGGGCTGGATAACAAGCTTCTTCCTTCTGCACCTATTGAATCCTTGAGATTCAACATAGTAGATCTTGATATAACAAATTGGAGGCAAGCAGGAATAAATAGAATTGCGGATTTAGAAGCAGTAAATAGAATAGTAGATTTTAATATCCTAAGAAATAAATATAATCTCCCGTCTGGGGATCTGTTTAAATTCTTGAGAATTAAGCATTTCGCTCAGGATGGGATTTATAGAGACAAGGGACATGAGGATGAACTGCTTATAATAGATTTATTTGACAACAATTCCAAGAAAAAGATTCTGAGGGAATGCACTAGGGCTTTAAGACAGTTATACTTAAAACCAACACCCGCGGTGTGGGGAAGTTGGGAAAAGGACCTAAACCCTAACAAGAGACCAGTAAGAGTATACGAGGATAGTTGGTATAAAGCCTGGAACCAAGTAAGGAAACACATACATTGTCTAAACCTACAAGAAACCTACTTCAAAGTTGCCAACAGATGGTACTTGACCCCGGTTAGGCTCAAAAAGATAAATTTAAATCAAGAAGATATATGCTGGAGATGTGGGAAGGACAGAGGGACTCTGCTGCATATGTTCTGGGAATGTGAAAACCTACGGGATTGTTGGAGGGAAGCCTTTTCAGCGATCTCGGCGGTAAGTAGCAGAAGGGTGGAGGCTACCCCTCGCAGAGCATTACTGCACCAGAATTTGGGGAAAATTGATAAGGTTCATGTCCCTTTGGTTACTCAAATCCTTATAGCAGTAAAAATTGTCATAGCAAGAAGATGGAATAAAGGCGGAAATATCCACTGGGCCGTGATAAAGAACCAAATAAATTTACAATGTACTATGGAAAAGGGGTATTTTATGAATAGGGGGGAATTGGAGAGGTATAAAAAAACGTGGGAAAAATGGTCAAATTGATAAGCATCCTGAAGTAATTGCTTGGAACTGCCCGCCGTTATCCCCTCCCCCTGCTCCAGTCCCGATGACGCAGTGATAAGTTTGAGGATTGTCAGACGTCTCCACAAATATATGCCTATAAATGTTTGTCCCGAATTTGTGATTGATTGTAGTTGGCTGAATGTCCTATTTATATGTTTTATATGTATATGTATATGTAGAAGTATTATTATGCACAATATGAGATACCGAATGTTATGTTCTGTATATTTACCTATAGATTTTTTAATACTTTATATTTGGAAATAATAAAAATTAAAAATAAAAAAAAAATAAAAAAAAAAAAAGAATGAAGCATAAGCTGAAAAGAACACTCTGCCTACAGTTAATCATGGTGGAAGCTCGGTGATGCTCTGGGGCTACTTTGCATCTACGAGCGATGGAAACCTGCAGCGTGTGGAAGGCAAGATGGATACATTGAAGAGTCAGGAAATCTTAGGAAAAAACATCATGCCATGAGGAAGCTGAAGCTTGGGCATAATTGGTCCTTGCAACAAGACAATGATCCCAACCATATCTCATATTCCATCAAGGCTTGGTTGTAGAAGAAGTACTGGAAAATGTTACAGTGGCCAACGCAGTCACCTCAGTTAAACCCCATACAAAATCTCTGGTGGGATTTGAAGAAGGTAGTCGCAGCACGCAAACCCAAATTGCTCATTGGGCTAAGATTCCTCAGGAATGCTGCCAGAAGTTGGTGTATAGATATGCACCTCATTTGCAGCAGATTATAACAGCAAAATGGTGCTCTAATAAGTACTAAAGAGGGTTGCCATCATTTTGAGACTGAGAAGTCATTATAAGTTGCATTTTCAGTTGCATTTGGGGAAACCACTTGAAGCCTTCGTCGAGTTGGGCTATTTCAATTGCTTTTGTTTGATTTATTCATTGTAAACAGCGGAAAGTCTGTACATTTTGACAGCAATCCTGATTTTCAGTGGGGGTTGAATAATTTTGATTACAAATGTATTTGATGCATACATGTTGTCTCATGATGATGAGAGTGAATCATTTTAGAGGATATCTCTAGAAATGAAAACTCCCAGGGACCAAAAAGGCCTTCCCAGTATATATACTTAGACACTCCTGTAATTTATGGGCTTATCTAGACACCACCAATGGAGCACCTGTGATGGTAAGTAAGATCCATGTGAGTATTCAGTGTGAGGATCGAGCAAAATTGGGGCACTTTGTTGTAGTGGTGGGTTAAACATAATATGACTAAAGAATGTGACTACATCTCCAATCTTGATTTCTTTGAAAGGTGTTTTTAAGTAGCCTTTATGAAGGCTATATCTTTATGAGTTTGTAATATGTTTGATATGAGTGCTATGATTTGTGTATTGTGTGTATAAACAGGTTTCCGTAGCATTTTATAATACATGGTTGTAAAACACTTTGTTTAAAAATGTATTATTTAGTATATTTTACATTACTATATAACAACATATCATGTTTAATATGTGTTGGCTACTAACTTAGGCATTGTTCCTTTTAATCTCTTTATAACAATCAAACATTTGTTTGTTCAGTATCCATTAAATCTTTTTCAGGGCCATTGGATTTAATAGACAATTATCTTTTCATTCTGATTACATATTTTAAAGTATTGTGTATTCAATAAAAAATACATGTTTCTTCGCAACATTCTTGGTGGAAAACAGCCATTCTTACATAACATGGCCTAAAAATATTTATCCATGACATTGGAAGAATTTGTCAGCTATTATGTATTTTAAAGGAACAGTAACTCTTATATAAGATGTAACCAGATAAACTGTGCATTTAAAATAAACACATAAATAAGAGATATGCCACTGGTTTTTATGTTCTATGCTATGTTTGAATGAATTGCATATAAAAGTAAAAATAAAATTAGGTGTTTATCTCCAGCATCCATTTTGAGAATTTAACCCATGATGCAACATTCTCCAAAATCTTCCAGCAAGTCTCCCTTCACAACTGTGGCCAGAGCCTGCATGATGATGTCATAAGATACACCTCTGCTCTCTTACTGGATCCTGTGTATCACTTATGTGTAGGACTAGGTGGCTGTGTAAAACTTTTTTACCTGCCTTCCAACACAAAACCACTATATTTCACAATTGTTTAGTAAAATATTTCCTAAAATAAACCCACATAACAAAAACAAAAGACATATCTGAAATAAAAAATAAAAAATAAAAAAAAAGAAACCCGTTAAATTTTTTGGTGGGAGTCTCCCATTAAATAAGTGGAACCATGTCACATGAAGTATTTTTCCTAGGTTTACATAATAGAAAATTACAGTATTTTTTTAATATATAAGTTAATTAACGTTGAAAGTGCCAAACTCACCTTGCACTTCAGCAGGCCAAGAGCTGAGTAACAATTAGTTTTTATCCATTTAGATCTATTTTGTTCTGAAACTGGTTTTAATTTTTAGATTATACTCCCAAGCTCTGAAAACAGTAAAAACTTTTACTGCAAAAAAAAAAATAATAGTACCGTATTTGCTCAAATATAAGACAAGGTTTTTTTCAGAGCAAATATTCTGAAAAAGACCCCTCATCTTATATTCAAGGTCATTTTATAATCTGACCTCAAATCGAGGTCAGACTATAAGACTGGGATCCAGGTCGCTTCCAGAGCTGCAGGGGACCTGGATCCCCCTCGCTAACAGCCGCCCGGCACGACTGCTGGGACATCTATGATGAAGCTGGGTCCTTCCGGATTCATCATAGAAGTCCCGGCGGAAGTGCCGGGCAGCAGTGGAGGATGTCTGTGCGTATCGTGCAGACATCCTCTGGCTGCCTCCACTACCCACCGGGGATATCTGGGTAGCCGGGGGATGTCTACACGATAGTGCAGACATCCTCCATGCTGCCCGACACTTCCGTTTATTATGACGGACAGCCGGAGAGAGAGACAGGGGCAGAGAGAGACAGGGGCAGAGAGAGACAGGGGCAGAGAGAGACAAGTAGAGGTAAGGGGGCAGAGAGAGAGACAAGGGGAGGGAGGGGGCAGAAAGAGACAAGGAGGGAGGGGGCAGAGAGAGACAGGGGGGTAGAGAGAGACAAGGTGAGAGGGAGGGGGAGAGAAAGAGAGAAAAGGAGGGAGGTGGAGAGAGAATGAAAAGTTTGGGGGGGAGGGAGAGACAACGTGGGAGGGAGAGGGAGAGAAATAACACTGGGGGAGAGAGAGAGACAATGCTGGGGGGGAGAGAGAGAGAGACAAAGCTGGGGGAGAGGGAGAGAGAGGCAGCATTGGCACATAAAAGGAAATAAAAACAAGAAATGCATTTTTTAATATCATAATTTTTATTAAATATTAAAAAGGAATTTACATGTGAATATATACAAGTTAAACTTTTTTCCTATAGGGTAGTCTTATATTCAGGCTATTAGTTTTTTCCTAAAGGTATATCCAAAGTTTGGGGGGTCGTCTTATAATCAGGGTCGTCTTATATTCGAGAAAATACGGAAATGTAAAAAAAAATCAACTCTGTCCAAGTCAATTATTCCTCCCCTATTGGTTTCCATGTATCTCAACAACATCAGGAACATATTGTTCATCGAGCAAGAAGTGGTGAGGTTAGGTAGCTGAGGTGGACCATTACTTACACAACATTCTTAACAAAGAACGTAAAGACCACAACTTCATCATCGTGCAAAAAATCCATTAAAAAACCTCTAGTATATGGAACTTGGTAAGAAATAAAAGCAACTCCAGTATGTCCTTGCTCAGGGCCCCTAGGCTTCTGATGGACGAGGGCTTTAGTTGGAATGTTTTTGAATTGTATGACATTTCCTCTCCCAGTATTCTTATAAAAGAAAATGATGATTGGAAACCTCTGGTGAGGAGGTTACATAGTCCTCTTGATTGATTCACATTATTCCATTGTCCTGTGAGTCCTCCACAGGATTGCATTGAATGACAATGTATAAATGATGATAAATTAGTTTTTAGTATAATCATTTTTGCCTTGAAACCAAAATTGTTGGATGTGGTGTTAGAGTCCAGCCAAATAGATAATCCCTTCTTTTTGCATTCATGTCCTACAGCGTAGTCGAAAATGGGAGTAGGGGTATACTAGATAACACAAAATAATATGTGCTCTGTGTCCTATGTATAATAAAACATTTAAATCACAGGTGTAGGACACTTTTTTATTGTATAAATAATTTAGGACACATTTGAGTCTTATTGAAAACACCAATAAGTCTATTTACTAAGAGCTCGAGATTAGCTCCCATTCATTTCAATGGGGGAAGAAAATAAACAATTTTTCAGGCTGTCCTATTGTTGAGTTTGATTTAGTCTGAAAAACCTTCCACATTGAAATAAATGGCCTCCAGTATTTAATGGGTGCATTAAAATCTTCACCGCGCCTGTTAAATAAAAACCTAACAGGTGTGGCAAATGTAGAAATAAATGGTAATGTAATGTTTTTAGGGAGGAAAAGCCAGCTTTTTTTATTCATTTTTTTAACAGGGTTTTTTTAACGGGTGCAATAATTTTACGAAACATGGTAATGATTTTATCTCCCCTGCATCATTATATTGCATCCAGTTGCCTTTAGAGGTGGCAAGTTGCACACAGGGCCGGCCTTAGGGGTGTGCGACCTGTGCGATCGCACAGGGCTCAACACTCCAGGGGGCGCCTGCCTGGCGGTTGAAAAAAAAAAAATCCTTAAAAAAAAAAACCCGGTTGAGGCACTGGATGGGGGAGATCAAAAGATTCCCCCGTCACCAGCCCTCTGCTCGGCATGCTGTGCTGGGTCGGGGGAGGGGGCGGAGCTAACCGGCTCAGTTGTGTAGCTCCGCCCCCACCCTGTGAAGCAGAGCAGCGTCTGCTTCACAGGGAGCCACAGACAGCAATAGACAGTGCTGCTCGGCTCCCCATGTTTAATGCAGGCATGGGGAGCCAAGCAGCACTTTCTATTGCTGTCCGTGGCTCCCTTTGAAGCAGACGCTGCTCTGCTTCACAGGGTGGGGGTGGAGCTACACCGCTGAGCCTGTTAGCTCCGCCACCTCCCTTGAACCACATTTGCAGGCAGGGGGGTGGGACAACAGGGGGTGAGAGGCAGAACAGGGGGATGGGGGGAGAGAGAGACAGAACAGGGGGTGAGAGGCAGAACAGGGGGAGGGGGGTGAGAGGCAGACTAGGGGGAGGGGGGAGAGAGAGGCAGAACAGGGGGAGGGGGAGAGAGAGACAGAACAGGGGGAGGGGGAGAGAGAGACAGAACAGGGGGCGAGAGAAGGACAGAACAGGGGGTGAGAGGCAGAACAGGGGGAGGGGGGAGAGAGAGGCAGAACAGGGGGTGAGAGACAGAACAGGGGGTGAGAGGCAGAACAGGGGGAGAGAGAGACAGAACAGGGGGAGGGGGAGAGAGAGAGGCAGAACAGGGGGAGGGGGGGAGAGAGAGACAGAACAGGGGGTGAGAGAAGGACTGAACAGGGGGTGAGAGGCAGAACAGGGGGAGGGGGGAGAGAGAGGCAGAACAGGGGGTGAGAGGCAGAACAGGGGGAGGGGAGAGAGAGAGGCAGAACAGGGGGTGAGAGGCAGAACAGAACAGGGGGTGAGAGGCAGAACAGGGGGAGGGAGAGACAGAACAGGGGGAGGGGGAGAGAGAGACAGAACAGGGGGAGGGGGGAGAGAGACAGAACAGGGGGAGGGGAGAGAGAGAGACAGAACAGGGGGAGGGGAGAGAGAGAGACAGAACAGGGGGAGGGGAGAGAGAGAGAGACAGAACAGGGGGAGGGGAGAGAGAGAGTGAGAGACAGAACAGGGGGAAGGGGGGGGAGAGAGAGAGACAGAACAGAGGGAGAGAGATAGAGACAGAACAGGTGGAGGGGGGATAGAGAAACAGAACAAGCGAGGGGGAAGAGAGAGAGACAGGAGGTGGGAGAGAGACAGAACAGGTGGGGGGGAGAGACAGACATGTCAAGGAAGAGGAAAGGGACACATATATAGTGGGGTGAAAGACGTGGGGGGGGGGCGCCATGGGGGAAGCCCGCACAGGGCGCCGGAACACTTAAGGCCGGCCCTGGTTGCACCAGTTGATTTGGAGATCCCAGTCCAATTCGCCTGCTAATTTAAACTTCCTTCACTTTTTAGTGAATAGCAATTTTTCTTGCATTCAAGGAAGGTGAATTTGAGATGAATCTCCAAGTTCGATGGGGGTGAGAGAAGGAGGGTGAATTTGTTTTAGTGAATAGCTCAAGGTGACTTTTTAAACTTAGTCAAATTCGACCTCCCAACTCAACCCCCTTGAGACTAATTCGATTTTTAGTGAATAGGCTCAATTATTACATGTACATCAGAAAAGTTCCTGAGTGTGACTGAAATGTTTTATTTTTCTATAAGCCCACGAATGCATCTTGTATTTAATTAATTTAATTAATTATATAGGGTATATATATGGTACGCATATTGAAAAAATGTAACATATTATATACATATTCATATGTTTAACATTTGAAGTTCCTATTTAACCCTGTGTTGTGAACGGAAAAGTTGATAACATTGAATACAACTATGTCTTATAGTCCCATGAGTGCATTCATTATTTTGAACGACACCTGGGCTGAAAGTTTAAAGTTTTGTGAAGATAGATAGATAGATGACTGATAGATAGATAGATAGATAGATAGATAGATAGATAGATAGATAGATGACAGATAGATAGATAGATAGATAGATAGATAGATAGATAGATGACAGATAGATAGATAGATAGATGACTGATAGATAGATAGATAGATAGATAGATAGATAGATAGATAGATAGATGACAGATAGATAGATAGATGACTGATAGATAGATAGATAGATGACAGATAGATAGATAGATAGATAGATAGATGACAGATAGATAGATAGATGACTGATAGATAGATAGATAGATAGATAGATAGATAGATAGATAGATGACAGATAGATAGATAGATAGATAGATAGATAGATGACTGATAGATAGATAGATAGATAGATGACTGATAGATAGATAGATAGATAGATAGATAGATGACTGATAGATAGATAGATGACTGATAGATAGATGACTGATAGATAGATAGATAGATAGATAGATAGATAGATAGATAACTGATAGATAGATAGATAGATAGATAGATAGATAGATAGATAGATAGATGACTGATAGATAGATAGATGACTGATAGATAGATGACAGATAGATAGATAGATAGATAGATAGATAGATAGATAGATGACTGATAGATAGATAGATAGATGACTGATAGATAGATAGATAGATAGATAGATAGATAGATAGATAGATGACTGATAGATAGATGACTGATAGATAGATAGATGACAGATAGATAGATAGATAGATAGATAGATAGATAGATAACTGATAGATAGATGACAGATAGATAGATAGATAGATAGATAGATAGATAGATGACAGATAGATAGATGACAGATAGATAGATGACAGATAGATAGATGACAGACAGATAGATAGATAGATAGATAGATAGATAGATAGATAGATAGATAGATGACTGATAGATAGATGACTAATAGATAGATAGATAGATAGATAGATAGATAGATAGATGACAGATAGATAGATGACAGATAGATAGATAGATAGATAGATAGATGACAGATAGATAGATGACAGATAGATAGATAGATAGATAGATAGATAGATAGATGACAGATAGATAAATAGATAGATAGATAGATGACTGATAGATAGATGACAGATAGATAGATAGATAGATAGATAGATAGATAGATAGATAGATAGATAGATGACAGATAGATAGATGACAGATAGATAGATAAATAGATAGATAGATGACAGGTAGATAGATGACAGATAGATAGATGACAGACAGACAGACAGACAGACAGACAGATGTGTAAAATATGAAGTGCCTATTTAACCCAGAGTCAAATGCCAAAGATATATTACACGGTTTTATGATTAGATTCTGAGGTAACTTTCAGCTGTTCAGAAGCTTTTAGGTTTATTAAACTATAAGTATACTTTAGATCGTAGCTATTGTTATAAGGCCTTGGTAAGTCTTCTTATGTATATCGTTCTGATTCAAAAAGTTCAAGGATGAAATGGAAATCTTTCAAATACCTGACCCTGACATTTTAAGCTGATTGATTAAAAAGATTACTATATTTTCTTTTTTTTTTATGGACTACCCTGTCCTTTTATACTAGCAGATAGAAATCCTTACTTTAAACAGCTAATACACAGATAAGGTTAATGGAATGGCAATTCAGCTGTGTTGTTAGCACAGAAGATGAAAACAGATTGTTCACTGTTATATTTGCTAAACAACACCATAAACTGTGATCCAAATTATTGGTTACTTGTCATTTATGTTGAATCTTGATTAGACCTCTGGTTATTAGGCCAGACAGGTTATTTATTTACAGTTAGATTGAAAGACTGTAATACTTAATCTTGTTTTTTTAATCAATTATATATTTATCTTATTTTTACAAAATAAAATAAGGTCTACAATATAATTTAATATCATTATTAAAGTGGCCTACAAGGCAAACATTCCATGAAAACAAAATTATTTTTATTCTTAAAATTAGTATTGTCACTGTATAATTCAACTGTAGTCCATGGGCAAGCCTTTAAATAATTTAATTTGATTTTTGTTTGTCTATTTATTTATTTATTATGCTTTAATACTGCTAGTTTAAACCTCTCCAGAGAATGGTAGTATAATATGTTTCATTAACACCAAAATACATTTTAGGTATCTTTTTTTTTAACAGATGTAACATACTATATAATTGGATATGCTGTGAACTTTGGGTTTAAGATATTGAAATATAGCAAATTTCATTAAAAAAACACACAGTTTATTTTTATAAACACAATCAGAATAAAAATGTGAAACTGCCTGATCACTTGACATGCCTAACCTCACTTGGATAATAACTGATATCTGAAAAATAAAATGGTTCGACTAATTTACTTGTAACACTTAGTCCATTATATCTGAAGCCTCGCAATGTGCATTCAAAGCGGTAGAGAACAGATGTTAAGTACAAAATGAAAAGCAACATTTGTGAAATGTTGCATACGTAGTAGCATCTTAAACATCTTCATTTATTTTCTTTCAGAATTGTAATGAAATTGTTCCTTTAGATGATTATTACAACTATTGTAAAATGTCCTTCACAAATGAATGTAGTGCTTTTGATTGACTTACCCAGTTCAAGGCTAATATATCGAAACTCATAAGGTCATTGAAACCTTCTTTTATTATACCCACGATGCATTCTGTTGGTGTACAGCTTCTTCCGAAACATTTTAATTGCTCTTCCCTTTCTGAGTATACATTTGCAATAATACAGCAATCAGGATTATCACAACAAGAGAGAAAGCATCACTGTGTTATCCAGTTATACACTATGCTAAAACAGGAATTGTGTTATTGAGCGTGCATATGCGTCCATGATAATACGATCTTACTGACTAGAAGATAGAACAAAATTCAAATGTTTCATTGTGATTAATTTAAAGTTGAGTTATAATGTAATTGTGAGGCAGGCCCTATAGTGGAGCAAAAACCATTACGTCATAGCCAGCCAGTTGGTCCAGCAAAATCATATTGCTGGAAATTTTTACCTGCCCGCGCAAAGACATATTCAATGTGAGATTATGTTTTTTTAAATACGGACTATGAACATTACCACTCCCATTGTTCATCTGTTAGTTTAGTATGAAAGACGCAGCTGTTAGTTAGTTAATATGCTAATGATCCAATAAAGGCCAGTACAAGTTCATTTCTGCAATGTAATATTTGATCTTTGAAAGGAATATGCGACCAGGAGCATTAAAATAGTTTTGGGACCTTGTTCTCACTGGACTATTTCTTCTGCTCTTCACTGTTGCTTTTGTGGTTGGAAGGGGACTCAGAGGAACAATTTCAGGTATAAAGTGCGATGAATCCATAGATGAAGTCCAAGGGTGAACTGGCATTGGGGGAAAGGGAGCAATTGCCCCCCAGTCTGCAATCTAACCTGACTCAAGGGCTAAGGTTGCAACACTTTTCAGTTCTAAATGCTCCAGTGTATATGCTAGGCAACCATATTCCTCAGATGAGGCTATGGCTGTGATGAATAGTTTAGGATAGAAATTCCCATAAGCTCTACAGTTTGCAAGGCCAAGTGCAAACTTTTTTTTTTAAACTTCTGTGGTAAAGACCCAGGAGAGTGTGTTCAAATGTGTAGGAGGTTTATTTATGTTCATAGAAATAAAAACAGTAAAACAATAAACAGCACAAAACTGTGGATGTGAGGCTGTGTAAGGCAGTAGGAGGAGGGGTCGGTGCTGCCCAAAGATCGTACAAACCCCAGATTGCGTCTACAGACACAAGCATGGAAGGGCTAGTGAGTGTGTATATTCCCTATGCGGGAAGGGAACACTTTTTCGCTGCTGTTTCAGTGCAGCCGCTTCACTGCCAGTTCATCGCGGGATAGGTCATCGCAGGGACTTCATCGTGTGACAGTTCATCGTGGGATCACATACAAGGTGAGTATTATTAGTATTAGGGCTTAGTGTTAGTGTTAGAATTAGGGCTCAGGGGTTAGCATTAGGGGTTCAGCACTCAAACTGCAGTGAAACGACAGGAATGAACTGTCATAGACCCCCATAAGCATCTTCTATTACATCTTGTGCTGAGGCTGGTGCTAGCAAAGGGTGGGTAAAGTTCACCCTTAGCACCTGTCTGGAGCTGACTCTGCCCATTGTCACTGTTCAAGCCCATTTGCCTGGCTCCTGTATCTTGTATTCAGTTTTTGTGGCTGTTTCCACTTCAGCTTCTAGTGGGTGCCACGTATTAACCTGCAGCTCAACATTATTAATACCTGCAGCTCATTGCAAACTGGACCTTTGCATTGCTTTGGTTACAGCCTGTATTGTGCCTCTGTGCCTTACTAGTGTTCCTGATCTGTGTGCCTGATTCCTGTTGCTTAATCTTGCCTGACCCTGTCTGTTTGCTTCCAGCCTTGACCTTTTGCCCATCTGACTATGCCTTTTGCCTTGCCCTTCTGTTGTGTTTCCTTTGGTGTCCTGCTATTTTCGCTGTGGTTCCATCCTTCAGCTTCTGGGATATCTGTCTGAGCGCAAAAGTCCGGGGAGGAAAAAGCCTGAGGCTCAGACAGAGAGTTTATTCCTTTTAAGGTTAGCAAATCCTTCTGTGCCCTTCTGTGTGTTCTTTGGTTCCTTGCGTCCACCTGACTACCACCGTATCAATCTGGTCTACATCCAGTCAAAGCTACTAGTCCGGTCTCAGTCAGGTCATAGCTACCAGTCCAGTCTCAGTCTGTTCACAGCTACCAGTCCAGTCTCAATCCGGTTTCAGTTACTAGTCCTTTCTCAGTCCAGTCTAAGCTACCTGTTCAATCTCAGTATGGGCACAGCTACCAATCCAGTCTCAGTCCGGTCTCAGCTACAAGTCCTGTCTCAGTCTGTTCTCAGCTACCAGTCCACTCTCAGTATGGCCACAGCTACCAGTCTAGTCTCATTCCGGTCACAGCAATGCATCATGGAGGGCAAACAGACCCCTTATCAAGTCCTGCAATGAGGTTCCTCCCTGGTCTGCTACACCAGGTTGTGATGCCCATAAGCATACACTTTTGTGAGAGGAGAGTTACTTGCTGATTTCACCATCACAGCCCTTCTTTCCCCTCAGAATTTGTGGATCTGACTAGAGAAGGTGTGATAAAAACCCAGAAGAACGTGAGTAAAAATATATTTAGAGCCAACCACTGCTTTATTTGTCTATCTTTGTGCTTATGAGGAAGTGCCAAGTGTGGCGTGAAACGTGTGAGGTGGTCTGTCCATTGGGACAGAGTTGGACTAAACAACTATTTGCAGAACATACTATGTAATGAAAGTCTTTTTCTCTTCTTATATTCAGCTGTTGCCAGGCGGAAGCACTGAGAGGAATGGGATGTCCCAAGTCTGGGGCACAATTAACTTCCCATGAGATTCATTTCCCCTTTTTTATATCTTTGTGTCTTTTGTGTCTGTATTTTCAGTTGTTTTGTTTGTCTATCAATCTCTGTACCTTATGTGTAAATATATCTGCCTTGCCCTTAAAAGGGGGTAGTGTGATATTTGCACTCAGAATGATGCAACTGCTCTACTAACGAGTATTTTGCACTCTCGCCATATTCCTACACATATCTGTCTTGCCTCGTAAGGGTAGATTGATGAATTTACACAATGAAAAACGGGAAAAAAAATCTCACCCTCTACATTACCTTCCCCTGCCAAAATTTGCCCTCCACTGATTAAGTTATTATCCATCAGCTTCAGGCTCTAGTAGTGCTTCCCTATAGGAAAGCATGGAAAACATTTTGATGTGTAGCACAGATCTTCCGATCCCTAAAATTAGAATGTAAAAAGTCAGGATGCAGAGATCTTATTTAGCCCCTTTTGACCCTCAAAATTATACCAGTGTGCTTTCTTACAGACCTTGAAATATGTGGCTTAACTTAAAAAAAGAATTTCAAAAATGCAAAGTATATAGATACCAACAATGTCTGTAAAAAGGTAATTAAATTAGCAAAGTTGAAGAATAAAAACATAATTGCTAAAATACACAAATTCCAAAAAGATAAAAAGGCTGATAATATTGGGTCTTTGTTATCTGAAATGGTCAGTGGGGACAGGGAAAAAGCAGATATTTTAAATAATTTATTTTGTTCTATTTTTAGTAAGGAAGACCCGATGGACAAATGTAGGCAAATTTTACAGAACAGTCACTGCAAGATAAAGTGTTAAAGCATTTAAATGGTGTTAAGGTAGACAAAGCCTCTGGACCAGATGGTATCCACCCATGGGTACTTAAGGAGCTAAGCCAGACTATTATTTTTGATTTTCAGGAATTCTTTTATTTCTGGCACTGTGCCCACAGATTGGCGTAAACGGAAAGTGGTATTAAAAAATGGACCAAAATCCCAGCCGGGCATTTACAGACTTGTATGCTTTTCATCTGTGGTGAGAAAACTGTTTTAGGGAATATATTTAAATTTCATTTTTAACAAGAATTTCATTAGCAGGAACCAATATGGCTTTGTGAAAGACAGATCTTGTCAAACTAACTTAATTCTATTGAGGAAGTGAGTAAAAATAAAGATATAAGTGCTGTGATGGATGTGTTATATTTAGACTTATTTAAGGCATTTTATATGGTTCAACACAAAAGGTTACTATACAAATTGATGGAAATAGGGTTGGGGCAAACATTTGTATATGGATTGGGAATTGGCTTAAAGATAGAATTCAAAAGAGTGGTTGTAAATAAGAATTTCTCAAATTGGACAAATGTGATGTCACGGTTCTACCCTATTTCCTTGATTCCTGTATATTGTATTCAGGTTTTATGGCTGTTTGCTCTTCATCCTCTAGTGGTTGCCTTTCTAGTGTTTTCAGTCTCCTCCTGTTTTGTCAGCTGCCTTGTTAACCTGAGGCCAACCCTATTTAAACCTGCAGGGAAAAAAAAAATGTTGGTGCGCTAAGCTAGTTACAGGCTCAAATAATATAAATGTAAAAATCCTGCTTACCAAACAGGTGTGAGCATGCAGCAAAAACAGTGTGATTGGTTGTACAATGTATTATGTATACAAAAAAACAAAAACTGTCTGCGCTTCTCAACCTAATAAAGTTGGCAACAAATATATAAATATAAATGAGAGGTTTTGGTTATATGAATTGGAGGTTTAATTGCACCTCTTCCAACACATTTAAATAGCTTTTGGTAACAGTATAAACTGCTTTGTGTGCCCACTAGATAGGAGGTGAGAGTAGGTTCTCGCCCTCTTGAGAGTGTGCCTTGACGTGGCGGGTGAACTTAATTATGTTTTGGCCAATTCATATAACCAAAACCTCTCATTTATATTTATATATTTGTTGCCAACTTTATTAGGTTGAGAAGAGCAGACAGTTTTTTGTTTTTTCTATTTAAACCTGCAGCTATTTGAAACAGTGCCTTTGCTTTGCTTATAGCCTGTATAGTGCCTCTGTGTCTGTACTAAGCGTTCCTGATTATTTCGTTTGATTAACCTGTTACTGATTTTTGCCTGTCCTCAGTCCCCTTCTGTTTAGTTTGTTTTGCTCATCACAGGTGCGCCATAATTTTTTCCAGAGAAACTTATATATTGCAGGAGTGTCTCTATATATGGTAAGTAATATATTTGAAGAGTTTAAGCAAAAGTATTTAGTGTTAGGACCCACCAATACTGGAGTACTTTAATGCAGGGGCGTACCTAGAGCATTTGGCACCCGGGGCGGACCCTGAGTGTGGCACCCCCCCCATAATAAAAATGTAAGAAAACACCCACAATTTTTTCAATGTTTGAAAATTGTACAATTATAGATACCAGGAATATTGTGCCAGTCAGATACCAGGAATAGTGTGCCAATCAGATACCAGTAATATTGTGCCAGTCAGATACCAGAAATATTGTGCCACACAGAGCCCAGTAATATTGTGCCAGTCAGATACCAGGAATATTGTGTCAGTCAGAGCCCAGTAATAGTGTGCCAGTCAGATGCCTGTAATATTGTGCCAGTCAGATACCAGTAATAGTGTGCCAATCAGATACCAGTAATTTTGTGCCAGTCAGATACCAGTAATATTGTGCCACACAGAGCCCAGTAATTTTGTGCCAGTCAGATACCAGGAATATTGTGTCAGTCAGAGCCCAGTAATAGTGTGCCAGTCAGATGCCTGTAATATTGTGCCAGTCAGATACCAGTAATATTGTGCCAGTCAGATACCAGTAATATTGTGCCACTCAGAGCCCAGTAATATAGTGCCAGCCAGATGCCCAGTAATATTGTGCCAGCCAGAGCCCAGTAATATAGTGCCAGCCAGATGCCCAGTAATATAGTTCCAGCCAGAGCCCAGTAATATAGTGCCAGCCAGAGCCCAGTAATATAGTGCCAGCCAGATGCCCAGTAATATAGTGCCAGTCAGAGCCCAGTAATATAGTGCCAGCCAGATGCCCAGTAATATAGTGAAAGTCAGAGCCCAGTAATATAGTGCCAACCAGATGCCCAGTAATATTGTGCCAGTCAGATGCCTGTAATATTGTGCTAGCCAGAGCCCAGTAATATAGTGCCAGCCAGATGCCCAGTAATATAGTGCCAGCCAGAGCCCAGTAATTTGGTGCCAGCCAGATGCCCAGTAATATAGTGCCAGCCAGAGCCCAGTATTATAGTGCCAGCCAGATGCCAGTAATATAGTGCCAGCCAGATGCCCAGTAATATTGTGCCAGCCAGATGCTCAGTTATATAGTGCCAGCCATATGCCCAGTAATATTGTGCCAGCCAGATGCCTGTAATATTGTGCCAGCCAGAGCCCAGTAATATAGTGCCAGCCAGAGCCCAGTAATATAGTGCCAGCCAGATGCCCAGTAATATTGTGCCAGTCAGATGCCTGTAATATTGTTCCAGCCAGAGCCCAGTAATATAGTGCCAGCCAGATGCCCAGTAATATAGTGCCAGCCAGAGCCCAGTAATATAGTGCCAGCCAGATGCCCAGTAATATAGTGCCAGTCAGAGCCCAGTAATATAGTGCCAGCCAGATGCCCAGTAATATAGTGAAAGTCAGAGCCCAGTAATATAGTGCCAACCAGATGCCCAGTAATATTGTGCCAGTCAGATGCCTGTAATATTGTGCTAGCCAGAGCCCAGTAATATAGTGCCAGCCAGATGCCCAGTAATATAGTTCCAGCCAGAGCCCAGTAATATAGTGCCAGCCAGAGCCCAGTAATTTGGTGCCAGCCAGATGCCCAGTAATATAGTGCCAGCCAGAGCCCAGTATTATAGTGCCAGCCAGATGCCAGTAATATAGTGCCAGCCAGATGCCCAGTAATATTGTGCCAGCCAGATGCCCAGTTATATAGTGCCAGCCAGATGCCTGTAATATTGTGCCAGCCAGATGCCCAGTAATATAGTGCCAGCCAGAGCCCAGTAATATAGTGCCAGCCAGAGCCCAGTAATATTGTGCCAGCCAGAGCCCAGTAATATAGTGCCAGCCAGATGCCTGTAATATTGTGCCAGCCAGATGCCCAGTAATATAGTGCCAGCCAGATGCCTGTAATCTTGTGCCAGCCATATGCCCAGTAATATAGTGCCAGCCAGTGCCCAGTAATATAGTGCCAGCCAGATGCCTGTAATATTGTGCCAGCCAGATGCCCAGTAGTATAGTGCCAGCCAGATGCCCAGTAATAAAGTGCCAGTTAGAGCCCAGTAATATAGTGCCAGTCAGATGCCTGTAATATTGTGCCAGCCAGAGCCCAGTTATATAGTGCCAGTCAGATGCCTGTAATATTGTGCCAGCCAGAGCCCAGTAATATAGTGCCAGCCAGATGCCTGTAATATTGTGCCAGCCAGATGCCCAGTAATATAGTGCCAGCCAGAGCCCAGTAATATAGTGCCAGCCAGATGCCTGTAATATTGTGCCAGCCAGATGCCCAGTAATATAGTGCCAGCCAGATGCCTGTAATATTGTGCCAGCCATATGCCCAGTAATATAGTGCCAGCCTGCGCCCAGTAATATAGTGCCAGCCAGATGCCTGTAATATTGTGCCAGCCAGATGCCCAGTAATATAGTGCCAGCCAGATGCCCAGTAATAAAGTGCCAGCCAGAACCCAGTAATATAGTGCCAGTCAGATGCCTGTAATATTGTGCCAGCCAGAGCCCAGTAATATTGTGCTAGCCAGAGCCCAGTAATATAGTGCCAGTCAGATGCCTGTAATATTGTGCCAGCCATATGCCCAGTAATATAGTGCCAGCCAGCGCCCAATAATATAGTGCCAGCCAGATGCCTGTAATATTGTGCCAGCCAGATGCCCAGTAGTAAAGTGCCAGCCAGATGCCCAGTAATAAAGTGCCAGCCAGAGCCCAGTAATATAGTGCCAGTCAGATGCCTGTAATATTGTGCCAGCCAGAGCCCAGTTATATAGTGCCAGTCAGATGCCTGTAATATTGTGCCAGCCAGAGCCCAGTAATATAGTGCCAGCCAGAGCCCAGTAATATAGTGCCAGCCAGATGCCTGTAATATTGTGCCAGCCAGATGCCCAGTAATATAGTGCCAGCCAGAGCCCGGTAATATAGTGCCAGCCAGAGCCCAGTAATATTGTGCCAGCCAGAGCCCAGTAATATAGTGCCAGCCAGAGTCCAGTAATATAGTGCCAGCCAGATGCCTGTAATATTGTGCCAGCCAGATGCCCAGTAATATAGTGCCAGCCAGATGCCTGTAATATTGTGCCAGCCATATGCCCAGTAATATAGTGCCAGCCAGCGCCCTTTAATATAGTGCCAGCCAGATGCCCAGTAATATAGTGCCAGCCAGATGCCCAGTAATAAAGTGCCAGCCAGAACCCAGTAATATAGTGCCAGTCAGATGCCTGTAATATTGTGCCAGCCAGAGCCCAGTAATATAGTGCCAGTCAGATGCCTGTAATATTGTGCCAGCCAGAGCCCAGTAATATAGTGCCAGTCAGATGCCTGTAATATTGTGCCAGCCAGAGCCCAGTAATATAGTGCCAGCCAGATGCCCAGTAATATTGTGCCAGCCAGAGCCCAGTAATATAGTGCCAGCCAGATGCCCAGTATTATTGTGCCAGTCAGATGCCTGTAATATTGTTCCAGCCAGAGCCCAGTAATATAGTGCCAGCCAGATGCCCAGTAATATTGTGCCAGTCAGATGCCTGTAATATAGTGCCAGCCAGAGCCCAGTAATATAGTGCCAGCCAGAGCCCAGTAATATAGTGCCAGTCAGATGCCTGTAATATTGTGCCAGTCAGAGCCCAGTAATATCGTGCCAGTCAGAGCCCTGTAATATAGTGCCAGTCAGATGCCTGTAATATTGTGCCAGTCAGAGCCCAGTAATATAGTGCCAGCCAGAGCCCAGTAATATAGTGCCAGAAAGAGCCCAGTAATACAGTGCCAGCCAGATGCCCAGTAAAATAGTGTCAGCCAGATGCCCAGTAATATAGTGCCAGCCAGATGCCCAGTAATATAGTGCCAGCCAGAGCCCAGTAATAAAGTGCCAGCCAGAGCCCAGTAATATAGTGCCAGCCAGATGCCTGTAATATTGTGCCAGCCAGATGCCCAGTAAAATAGTGCCAGCCAGAGCCCAGTAATATAGTGCCAGCCAGATGCCCAGTAATATTGTGCCAGTCAGATGCCTGTAATATAGTGCCAGCCAGAGCCCAGTAATATAGTGCCAGCCAGAGCCCAGTAATATAGTGCCAGTCAGATGCCTGTAATATTGTGCCAGTCAGAGCCCAGTAATATAGTGCCAGTCAGATGCCTGTAATATTGTGCCAGTCAGAGCCCAGTAATATAGTGCCAGCCAGAGCCCAGTAATATAGTGCCAGAAAGAGCCCAGTAATACAGTGCCGGCCAGATGCCCAGTAAAATAGTGCCAGCCAGATGCCCAGTAATATAGAACCAGCCAGATGCCCAGTAATATAGTGCCAGCCAGAGCCCAGTAATAAAGTGCCAGCCAGAGCCCAGTAATATAGTGCCAGCCAGATGCCTGTAATATTGTGCCAGCCAGATGCCCAGTAATATAGTGCCAGCCAGAGCCAAGTAATATAGTGCCAGCCAGATGCCTGTAATATCGTGCCAGCCAGATGCCCAGTAATATAGTGCCAGCCAGAGCCCAGTAATATAGTGCCAGCCAGAGCCCAGTAATATAGTGCCAGCCAGATGCCTGTAATATTGTGCCAGCCAGATGCCCAGTAATATAGTGCCAGCCAGATGCCTGTAATATTGTGCCAGCCATATGCCCAGTAATATAGTGCCAGCCAGAGCCCAGTAATATTGTGCCAGCCAGAGCACAGTAATATAGTGCCAGCCAGAGCCCAGTAATATAGTGCCAGCCAGATGCCTGTAATATTGTGCCAGCCAGATGCCCAGTAATATAGTGCCAGCCAGATGCCTGTAATATTGTGCCAGCCATATGCCCAGTAATATAGTGCCAGCCAGCGCCAATAATATAGTGCCAGTCAGATGCCTGTAATATTGTGCCAGCCAGATGCCCAGTAATATAGTGCCAGCCAGATGCCCAGTAATATTGTGCCAGCCAGAGCCCAGTAATATAGTGCCAGCCAGATGCCTGTAATATTGTGCCAGCCAGAGCCCAGTAATATAGTGCCAGTCAGATGTCCAGTAATATAGTGCCAGCCAGGTGCCTGTAATATTGTGCCAGCCAGAGCCCAGTAATATAGTGCCAGTCAGATGCCTGTAATATTGTGCCAGCCAGAGCCCAGTAATATAGTGCCAGTCAGATGCCACGGAGGAGGGAAACACAGTCACGGGATGTGACGTAACGTCACTTCCGGTTGCTGTGATTTTTTTTTGATTTTTTTTTACTTTTTTCCGGCGGCCGCGTCCAGCGGATGCGGCTGCCAGAAAAAAGTTAAGCAGCGGGTAGGGGGGAGAGAGAGAGAGACAGAACAGGGGGGGAGAGACAGAACAGGGGGGGAGAGAGACAGAACAGAAGGGGGAGAGACACAGAACAGAGGGGGGAGAGAGACAGGACAGAGGGGGGGAGAGAGACAGAACAGAGGGAGAGAGAGAAAACAGGTATGGGGGAGTTAGAGAGAGAAAGACATGGCACTGAAGAGGAAAGGGACACATACATAGGGGGTGAAAGAGACGGGGGGTGAAAGACGGGGGGGCCCCATGGGGCAAGCCCGCATAGGGCGCCGGGACACTTAAGGCCGGCCCTGAACCCAACAGCACCAGACACAACACTATAGCACCAGTGGCAGATCTTCCATTGGTGCTAGGTGTGCGCCACACACCTATCGATTTGAGCCGCCGTGATTAAAAAAATATTTTTTTTTTCAAAGTCCAATTCTCGCGAGATGCGAGATTTCGCCCATTTCGCGGGCTTATGTCTGCACGGAGGAGGTGTCCGTCCAGGGACACGGAGCAGCAGCTACTAGGTAAGTGATTGGGAGGAGGGTGGTTCCTGGGCTCTGACTGGCACACTATTCCTGGGCATCTGACTGGCACAATATTCCTGGGCTCTGACAGGCACACTATTCCTGGTATCTGACTGGCACAATATTACTGGGCTCTGAGTGGCACACTATTCCTGGTATCTGACTGGCACACTATTCCTGGTATCTGACTGGCACTATATTACTTGGCTCTGAGTGGCACACTATTCCTGGGCTCTGACTGGCACAATATTACTGGGCTCTGAGTGGCACACTATTACTGGGCATCTGACTGGCACACTATTCCTGGTATCTAACTGGCACAATATTCCTGGTATCTGACTGGCACAATATTACTGGGCTCTGAGTGGCACACTATTACTGGGCTCTGACTGGCACACTATTACTGGGCTCTGAGTGGCACATTATTCCTGGGCTCTGACTGGCACTTTATTACTGGGCTCTGAGTGGCACACTATTACTGGGATCTGACTGGCACAATATTACTGGGCATCTGACTGGCACACTATTCCTGGGAATCTGACTGGCACACTATTCATGGTATCTGACTGGCACACTATTCATGGGCATCTGACTGGCACACTATTCCTGGGCATCTGACTGGCAAACTATTCCTGGGCATCTGAATGGCACACTATTCCTGGTATCTGACTGGCACTCTATTCCTGGTATCTGACTGGCACAATATTCCTGGGCTCTGACTGGCACACTATTACTGGGCATCTGACTGGCACACTATTCCTGGTATCTGACTGGCACACTATTACTGGGCATCTGACTGGCACACAATTCCTGGCATCTGACTGGCACACTATTCCTGGTATTTTACTGGCACAATATTCCTGGTATCTGACTGGCACGATATTACTGGGCTCTGACTGGCACACTATTCCTGGTATCTGACTGGCACAATATTCCTGGGCTCTGACTGGCACACTATTACTGGGCATCTGACTGGCACACTATTACTGGGCTCTGAGTGGCACAATATTCCTGGTACCTGACTGGCACAATATTACTGGCATCTGACTTGCACAATATTACTGGTAACTGAATGGCATAATATTACTGGTATCTGACTGGCACAATATTCCTGGGCTCTGACTGGCACACTATTACTGGGCATCTGACTGGCACACTATTCCTGGTATCTGACTGGCACACTATTCCTGGTATCTGACTGGCACAATATTACTGGGCTCTGACTGGCACACTATTCCTGGTATCTGACTGGCACACTATTACTGGGCTCTGAGTGGCACAATATTCCTGGTATCTGACTGGCACACTATTACTGGGCTCTGAGTGGCACAATATTACTGGGCATCTGACTGGCACAATATTACTGGGTATCTGAATGGCATTAGATTACTGGTATCTGACTGGCACAATATTACTGGGCTCTGAGTGGCACAATATTACTGGGCTCTGAGTGGCACAATATTACTGGGCTCTGAGTGGCACACTATAACTGGGCTCTGACTGGCACACTATAACTGGGCTTTCACTGGCACACTATTACTGGAATCTGACTGGCACAATACTCCTGGTATCTGACTCGCACACTATTACTGGCATCTGACTGGCAAAATATTCCTGGAATCTGACATTGACATTACATTGTTATAGTTTTTAAGTAGCAGCACACCTTTCTCTCATAACCAGGATACGCCCCTGTATAGCACACACAATATAACCCCTCAGCACCAGATACAACACTATAGCACACAATATAACCTCTCAGCACCAGATACAACACTATAGCACACAATATAACCCCTCAGCACCAGATACAACAGTATAGCACACAATATAAGCATACGGCAACAGATACAACACTATAGCACACAATATAACCCCACAGCACCAGACACAACACTATAGCACACAATATAAGCATACGGCAACAGATACAACACTATAGCACACAATATAACCCCACAGCACCAGACACAACACTATAGCACACAATATAACCCCTCAGCACCAGATACAACAATTTAGCACACAATATAACCTCTCAGCACCAGATAAAACAGTATAGCACACAGTATAACCCCTCAGCACCAGATACAACACTATAGCACACAATATCACCTCTCAGCACCAGATACAACACTATAGCACACAATATAACCTATCAGCACCAGATACAACACTATAGCACACAATATCACCTCTCAGCACCAGATACAACACTATAGCACACAATATAACCTATCAGCACCAGATACAACACTATAGCACACAATATAAGCATACGGCAACAGATACAACACTATAGCACACAATATAACCCCGCAGCACCAGATACTACACTATAGCACACAATATAACCCCACAGCACCAGATAAACACTATAGCACACAATATAACCTCTCAGCACCAGATACACTATAGCACACAATATAACCCAACAGCACCAGACACAACACTATAGCACACAATATAACCTCTCAGCACCAGACACAACACTATAGCACACAATATAACCCAACAGCACCAGACACAACACTATAGCACACAATATAACTCCACAGCACCAGATACAACACTATAGCACACAATATAACTCCACAGCACCAGATACAACACTATAGCACACAATATAAACCCAAAGCAACAGATTCCCTAAACACCCAAATTACTAAATCCTTGACATTTCTTTATCTCTTTCCCCCTTTTTTATATGTTTTATTCCACCATGTTTGCCATCTCTTTCCCAATCATTTTATGTGTTTTATTCCTCCATGTCAGTGACCTCTTTTCACCTACATTTTATCTTTTCTGCCCCATGTCACAATTTTGTCTGTATTCTGCTCCAATCAATCACCTCTTTTCATCCTCTATTATCTTTTCTGCCCCATGTCATCCCATTTTGTTTGCAATCTGCTTCCATCTATCACATCATTTTATCCTCCATTATCTTTTCTGCCCCATCCGCTTGCAAATATAGCCATGGACTTTATTACTGATTTACCTATATCTCATGGGTACACTACTGTCCTGGTCGTAGTCGACTTACTTAGCAAACAGAAACAGAAAAATCTCAAAGAAATCATTAATCTGCATGGAGTCCCTCAATCGATTGTTTCTGATAAAGGCCCACAGTTTGTCTCGAAATTTCTACATATCGAACTTAATTTCTCCTCTTCTCATCATCCTCAATCCAACCGTCAGTCTGAACGAACGAATCAGGTCCTTAAACAATATCTTAGAATGTATGTGTCTGCTGATCAATCTGACTGGTCTGACCTTTTGTACTTGGCCCAGTGGTCCTATAACAGCTCTTACCATGAATCTCTCCGGATGTCTCCTTTCAAGGCCGTTCATGGATACGAACCTGCTTTATGGCCTCAGGATCGCATTCTCACTGAGGTTCCTGCCGCTGAGCACCAATTCTTATCTATACAAGACCACTGGTCATGCCTGGCCAACATTTTTAAATCAAGCCAACAGAAAAAAGCTGCAGATAAATATAGGTCAGTGGGTCCTGTCCTTATGCCTGGTACTTTGGTCTGGCTGTCTACTAAACATCTACATCATCGTCAGGCTGCCAAAACCTTGGGGCCCTATAGGTCCCTATAAGATTCGATCACAACTCAATGATGTTTCCTTTTCTTTGTGTCTCCCCAAATCATTACGCATTAACAACTCTTTCCATATGTCTATATATTGAAACCTGCAATTGCTAACAAGTCACTCAAGTGCTCAAAGTTCCTGAACCCGTATTGCTCCAGGATGAAGAAGAATACAAAGTTTAGTCTGTCTTAGATTCCCAGTTCCAGCAGGGCTCCTTCTTGGATACCAGCTATGGATGTTCACTTTCCTGTGAAACTCCGATCGTTTCATTCCAAATTTCCACTCAAAGCGGGCCTTGGTAGTCAGTATGTCTCCAGTCAGGAGGTGGCGTAGTGTCACTTACCTTGTCAGACCTCGTGGTCCGCCGCCATCGCGGACCAGGAGGACGCCATCCCATCGGCTGAGGCTCAGTGTTGGAGCCCCAGCATCTTCCTGTGCTGAGACGGGCATCAAGCAGGACGGGCGCTCAGTGACGCATGCGCAAACGGGTGATTAATGAATATTCATGAGCCCAGTTAAAGGGCTATTTATCAAATTAACCCCGCCAAATTGACCAAAGGTGTGTCCAGGTCATTGGAAGGTATTTAAACAGTCATTTCACAGGTTACCTTTGCCTGTGATAGTGCCTTGTGTGCCTCACTAGTGTTTTGATTCCTGAATTGATTATGATTTTCTGTTTGCTGACCTGGTTTGTTCCTGATTATTCTGTATCTCTCTAATCAATTTGTTCCTGATTTATTCTGTGTATGACCCTGCTGTTCCTGACTATTCTATGTCCACTGCCTGCCTCGATTCTGCTTATGACCTGGTTATGCATATATCTCCATTCTGTGACCCAGCCTGTTTCCTGACTCTCCGTTTGCCTGTTGTCCTGTGCAAACCTAATCGGGCTCCTCTTGCTAGGTACTTGGTAGTAAGTGTTTCAGAAAAGTCCTTGGTGACATACCACCTGCGGCTCAACCAAGGGTGTGTTGTCATTAAGGTGAAAACCAATACTTGCTACCTGGGAAGTGAGTGTTCCCGTAGACTCATCAGCACTGGTGATCCATCTCCGGAACAAGACTGTTACATGTTGAGCATAATAATAAAAATGCAACATATAGTTTAAATGTTGTTTCCTTGGGGAAATATACTAATGAAAAAGATTTGGTAGTAAATGTAGACAATAGACTTAGCAGTAGTGCACAGTGGCAACTGCAAAGGCCAATAAAATGGTCATGCACCCAGCCTGACTATCTCGCTTCTGACTCCAAATTTAAGTGGCTAGATAACTGCTTTACCAGTTGTGTGTTTAAGTTTTCTATTGTTTAATCAAGTGTTATCTGTTTGCGGTTATGTATATATGTTCTGTGAAAACCCCAAATAAATGTTCTTTGTCTGCTGTTCAAGAGTGACTCTTTCACAAACTTATAGCGGAGGTTCCAGAGGTGTAGATCTGTTCCAGCTGTTCCAAGCAGAGCATTTTCCCATAATGAGCAGAGGGTCAACTACGTCCGGTTGGCTGCTAGTTACAAAGATTTTGGCATGTATTAACTCACGGGGAGCAAGATATTATCATACCTCTTTATAGACAGTGAATATGTAGTTCAATTGTGGGTGCCTTATGACATTATGGAACTCAAGAAAGTGGAGGGGATGCTTCTGAACTAATAAGAGAAATGGAGAATTGTAAGGTTTCAGTAATGAAGAAAGGTTTGAAAAGTTAAATTTGTTCATGCACGAGAAGCAGTGTCTTAGAAAGGATTTGATAATGTTATATAAATATGTACAGGGCTCATACAATGGTACAAAGGAGAAGAGATCACCTGCTAAGACTTGAAGAATCCTTTATAAACAGATTTCCACTTGGATCAAATTTGACAGTCCACACTGTACTCTTTCTACACACCTATCTTTTGCTCCCACAGAGTTGTGGGATTAGGTCCTTATGGTTTGAAATAATACATCTGCGAGTCCAGCCCATTTTTTTTGCTACGTAACCCGAATGCCAATCAAGGCACAGATGTAGCAATGGAGATCATCAGCCAGGTTAGCTGGCATATCATTTGGGGACATGTATGGCTGGGAAGCTGTTTTGGGACAAAGGTTGCACTATTAAACTGTTTTGGGAACACATCTGGCACAGGGATTCTAAATGGGCACAAGGATGGTACCCTGAAGCTGTTTAGGCACAAATATGACACTGGGATTTTATGACTTGGACAAGAAGGGGTGGGGGAAATGAAGATTAGGGGGGCATGAATTTAGTCAGGCCTAGGACAGACCAATACCTAAATACAAAACTGACTATATAGACTTAATATCTGTCAATACATTTTGTAAATAATTTAGTTTAAAACTGCGATATTCCGTTTTTGTTATCTAGGGGGCATTTGTGCAAACTGTATTTTTTTGGAATACTTAGTTTTCTTAGAAAATCCAGCTGGCAACCCTGCTCCAGAACAATGTGAGGCACAGACAAATGCCAAGCTGCACCGGTGAAGCTGTGTGTTAGGCCCAGCTGGGAGAGGGGCCTGCACAGAGACCACATCATGTGTAAAGCAACACCATCCCTCTGATCTGCCGATCCAGTGTGAATCCAGTGTGTCCTGCAGCTGCACCCTGATCCAGTGGAGCAGCTTCCAGATGCAGTAAATGGCTGACAAACATGGAAGATCCCCTGTGACCAGTGCTGTATTTAGTGAGAGGCAGAAAAGGCAAGAGCCTAGGGCACCACTTATTTGCTTGCCTGGGGGGGTGTTAAAAAATATCACCCCTTTAAAAAAAAAAATGCTTGCAAGCAGAGGCACTGGCTGAGGAAATCAAGAGATCTCACCAGACTCTTTGCAGTGAGCAGGCAACTGGATGTCTGGGAAGGAGCACATATATTCCCATGCTGCCTCTCGCTGCCCGCACATGGCTCTGAGGTCAGAGCGTCAAGGGTCACGTAAACTACTGCCACGCTCAAACTTCAGAACAGAGCAGGCAGCAGGAGAAAAATCAGGAGAATGTCTGTGCTCCTTCACAGACATCCAACTGCCTCACTAGACATCAGGAAAGGGCTGTCCTGTGGTGGAGGTGTAAGACCTGCATGTGCAATGTGGGTGATGGGTCATGTATTAAGGTGCAGGGATATGTCCTGGAGTGCAGGGGTAAGTACTGGATGTGCAATGTGGGTGACATGGCATGTTCTGGGGTGCCCACTACTGCCTTTGACATGTGTAACTGAAAAGTGATAAGGAGTATCCTCTCCCCCTGTCACAGGGCCTTCTTTTTTTCACATACAGTTACACAGCGCTTCTTGTGGATTGCAGCAAAAGCCTTCCTGTGGTTGACAACTGCTTTAATCTTGTGGATTACCTTAAAGAGCCCCAACACTTCAGTACCAACTGGTACCTATCAGCCATTAGAATGAAGCCTGAATATTTGTCTGCAGGTAGTTTGGGAGGGTGCTGGGCCTGGTTAGACAGCTTTTGGTGTGTTTAGTCAGCCACTGTATTACCTGCCTTTCTTTGACCTCCCATTATCCTTTAATACATGTTCATATGGTTTTACTGTTTCTGCTGTGAATTGGAGTTATTGATTATGTTCCTGCCTGGGAAACATGTCCATGCCCTGGATCCCCAGTCAGATGGAGGCACTGCCAGTGCTATGTACCCTGACTCCCAACTAGCAGAGTCTCAGGATCCCCTGGTAACGCAGGCAAATGTAACATAGGATGAGGGTCAGCCCCCTGGGGCAAAAGTCTATTACACTACTATGGTACTATGGAACATATAGATGGGTGAAGGACCACTTTCACTTGAACATGGAATGTTTTCATTCAAAGTATCCCAACAGATAACTAGACTGCAAAGTGAGCACACATATGTTGCGCAGCAACTTGTACAAAGCATGCAACTAGAATTTGTCACCTCTGCCAGTTCTGACATAGACTATGTGCACAGCGGGAGACAAATAATTAATCATGCAAGGGATCCAATAGGAATTTCCCTGATTAACTGATTGCTTTTTGCAGGGCAGCATGTCTAAAAATCGCTCATCACAAAAAAGGATTCATGGTACAGCTGTATGCTGAGATGCAGAGTTTAACTCTAGTTAAGATAAAATGTATTCAAGTTAGTATCAAGAAATGGTAGCAATTCCAAAAAGTGTGGTTGAAAGTGATAGCTGCTTGGACCTTTAACCAAATTACCTCTTGAAGAGAAGAAGATCAATGTGTCTTTAAATGCTTTAAGAAGAGGTTAACTACACAAATAATGGTTGATATTTAGCGTCAGGGTCAGCAGTTCTTAAAACTTAGCACACAGCCTACATTGTATTAATCCTGGCTTTCAGAGTAGTACATACTAATCTGATCACTAACACTCATTCGCTCCAATAATTGTTTGAAACATTTTACAACATTAACACTAAAATCCCTATGTAGACAGCCCTTGCTATGCAGGGTTAAAAAAAAAAATGCTTGTGTTTTTTTAAGCAGAATGTTTATGTTTGATTTTATATATGGGATGGTCCCGGGGAATCCAAGACATGTGGTCATCCTACCTGGCACCAGTTCACATTGACAGACTCTCAACTCATTAAGTAAATTCCCAGTGTCCCGTAGCAAACGTTCCAGATAAATAGTATCACAATGTGTTAGTAATGTAGGATCCCCAGAGTTTATGATCACAGTGTTTCTGTACTATTGTTGCACATCTTGTTTATATTGGTATCCAGGTATCTCCAACCCCGTTTTGCCTGTGGTACTGACAAGCATTGAGGAGAATACGGTACATTTATGTGGCTGTGTTTCCTGTGACATAATTTAAAGTTGTTGTTTTTGTTTTTTAAACAAAAGTTGGGACTTGAAGATAGAATGAGGTTTTGAGGGTTTTTTTATTTTAAATTTCTGTCTGTTTATCTGATTAACAGGAACTCCTGTTATGTCTTTGTAAAGCACTTTGTTGATTACACAGAGTAAAGTGCTATACAAAGCCTCTTCAGGAGTTTCAAGGAAGATTTGTCCCTCCCTTCTTGAGTGAACTGCTTGGTTTGTTCCACAGCTCTGCTGTGACCTGCAAACACCCTCTTCCTCCTGCTGGTACAGTCCCAGTCATTTGGAGCCAGTTCAGAAAGTTTACAGTATATATGTAAATGGGAAAGTAATTAGGAGAGCCAACATTCAGAGACCAGACGAAAGACCCGTTTACATTATTATTATAAACCAGAGCTACTTTAACCACTCAAAAAGGTGCTATGTGATTATCATGAATTTATGTTGAAATTGTCTATCCATTTTCTTTTATTATGAAATCCCACTATAAAACCCTTGAATACTTAAGTGTCGAGTGTCCCTCTGTCTCACTAAATTTGCATATTAGCCATGTGTGGATCCGAGTTTGAGAAGCATTTAATGCTTGCATAGTGCAGCCTTTTATTGATATTATAATTCGTTTATTTAGCGTATGCTTTTCTAACATTATTTCTATAGACCATATAAATGTTTTAATTGCAAATGCAATGACTAAGTGTAACACAAAAAAGAAAACATTATTTGTCAAATCCAGCGATCCTTGAACTTTATAATATCTCTCATTTACCTATATAAATGTAACTATTCTCACTTTTAATTATGGGGAATATTTCTAAGTACAGTGTGTACACACAAAAGCTGTATGTGTTTCTGATTCTTGGATAATTGCTCTTATGAATGGCATTTTGAATCTGCTTAACCTTGAAAAGAATGTATTAAATTAATACATTCTACACTAACACATTTTTTCATCTAGTCCATATATCTTTTAACCTTTTGCAGTTTGGATTTTGGCTGAATCTTGTGTATCAAAAAATATATATATTTTCCAGTTTCTGTGGTGTAAAACTGTTCTCTAAACTAGGTTTTCTTTATTATTTTTCCATGGATACGGTGACAAATGGCCTTGCTATAATATTAAGAAATAAAATACACTACACTGAAATGTTAGTTGCTGTAAGTTCTTCATGAAATATTTAAGATATTTAAAAATATATATATGTTTTATAATGAGTATAGTGAGGGAGTAAATGGCAAGTTATTTACATGTTACATGAAGTTTTCTTGTATCTGGAACCTAAATGCTTCCCTCTAAATTTTGGTTTGACAGCCACAGTACAACTACGAGACAACAGGAAATTGATAGAGGGTCTAAATTAAGGGGAAGGGACATAGATCTGTCTCTTAGATCTGCGCTACAATATAATTTCATGAACTACCATTGTGACATGTTAAAAGAGCTAAACTGCTGGAAACCTGATACACCCTTCACCTTTCCAGCCTTGTGTTTAAGAGATTTTCTGGAAAGCTCCTACCCTACCTTAGTAGAATGCTCTCCTCAGCTGTGACCACCTCCTATAACATACTTGAAAACTCCTTCCTGGTAAATACTTTATAAATAAGTTAAATTATCTGTGATTAAGTGGAACCGAAATCCATTTACTAAATTGCATACAAAAAGCTATATTGTCTTGCAGCAAATTCTAATAAAAGCAAACCTGTTTTTTGTTTTTTCTTAATACACTCTTCTCAATGAAGTGTTTAGGAATTGATTTAGGAATGTGACAAGGTCCATATCGGAGACAAGTGGGGCAGGTGATCATGTTGTGGTACTTTTTCCTCACCCACCACAACTTGGTGTAATCTGTGCTGTCACTGCTGGTGTAGATGCTGAGATGATAGCACAAGTCACAAAGCTGCTGATGTGAACAGTGGAAGATGGTTACAGATGAAGCAGCAAATGTTGTTGATATTCTTTGTGCCCACCACAACTTCATGGAGTCTCATATTTGCACATGACCACTTAAAAGGCAATAACTGGCTGCCTAAGAAACCCTAAAAAAGATTTTGTCTACATAAAATCAATACTTGTCTAACCTAAATATGTATTTTTCTATTTACCTATGTCTGAAATTTAATGAATTTACAAATGTATTTATTTTTGCAATTTTTATTTATCACTAGCAGAGAAGTGTTTACCACTGGCAAGCACATTTAAAGGGACACTCCAGGCATCAAATTAACTTTCAAATGCATTCAGGGAATCGTTAAGAATTACTTTCAAAGTTTCTTGTAAAGTGGACCACTCATTCAAAACGTGTTATGTAAAGCAGTCTGGAGAGCTTGAAGAGGAATCTTTTGAGAATGTGTGAAGACTCGGTCCCTGTGACTTTCTGTGGATCTAAGGGAGGTCCCTAATTGGAGATGCTGGGATATTGATTTTTAGTACAGACGCCGCTCTGCTTCACGGGGTGGGGGCAAACCATTGAGAATGAGAAACGGAAAAAACAGAGGAGGGGAAGAGAACACGGATGGGGGGAGAGAACAGGGATAAGAGGAGAGAAAAGGGATGTGGAGAGGAGGAGAAAAGGGATGGCGGAGGGGGGACAGAACAGAAGTTTGGGGAGGAGGGGGGAGAGAACATAAACTGGAGGACGGGGGAGAGTACATAAATTGGAATTGGGGGAGGAGGGGGGACAGTACATAAATTGGGGAAGGAGGGGGAGAGAACAGAATAGCCTCAAGATAGACCTAGAGGCTATGGAGCCCATCGCACTGCCACCCATTGGTTCATTTAAAACTCCGGCAAGCCCTCCCACTGTCGCTCGAGTAGTGATTGGCTGGTGAGTTAAAGGGCTGAGAAGCTCTAGTTCCTATTGGTCCAAGACCTGAACTGGGGAACTGAAATGTTATCTGAAGGTCAGGAGATATAGGGTTATGGAACAGTAATTCTTTTTTTTTTTTATAATCTCACTTTTTATAAACTTTTATCAAAAGCAATAAACACAGACAAATAAACAGTGTACACACCACAGATTCCATCTTAATATATATGTGGAAAAGACTACATAACAGAGTATATTCGTTTAATCTCAGAAAACGGAGTAGAGACAGAATAAGAGAGAAGAAAAGAAAAGAGGAAAAAGGAAAAGAAGAAGGGATCTTCGCGCTGGGAGACTGAGGGCCAGGGTCTGGGGACCAGGACATCGTATCTAATTCATTGTACTGCCAGTCAGGGCCCTAAGCTACTACGACGGTTATGGGGGAAGGCAAGCTTTCTAATTTTTTACACCACATGTCATATAAAGCAATCTATGGGAAGAGAGCTCACCAGACCATGACAGCTCCCTTTCCATGGCGAGTTGGTACCTAACCTGTTGAATCAATTGGTTATTGCGAAAAGGAAGGCTAGATTTCCAATTACGTGCGATGAGAATCTTCGCTGCGACCAAGCAATGCATCGCTAATTGTAGAAGGGATGAGGCAAAGTTTTTAAGTTTAGATGTAGCAGCGCTGTTCCTGGGTCGGACGGAATATTTACACCAGTTAGCCAAAAAAATAGATCTTGAGTCCAGTTCCATAGAGGTCTAACCGCCAAGCATCCCCACCAAACATGTACGTATGATCCCTCTCTCATTCCACATCTCCAGCAATTGCTTGGATAATTATGGTACATCCTAGCCAATCGATTTGGGACCAGGTACCGGCCGTTGGTCAATTTATATTGGTTTTCTAGTAAATTTAGGCAATGTATGTTTTTCTTTAACTTAAATGAGGCTAGCAGCCATTCAGATGGGGTTATGCTTACATTTAGGTCCTTTTCCCAAGAGGAAATGGCCCTGATCTGACAAGGACCATATGATTGAAGAAGATCCTTAGATTTGGCTAGGACCCGCGGAACTACAGCAGAACAGAACAAACGTTTCAGACATGTTTCCTTATCTTGAGATCCTTTATAGAGAGAAACATCTAAGAAACTCTTTAGTATCAAATAGTTGAATTTCTCATTAGATGGAATACTCCATCTGTCCATTAAAGCCTGGAATGTCAAGAGATTGTGACCCTGACACAAATCCTCCACGCATACGGCTCCCCCTTCCAACCAGCGTTTCAAAGAGATATTATCTATTAGATGTTCTACCGTGCTGATTCTTAGTGAGGGTAGGATTTCCCCCTGTATTTGCAACCGTGTTTTAATAGGCTGCCAAGAGTTCCACGTCTGCCCCAAAATTACATTTCTCTTACATAGAACAATCTGTTTTCTCTTACTGTACCGGGACCAACACCCACATCCCGAGGTGTCAGATTCCAAAATATACCATGGTTCTGATTGGCTAAGGGTTACTTGTAACTGGTACATGTGGACTAACATATTTGCCTGGAATAAATTCTTAATGGATGGAAAATTTAAACCTCCTTTGTTATATTTCTTACATTGAAGCTTAAGACCAATTCTAGGTCGTTTGGCTTTCCATACGCATGCCGTAAGGATCCTCTGAATCATATCCAGCCAAGCATCAGAGACTGAGAGAGGGACCATACGAAACAGATATGACCACTTGGGGATAATGTAAACATTCAGAATATTGATCCTGCCCCACCAGGAGGTTTCCCACTGCCGCCACTCCTTCAGTAATTTATTAGTTTGTCTATATAGCCTCATGAAGTTAGTTTCCATAATGTGGTCCACATTCTTAACCATTAATAACCCGAGATGTTCGAACTGTCTGTTGGACCAGTCAAAGGGAAACTGCGCCCTCAACTTGGTCAACAGAGAGTCCGACAAATTGAGTGCCAGGACCTTGGTTTTATCCACATTCAATTTATAGTTTGATACCCTACTATAATCACCGATTTCATCCATCAAACAAGGCAGGGATGTCTGCGGGGAGGTCACCGTAACTACCATGTCGTCTGCATAGAGTGAGATCTTCAGCGCTGCACTCCTACTAGGGAAAACCCCAATGTTGCAGTTGTTCCGAATTCTAACGGCCAAAGGCTCGATCGACAGAATATAAAGGAGTGGCGATAGCGGGCACCCCTGTCTTGTACCATTGGTCATATCGTACCACTCCGAGCAAACATTGGGACCCACCACGCGAGCAGTTGGTCAAGAGTATAGAATGAGAATAGCCCGAAGAATCCACCCAGTAAAACCAAAAGCTTTAAGTACCACCTCAAGGTATTCCCACCCGACCCTGTCAAAGGCCTTCTCAGCATCCAATGACATAGCCAGGAGGGAGACCGAGGACTTATTGGCCAAATCTAAAATATCAATAAGACGTCTGACGCTGCTGTGCGATGACCTCCCCGGGACAAACCCAGTTTGGTCAGGGTGGACCAGACCATGAATGACGGATTTAATACGTGACGAGATAACTGAGGCATAAATCTTCATGTCGACATTAATTAAAGAAATAGGTCTGTAGTTTTTAATATCGACCGGGTCCTTATCCTGCTTTAAGACTGGAATGACATTGGCTCTGAGAAGTTCGAAGGGAAAATTTGTAGCTGTTACTAATTCATTAAACACACAAAACTGGTGCGACAATTCTTTTAAAAAGTCTATAAAAAGAGTTACCGTATCCATCTGGACCCGGCGTTTTATAGGCCTTTAAATTGTCTATGGCGGATTCAACCTCCTCTAAAGAAAAGGGTGAGTTGATCTTGAAGATTTGTGAGTCCGTAAGCCTGGGGAGAGATACAGAGCTTAGATATCGATCTATGTTTGTAGGGTCGGGCTGGGAGGGAAGATTATACAGCCTGGAGTAGAACCGACTGAAAGCGGAACCGATTTCTTCTGGGGAAACAGCCATTACGCCGTCTTCCACGTTCTTGTCAATTCGACTCCTAGCGTATTTCTTTTTTAACCTAGCTGATAATGCTTTATGGACTCTGTTTCCCTGATGATAAGTTTGTAGTTTGAATTTTTTAATTACCGACTGTGTTTTCTCTTCCAACATTTTATTTATCTGTAGTTGTAAATCAGAGATCAATTTGATATTGGACTTTTCGGGATTGAGTTTATTTGATGTCGATATTTTGTAGTATGCGAAATATAGATCTCTAAGACTCTTTCCCCGAATCCTCTTTCCTACACTATCCATCTTGATCAGATATCCTCGAATAACCGCCTTATATGTGCACCATAGGTTGGAACAAGTGGAACCACTGGAATTTTCCTGAAAGAAAAATTTCGACATGGTAGCAATATAATCCCTGTCCTTCTCATGTTTTAATAGATTTTCATCCAGTCTCCAAGCGGGTCTAGACCCGGCCACCGGTGACCCAAACTCCATAACAATAAAGCTGTGGTCTGACCACGTATTGTAGACCAACTTAACTTTTTTAATCATCAGCCAGATTGTTTCCTAGGCACATATCAATTCGGGAGTATGATCCAAAAGGTTTAGATAAGTGAGAATAATCCCTCATGTTAGGGTTAAGGAGTCTCCAAAGGTCAAATAGGTTATGTCTATGAACCACAGCACAAAGCTTTTTAGCTTGGTTTATGACATATGGGTCCATTACCGCCGAACTAGGGATTTTCTTATCGAGCAGCGGATCCATAATGCAATTGAAATCGCCTGCAATAAGGAGCGTGCCCATCTTGATTTTATCTATTTTTTCTACAAGTTTAGCGAACATTATGGTTGGATTTTTATTAGTTAAATAGAGATTGACCAGAGTATATAGTATGGAGTCAATTTTACAGACTCACCGTTACAGCTTCTTCATAATTCAGTTGCCCAGATTTTGATTTCCAAAAAGCGGGAATAGAGCCAGCATAATACAATTTTTGACCCATGTAATTGTTACCGCTAATAAGGTTGACCTGGGGATGTACAGGAATCATCCGCCTTCATCCACTTTCTTCCCACGAGATCACCTGGGAAACCGCGGCGTCTTAACCGCAAAGGGGTAAAAAATCCTGTTCCTGTCTTCTGTCCTTCATCTCCTCTCAGCGACCGGAGCATACGTCTATTGTAAAGTTCCACGCCGAAACGCCTCACGACCTCCGACAGCCAGAACCAAGCGGGCAGCTCACAACTCAGCCCTCCCCTCACACGACATCCAGCCTCCTAAGAGCGGTCTACGACACCACGCTACATCTTACTCCTCCCCCACAATCTGCTTTTCTTCACTATTTCTGCAGAGCTGAAGGAAGCAAAAAGATGGAACAGTAATTCATCCCTTTCGTGACAAGTATGGTTCCCCAGCGGTGAAGCACCTTAGGCGGCCAGTCACAATAAAGGTTAAGGCCGATTGCTTGGAACGTTTACCCGCCCTCTGCTCATTCGGGGCTCTGCTGATTGGTAACTCCAGACTGTTGGCCGCTCTCTGCAAGGGGAACGGTAGGCAGCCATCCCATTGGTCAAGAGTTTAATGGTCCCTAAAATTAAAGGGATTAAAGGGATGTATCTCTGCCTCCTCAACACTGATTGGTCACTACTTTTCCTAGTGTGTTCCTATTGGTTCCCCCCAGCTCTTGCCGTGTCTACATCTGGGAATTACTACGACTTTTATTTATACTAAGGGTGTTGGCAGAGGCGTCGCTAGGGGTGGGCTAAGGGGGCTAAAGCCCCGAATGTGCTGAGCAAAGCCCCGAGTCTCAGCAGCTCAGTGACAGCTCCGCCCCCTGTGCCCTCTGACATCACGCAGCAGCACACAGACAGTGTGTGAAAAGCCCTACACTGATAGGATGCTGAGTGATGTGTCAGCCAATCAGTGCAGGGCTTTTACACAGGATCATCACTGTGTGAAGCAGCTCATAAGAAATCCTTACCGGCTGTCACCTTCTGAAAGATACAGAGCAGGTCTATTCCCACTCAGGTAAGCTCTGAGTATGTTGGAGAGAGGGCAGTTTGAGAGAAGTGAGGGTTGGGGTCACTTATTTACATCCTCCTTCATGTATTTAAGCTATATATTGTTGGTTTGAGGTTCCTTATTAAAGGACTGCTAAACAGCATAGGAATGACTTATGTTACATAACCTATATAGATTATGTTATTATATTATGTTATATATATATGTGTGTGTGACATTCTTTATTATAGGACTGTTAAACATCGTATGAATGATTTATGTTACATATATGTGTGTGACATTCTTTTTTACAGGACTACTAAACAGCAGAGGAATGATTTATGTTATATACATAACATAAATCTATATATATATAGCATAAATCATTCCTACCCTCTTTAGCAATCCTGTAATAAAGAATATCACACAATTGTGTGTGTGTGTGTGTGTGTGTATATATATTTATTACAATACTGCTAAACAGCATAGGAAGGAATTAGATTTATATCAGGGCTTGACAATTGAATTTAGTTTTAGGAGCCAGCAAAAAAAATTAGGAAACAAGACAATGGCACATCACAAAAGCATACATACACAGAGACATTAACATGCACACACCTCACATACAGAATCACATACATACACAGCCAGTTACATACACACACACACACCAGTCAGCAAGTTTGTTGTTTTGTTTTTTAAAGAAAAAATGAATTCCTTAATGTGTCCCTCGTTTATATGTGAATGTAGAATAAAAATATATACATTGTGTTAGAAGAATTGAAAGCAAATGCATAGATTAAGAGAAAATATATTTAAATGTGTATGTGGTGTCTCCTGTTTATGACATCACCTTGTGCCCAGTAAGCAGAGAAACATGTGGAAATAGGAAGGAGAGCAATTGTGTGACATCTGTTGAGACACATGGGGAGAAGAAGCAAGGGAGGGTCTAGGCTTTAAAGGAAAGGTAAGCCTGCATGGGAAGATGAAGGGTGGTGGGATAAGGAGCAAGGTAGGTAGAGGAGGACAAACACAGCAGAAAGAGGTTAGGAATGAAGCTGTATGATGGAAGCAAGATGAAGCAGATGTCAGGAGCAGGGGGCGTAGCTGAAGTAGAGAGAAGGAGGAAGAAGCTGAAGGCTCCTAAATTACAAAATGGGCATGTAGCTTAGAGCATGGTTCCGTTTAAAAAAATGTAAATATTCTTATGGGCTATAGCCCCAGATATTTTGGAAACCTAGCAACGCCTCTGGGTGTTGGTGAGGGAGCTTACAATTGATTTCAAAAGATTGGGGGCTGAGGAATTATTGGAACCCTAAAAATTAGAATTAACATCTGGGCTGCTGAGCCATCTCGTTACAATGTTGAAGGACAACAGAAAAATGTAAAAAATATTTTGTTTTATTGAAAGGTTTCATCAAGTGTAGATGGTTTAAATAGAAATGCTTTAATGAGAGAACACAAATAAAGTAACTTATTGAGCCCCCTTTGCTCCTAGCAGCTCTAACAGGAAGCAGACATGTTGCTTACAATTAAGGTGAAGGGAGACTGACTCAATATTCTAAACAACATGTTGTTCCCAGCATTGGTCTGCCAATCATGAGCAGTAAATACATCAACATTGTATATCATCCCAATCATGATCAGCAAATGCATCAACTTTGTATATCATGCCAATCATGAGCAGTAAATGCATCAACATTGTATATCATGCCATTCATGAGCAGTAAATACATCAACATTGTATATCATCCAAACCATGAGCAGTAAATACATCAGCATTGTATATCATCCCAATCATGATCAGCAAATGCATCAACTTTGTATATCATGCCAATCATGAGCAATAAACTTTATGTGTCATGCCAATCATGAGCTTTAAATGCATAAACTTACATGTCATGCCAATCATGAGCTTAAAATGCATAAACATTATATGTTAGGCCAACATGAGCTTTAAATTACATAAACTTTATATGCCATGCTAAGCATGAGCTTTAAATGCATACACTTTACATGCCAGTCATGTGCTTTAAATGCATAAACTTTATATACCAAGCCAATCGTGAGCTTTAAATACATTAACTATATGTACCATGCCAATTTTGAGCTTTAAAAGCATATACTTTATATACCATATCAATCATGAGCCAGGGGCGGATCCAGAGTCTGCCCTTCTAATCCCCAATCCCATGTCCACCTGTCACTCTCCTCTCCCTTCCCATGACTGTCGCTCTTTTCTCTTCCATTCCACGTCTGTCTCTTTCCTATCACTTTTCACTTTCCTAACACTTTTCCTCTCCTCTTCAAGCATACATGTATGTTTCATCTCACTTCCTATGTCCACCTGTCAATCTCCTCTCCCTTCCCATGTCTGTCTCTCTCCGATCACTTCCCATGTCTGTGTCGCTTCCGTCCCATGTCTGTGTCTCTCTTCCATCCCATGTCTGTGTCTCTTCTGTCCCATGTCTGTGTCTCTTCTGTCCCATGTCTGTGTCTCTTCCGTCCCATGTCTGTGTCTCTTCCGTCCCATGTCTAGATCTCTTCCTTCCCATGTCTGGATCTCTTCCTTCCCATGTCTGGATCTCTTCCTTCCCATGTCTGTCTCTCTCCTCTACCTTCTATGAAAGTCTCTCCCCTCTTAGCCCATGTCGGTCTCTCTCCTCCTCTCTCACGCTGTGTGCTATCCTCTCTCCCATCAGTGTTCTCTCCTCTGTCCCATCAGTGTTCTCTCCTCTGTCCCATCAGTGTTCTCTCCTCTGTTCTGTCAGTGTTTTCTCCTCTGCCCCCCACCTGTCAGTATTCTCCCCCCACCTGTTAGTATTCCCCCCATCTGTCAGTGTTATCTCCCCTCTCCCCCCCACCTGTCAGTGTTCTCTCCTCTCTCCCCCCACCTGTCAGTATTCTCTCCCCCCACCTGTCAGTGTTCTCTTCTCTCTTCCCCCACCTGTCAGTGTTCTCTCCTGTAGTATTTCCAATGCTCTGAATCTACACTATGCAAAAGGAGAGCTAGGCAGCACTGATTGAGCTCTGTGTGTGTTTAACCCACTGAGCCAATGCTGCCTGAACCTCCCCGCTGAGGATCTGCACAGCTCACAGCTCTGTGGTCCCCCTCCCGGCTCTGCTCGGGGTGGGGGGGGCAATTGCCCCCCGGATCTGCCACTGTCATAAGCTTGACATTCATAAACTTTATATACCATACCAATCATGGGTTTTACATGCATAAACTTTATATATTCATCATGAGCTTTCAATGTATAAACAGTATGGGGAGCATGTATAAACACTTAGCACACACAGATTGCACCAAATACTGGCGCAATCAGTGTGTGCACCAATTTATAAAGCAGACTCACAGGGGTTATCTACGCCGAATGCTTAGATTTAGGTTATGTCGGCACTACTTGTAGAAAAAATCTGGTTATAAAAAATGCATATCAAACGGAGATTACACTTTTTAATAAAAAATTAAGGAATTTTGATATCCCCCTATTTATTAAAATGACAATCATGAGGTTTATATGCATAAACTTTACATATAATCCCAACCATGAGCAGCAAGTCTCTTATTTAGAGTCTCTTACTACAGACTAGCTCAGTCAGTGCTTAATCGAATCCTACATCATCTAAGGCTTGTTAAGTACAGAACCGGCACATCTACGTCATCAGTATGTTACCTTACCTCCTTTTATGGCACCAAACCTACAGAATGCAACTCTTCTACAAAGTATTTGCATTAATTCTCTGACTGACCAAGTAAGTCAAGTTGTTAAAGTTATGATGAATAATACTAAAGCCAGACAAAGAACCCCCCTCAAATACATAAACACATCTGCACATTGATAGCTGAGAATAATTATTGCATATATAATTTCCATAGCAACAAGAATCTCCAGCAGAAATAAACAGATAATGCTTTATTGTGCTTTCATTTGCATGTTCTGGCCTAAAATATTTTACTATCATAGAAACTTAAAAATAGGTCAGACTGAGCAGCTATGCATTCTTTCTGTTTAACCTTTGCTATTGTTTGTATCGCAGATCTGTATTACAATTAATACACCCTATTTCCATTATATACTGGTATAATATTGCAGGCAGGAAGCTAGAGAACTGTGAACATACAGATATAGTTATTACCTTTTTTTGGGGGGTGGGGGAGCCAAAGATTTTTTATTGCATTAATAGGATTATTATTCTTTTTAAATTAAATTATTATTCTTTTTAAATTAAATGGTTTGAAATTTATTTGTTGCCTCATTTATTTTCTGTACATTACTGTTTATGGTATAAGTCAGGATTAGGGTTGCCATCCAGCTTGAATTTTTTGGCCAGAAGTAAAGGTGGCAACCCTAGTTATGAGTGGTCAGCTGATTATCCTCAAGCAATAATAACTAGCACAGATTCTATAGTCAGTGCTCCAAACATTTTGTCCCCCAATGCTATGCCATCCAACTGCCCAAATAACCTACTACTCAATGAAGAAAATGATGGCCGTTATCAGATATGCCCTCTGAAGGCAGAATCCAAACAAATAGCTAGCTGTACTGATTAACCAACCTTATATTCCACATTTTATTTTAATATATTTCAAACACTTCTGTCCTGGATCTGGACACGCACAGCTCTGTATAGACTCACAAGAGAAGATGTTATCATCGGTCAGACTCAAGGAATTGATTCTAGAATAGTCCTCTATTTTGATGCTCTTCTCCTCTGGCAACATGCTAGTGAGAAATTTTCCAATTTACATTAGAGCGTTATAGTTCTTTTCAAGTCAGGAGTTGTCAAACCACCATGGGATTTAGAATAACGAGCATAATGCAGGCATATTAAGGGGCAAAATACTGGCATATTAAATGGCAAAAGAATTACATATTGAGGGGCAAAATACTGGGATATTGAGTGGTTAAACACTGGCATATTGAGTGGCAAAAGAATGGCATATTGAGGGGCAAAATACTGGCATATTAAATGGCAAATACTGGCATACTGAGTGGCAAAATACTGGCATATTGAGTGGCTAAACACTGGCATATTGAGTGGCAAAAGAATAGCATATTGAGGCAAAAATACTGGCATATTAAATTGCAAAAGAATGGCATATTGTTTGGCTAAATACTGGCATATTGTTTGGCTAAATACTGGCATATTGAGTGGCAAACGAATGGCATATTCAATGGCAACAGAATGACATATTGAGGAGCAAAATACTGGCATATTGGGTGGCTAAATACTGGCATATTGAGGGGCAAAATACTGGCATATTAAATGGCATATTGAATGGCAAAATACTGGCATATTAAATGGCAAAAGAATGGCATATCGAGTGGCAAAATATTACTGACATATTGACCAACTGCTCCCAACCACCCTCCATATTACACTAGACCAGGACAACATGCTTGTGAGGGTAGGTGGGGCCAGTGGGAGATGTTGTCGGGGGGGATGGCACAAAATTTGTTCAGTAAGGGTCACTGAAAGGGGATGGGACACTTCATCACGGCTGCACCGCTCGTCTCTGGAGATTTCATCGGGGGACATTTCATCTCTAAAGGTAAGTATTTTAGCTATTTTAGTTTATTTTAGTAAGGGTGGTTAGTATTAGGGTTAGGGGGTTAGTATAAGGGTTTAGGGGGTTAGTATTAGGGTTCAGGGGTTAGTATTAGGGTTTAGGGGGTTAGTATTAGGGCTCGGGTGTTAGTATTAGGGTTTAGGGGTTAGTATTAGGGCTCGGGTGTTAGTATTAGGGTTCGGGGGTTAGTATTAGGGTTTAGGGGGTTAGTATTAGGGGTTGGTGGTTAGTATTATGGTTTAGGGGGTTAATATTAGGGTTCGGGGGTTAGTATTAGGGTTCGGGGGTTAATTTTAGTATTGGGGTTAATTTTACTATTGGGGTTAATTTTAGTATTGGGGTTTGGGAATCATTTATTAGGGGGGGTTATTTTCTTTTTACTTGTACATTTGTAAGAGCTGACAGTTCAGCGCTGAACTGTCAGCTCTTACATAGCCGCGGCCGTTATTCTTCATTGCTGACAGTTCAGTGTTCTAACTGCCGCGCTGAACTGTCAGCGATGAAGATGCGGCGAAGAAGTATCCTAGACCCCCCTGAAATTCCTGGTGGCGGCCCTGGGTATAAGTCTGCTAATAATTATATGAAGAGCCAGTGTGTTTCAACGGTGATGCACCATATGTAAATACACTCACATTGTCATACCTTACATTAGATTAGATACACAGCACTTCACTTACAAATGATATCAGTGACTTCATTGGGTGTCGATATACAGTGACAGACGTGAATACGAAGAAATCCTACAGCAACAAAGAGCTTACAATGAAACATCTCAGGATAATAAGTTGGAAGCATTCATCATGGATATAAGAAGAATTTTCTCGTAGTGCAATTCATTTCACCCAAGTACAGAAAAGAAAGGAATGCGGGGAAGAAATACCTTTCACATTACAAGGTATCCACATTGCTTTTTATACTGATTCTGTGTCTACTCTGTGGTGGTTCAGAATATGCTTTATGACTTAAAATATGTTACGCAGTATGTATGTATTGTATGTTTTAGTTTTTCTGTGGCAAAAGACAATTCAGCCTATGTCATGAATCAAAGGGGGTGAGATAGATTAGTTGCTGATGCATTATCTGCAGAATATGTTCAACTCAGGATTGAAGATTCAGTTCCCAGCATGGTTGGTTTAGCCCTTCATCCCTCTGAGATTGATAAAATAGTATCTTTAAATTGGGTAATAATAACACCCCCCAGATGCTGGACAAAAGCAACATCCCCAGGATGTACTTGGAAAGCAAAAACCCCACCTTTTCTACATTTGTTTGACTTATTATTATTATTATTATTATTATTACAGACTCGTAAGAAGGTAGATTATTAAAAAGCAATGTAAAGTTCAAGGTACACATATGAGATAAACTACATGAGCCACAGAAAGTATGAATTTACAAAATCTTCCTGTTGATTACAACGTGGTTTTAATTTTAATGTAGTCTTGTAGTTTATATTTTCCAAAGCATTAACCCCTTGAATGGAGTATTAAGTTGCTCTGTAACAGAGTGTAGGCATCATCTGGCAACCTTCTGATCACATTCTACTAAACAACCTTGAAAATCAAGATTGTATCTGTGCTCAGTGCATTGTGTTCTTTAGATATTTACCTTAAAAATGAATCATCTGTGAGGATCAGGTTGTAAGGGACAGGAACTTCTTCAGGTAGAAACCCTGTTATGCCTCTATCACTATTTGGGCACATAAATGGCTGCTTAAAATGGTAAATACTATCCGCAACGCTGATGTAAAATGGGTAACTATGGATATGATACTGGACAGACTATCTGTCATGGCCTCCATTTAAAGGGAAGGTACCTGTTGCATTGCCCCCACTGCATCCATTATTGTTCTGCCCCTGGCTGAGCTGGACAAATTCTCAAACTTGGCAATCTTTCCAACATGTCTATTAATGTCTGACCTTTGCTATTCAGATGTCTACTCATCACAGTTCCCTATGAATGAGTAATCCCAACACAGTCTTCTGTTGCTTCTATTTACAAAATTGAACACAATTTTGGTTATGTAACTCGTATTGTAGGCTGTGGTAACTGAAATTTTCTTATGTCCTGTCATTAGGTTCTGAGCGTTTTAGCTAATAATTAATCTCCTAACTCATTGCAACTTCAATAAATGTATTTATTTTCTTTTTCCCTGAGCATACAATAATATGTTAGCTGTTAACCATGACCTATTGTCTTCATGCATGCAATCTTAAGTATTACTGAAGATCTCTTATCATAATTATTTACAGTATTTTGTTCCAGGAGAGCTTTTACTAGTGGTCTGTTTGTAATACTAAATTCTGAATAGAAAAGAAACAATATGAGTTTGGAGTTTAGCGACACTAAGGTTATTCTCTAAATGTAAATTTGAAAAATCGGAGTAGGAAACATTCTCCGACTTGCCTGTCTTTCCAACTCAGCTATTAAAGGGACATATCACCTAAGCATTGTTTTACTGTGAATGTAGAGAATGAAAAAATATTTAAAATGATCAATACAACAGCCTCTCTACCCCTTTTTTATTTGTTGTATTGCATTGAGACTGAGGTTTGAACATAGGAGACTGTACGTGGGTTATGAAGGGTTCTTGCAGGAGACTTCGATTGCATAATGGACCCCAACATCGACAAGAAGTTACCGAACGCTGCCAAGGTTGACAAATCGATAATAAAACTAGGCAGTTTATGTAAATTAAATGGGTTGTTTGATGTCTGGAGAATCTTTTACTCCAAGGGTAGAGAATTTCAAGAGTCCACGGCTCTTATTCCAAAATAGATTTCGAGTTTAAATGAAAGATAATCCGTGATCTGATCACAGCTTAGTTACAATTGAGTTAGATGAGCCATTCTGCAAGGGTCAATGTACTTGGAGAATGAATGATTTCCTATTAAAAACTGAAAATAAAAGAGAGTATATTTTACGAGAATGACTAAATGTTTTTTTGATGAAAATGAGATTTCACACACATTTATATGTCCTTGTAGGTACAGGGGGATCATAAACAGGAGACTCCACAGATACATTTAAAACACATTTTTCTCCTAATTTAGACATTTTCTTGCAATTTTTCTAACATAATGCATACATTATTTTCAATATTTTTTCATTCTCAACATTCACAGTAAAAACAATGTGTGGGAGATACAGTACTTTTTATGCCTGGTGTGTGCAATCCACTTGCTGGTCATTTTGTCAGTTAATTTTTAGTAAACAGCAACTATTTTCATTTGTATGACCATAATCCTACACAAGTAATGCAGTACACATTGGGTTGTCATCCAGCTGGAATTTTACCATTAAAAATGGCTTGATACCAATATTAAGTCTGAGGAGATAATAGAATGGACAGTATTTTTATTTATTTTTTCTTTATGAAAATGGGGAAATCCTTACTACACCATATTTAACCCCTTCACGACAATGGATGTGCGAAAACCGCTTTAATGGTGCTGGTCTATTGCCTTGACCTCGAGGCAATAGCCAGCGCTGACATTTCCTTTCTGGGGCACCCCCGATCGCCCCACGGAGCGATCGTGGGAGCCATATTGACGGAACAGCATGCTATGCCCTCTGGAGGTCTGAGCTTCGGAAGGGAAAGTAAATTCACTTTCGTCGCTCTGAATATGCTGCTTTACTACCCCTAGAGGTAGCCAAGCAACATAGAAATGTAAAATAAAAAAAAAATAAAAAAAAGATTTAATTAGCTTAAAACTAGTATTATGTTAGATTAGCCTATAGGGTTAAAATTAAATAATTTTTAGCATAAGGGATATGGGTAAAATTAAATTAAAATTAAAATATATTAAGGGATAGCATAAGGGTTCAAGTTGGGGTTAAATTTAGTGTTAGGGTTATTTTGGGTTCGAGTTGGGGTCAAAAGGTAAAATATAGGAAAAAAAACACTATTAAAAAAAAATACAGAAAAATATGGAAACATGCATATTTCTGAACTCGGGACAACATTTAGAAACTATTTAGATGGGGTCTTTTTTAATGATTGTATTTGTGTAAATTATATTTTAGGTCAAAGTTAGAAAATTACAGCTAAACACAAACACCCCAGAAATGTTGTCATGCACCCAGCCTGACTATCTCACATCTGGCTCCAAATTCAAGTGGCTAGATAACTGCTTTACCTGTAATGTGTTTAAGCCTTCCATTGTTTAATTATGTCAGGCACCCAGTCTGACTATCTTGTTTGTGGCTCCAGATTAAAGTGGCTAGATACTGCTTTACTGGTGATGTGTTTAAGTTTTCTATTGTTTAATCAAGTGTTATCTGACTGAAGTTTGGTATATATGTGCTGTGTAAACCACAAATAAATGTTCTCTTTCTGCTGTTCAACTGATCAGTGTGCTGAGTGATTCCTTCCTGAACTTATAGCAGAGGTTCCAGAGGTGTATATCTGTTCCAGCGGTTCCAAGCAGAGTATTTTTCCATAACGAGCAGAGGGCCTACCAAGTCCGGTAGGCAGCTCGTTACAAATGTCAAAACAGCCATTGTCACCAAGGGAAAGTTAAGGTAAAAATGTCTTGTTACTAAGGGGTTAAAAAGAGCAATATATGATGTAGCAATATTCATGCCCACATGATTAGATTTTCAGAAACACTTTTGCAAAAATAATTAGTCACCATACTTAATGTAAAAAAAACGCTGTAGTTTTATGTATTAAAAGGTATGATTCCTTTACTTAAAGCTGTGAATTTAAAAACAGAAATGTCCCACATAGAACATAGCATTACAGGAATTCATAAAATGGTAATATACAGCAAAAATATATAGCAGTAAAACTACTGGTTACTGTAGTATGTGCAGAATACACTTACACATAGGCTGACCTTCTAATGCTCTCCAAACTTACTCAGATTTTTGGTTAATGTAGAACACCTTCTGGGGGGTAGTTTCTCATAGGATGCACAGGGCACACCCCAAACTATCTCCCCTCACCTTCCCTCTCTGTGGGGAGGCAGCTCTATGTCTGTGCACTGCCCAGGTGCACACATCTCCTCACACTCTGCCTCTCGTGCACCTTGTGCAGCTGGGGTAGTCATAGCATTTGGGGTCATGTGATGTGCCAGCACTTACCTTAGTGTTTTGTTCCAAAAATAATCCATCACAGTCAATAAGAACAATGGATGTATTAAACCTGCTAAAGTTGGCCTTTTTTAAATTCAGTGTTTTGGTGGGACAAATGCCAAATTCCCTTTTTGATTTAATATCAAAGGATACCTGTTATGGTCACTATTCCCCAAGTGCTCCCTTACTTGGGTATTGGTGATAAGATCATCATTGTTAGTTATTACCAGATCTGTACTAACTAACAAATTCAGAAATGTACTTTTAGCAGAATTATTAGTTCCATTTTTCAAATCTACTTCTGGGTAGTTAAAATCCCCTATGAGGATACTACACCCTATTTGTAAAGCATTTTATATTTGAATTAATTTGTAATTCATCGGCAAACAAATCAATTTGTAATTCTTCAAGATTACCAATATTCTGTTGTTTGTAACAAATATCAACTATAATGTTTTCTGGCAGTTCTACCCCCACTGACCATTTCAACCTACAATGATTGCACATGTTCACTACTGTCATCATCAGGACTGCCATCAGGGGGTAACTGGCCCGTCACGGGCCCAGCAGGCCCAGGGGGTCCGATCGGGCCACGGCCCTTAAAAAAAAAAAAAAAGTTTGATGGAAAGAGGTCTCAGCCAATCAGGTGAGACCTCTCAACTCTCCTGATTGGCTGAGAGTTCAGAAGCCTCCTGTGATTGGCTGAGACTTCTTTCACACAAGGAGCTCAAAACACAGAGAGGTAAGTTAAAACAGACAGTGTGTATGTATGTCAGTGTGTGTGTGTGTGTGTATGCCACTGTGTGTGTATGTCAGTGTGTGTGTGTGTGTGTGTGTGTGTGTGTGTCTATGTCAGTGTGAGTGAGTGTGTGTGTGTGGATGTCAGTGTGAGTGTGTGGATGTCAGTGTGAGTGAGTGTGTGTGTGTATGTCAGAGCAGGGCCGGCCTTAAGTGTTCCGGCGCCCTGTGCAAGCTTCCACCATGGGATGGCAGTGGAGAGACAGACAGATATGGGAAGGGGAGAGGAGACAAACAGACATGGGAAGGGAGAGGAGAGAGACATAAATAGGAAGGGAGAAGAGAGAGACATAAATGGGATGGTAGAGGAGAGACAGACAGACATGGGATGGGAGAGGAGAGACAGAGAGATGGGAAATGAGAGAAGAGACAGACAGACATGGGAAAGAAGAGGATACATAGACGGACATGGGAAGGAAGAGGAGAGAAACGGGCATGGAAGGAAGAGAGACAGAGGGACACGGGGAGTGAGAGGAGTGCGGCAGACATGGGAAGGGAGAGGAGCGTGACAGAAGGACATGAGAGAGAGGAAAAGACAGACGGACATGGGAGAGAGGATAAGACAGACGGACATGGGAGAGAAGATAAGACAGGCGGACATGGGAGAGAGGAAAAGACAGACGGACATGTGCCCCTCCCGAGATCAGACTCTGGATCCGCCCCTGTCTCTCTCTCCCCCCCCCTTCCCCCTGTTCTGTCTCTCTCTCCCCTCCCCCTGTTCTGTCTCTCTCTCCCTTCCCCCTGTTCTGTCTCTCTCCCCCCTCCCCCTGTTCTGTCTCTCTCTCCCCCCTCCCCCTGTTCTGTCTCTCTCTCCCCCTGTTCTGTCCTTCTCTCACCCCCTGTTCTGCCTCTCTCTCCCCCCTCCCCCTGATCTGCCTCTCACCCCCCGTTCTGTCCTTCTCTCACCCCCTGTTCTGTCTCTCTCTCCCCCAACCCCTGTTCTGCCTCTCTCCCCCTGTTCTGTCCTTCTCTCACCCCCTGTTCTGCCTCTCTCTCCCCCCTCCCCCTTATCTGCCTCTCATCCCCTGTTCTGTCCTTCTCTCACCCCCTGTTCCGTCTCTCTCCCCCCCCCCCTGTTCTGCCTCTCACCCCCTGTTTTGTCCCTCCCTCACCCCCTGTTGTCTCTCCCCCCCCCCCCTTTCCTGAAAATGTGGTTCAAGGGAGGGGGCGGAGCTAACCGGCTCAGCGGTGTAGCTCAGCCCCCACCCTGTGAAGCAGAGCAGCGTCTGCTTCACAGAGAGCCACAGACAGCAATAGAAAGTGCTGCTCGGCTCCCCATGCCTGCATTAAGCATGGGGAGCCGAGCAGCACTTTCTATTGCTGTCTCTGGCTCCCTGTGAAGCAGACGCTGCTCTGCTTCACAGGGTGGGGGCGGAGCTACACAACTGAGCCGGTTAGCTCCGCCCCCTCCCCGGACCCAGCACAACATGTCGAGCAGAGGGCTGGTGAGGGGGGATATTTTGAGCTCCCCCCATCCAGTGCCTCTACCGGCTTTTTTTTATTATTATTATTTTTTTTTTCATTGACCGGGCAGGCGCCCCCTGGAGTGTTGCGCCCTGTGCGATCGCACAGGTCGCACACCCCTACGGCCGGCCCTGTGTGAGAGTGAGTGAGAGTGTGTTTATGTCAGAGTGAGTGAGAGTGTGTGTATGTCAGTGTGCGTGAGAGTGTGTGTATGTCAGTGTGAGTGAGAGTGTGTGTGTGTCAGTGTGAGTGTGTGTGTGTGTGTGTGTGTCAGTGTGAGGGAGTGTGTGTGTATGTCAGTGTGAGTGAGAGTGTGTGTATGTCAGTGTGAGTGAGAGTGTGTGTGTATTTCAGTGTGAGTGAAGGTGTGTGTATGTCAGTGTAATTGTGCGTGTATGTCAGTGTGAGTGTGTATGACAGTGTGTGTGTGTGTGTGTGTGTGTGTGAGTGTGTGTATGTCAGTGTGAGTGTGTGTGTGTGTGTATGTCAGTGTGAGTGATAGACTGTATGTATGTGTGTGTGATGGAGTGTGTGGATAAAGGGGTTAACTTCTGTGACACTACTATATCTGTCTAGCCACCCAAGGGGTTAACTCCTCTGACACTAAGGGTTAACTCCTCTGACACTGCCTTTGTCTAGCCACCCAAGGGGTTAATGCCTCTGACACTGCCTAGCTCTGTCTAGCCACCCAATGGGGTTAACTCCTCTGATACTGTCTATATCTGTCCAGCTACCAAGGGGTTTACATATCTGACATTGCCTAGATCTGTCTAGCCACCCAAGGGCTTAACTCCTCTGAAACTGCCTATATATGTCAAGCAATCCAGGGGTTAACTCATCTGACACTGACTATATCTGTCTGGATTTTCCATTAGGTGCCCCCCCTTGATAGTTTATCAATTAATATGTGACATCCAGCGGATGTGGACCCAAGTCACATATTAATTGATAAACTATTGGGGGCAGAATTTTTTTCCAGTAAGGGGGCCTGAAATTTCTGTTGGCGGCCCTGGTCATCATACATATCTTCCTGCAAATTAGGTAATAATGCTGGTTTGACATACAGACATACCCCGCCACCTCTTTTGCCTGACCTATCTTTTCTAGACAAAATGTAGCCCTCCAAATTGATTGATCAGTCATGTGTCTAATCCCACCTTGTTTCTGTTATGTCAGTTAAGTCATCATTTTCGATTCCCGCTACAGGCTCCAATTCCCTTATCATACTAGTTAAACTTCTGGCATTTGCAAGCATAACTTAATGCCACTGCCATGATCCATTTGTAGTTTAATTTTGAAGCTGTTCATAGGCTTCTCCCTATAATCTGTACTAACCATGCTCCCAATATTACCTACCTGGGTATTAACTAAGTCACTGCCTTTCCTATACTGTTTAACCTAGTGTTTATTGGTCCCTACCCCCATTCCTATATAGTTTAAATACTCATCCAACCGTCTAGCCATCATCTACCCAAGCACATGATACCCCAGTTGTACTCCAACGCAAACTCAGCCCAGTATGTAGAAACCCAAAGCCCTCGTTCTTACACCAAGACTTCAGCCAAGCATTAAGCTTCCTAATCTCCTGTTGTCTTATTGGTGTAGCAATATTAACAATATCAAGCCAGGAATGTCCAGCTTCAGAACTTCACCTGTTCCTACACTATGATTTTCTAGTTTATCCTCCACCTGATGAGATGGGAGTTGTAAGCCATCAAGTACTGCAATTGGACTCCCCAAAATTAAAGTGTTCATGATTTACCAATAAAAAAGATAGGTTGGTTTTTAATGTATACCTGAAAATAAACAGGTAAACTATGCTGATTAACTGAGCTAGTGATTAACCCACTTGTTAGACAGGGGGATCCCGAAAAAATATCTTATTTGGATTACTTACTTACAGGATTGACAACCAATTTTCTTAAGTGTTTCTACCTATCTGGCAAGATGATTTGCAGACAGTTTGAGTCACTGAAACAGATATCTGAAGTATTGTTCTCAATTGCTCTATTTCGGTGTTAAAATGTACTAATATATAATAAGCAATGAATTGCAAAGCATATTTAATGTTTAAGTTTCTACTTGAACATATCAATCTTTTTACTCTAGGGTAAAGCTTTCTTCTGTGTTTGCATCAAACAATGGCATGGAGTAGCCATCTGTTACTCACAGGTGTGTAAGCTGACTTCTGCCAAGAGATATCTGCCATGCACTATTTGTATATGATGGTGCATGCTGATTCCTGTTTACCCTTTCACAACTCAAAGCTTAGTTTATCACAGGTAATCCAAGCAGTACAAGATGATTAAAATATACAAACAGCTAGCGTAATGAGTAGTGCAATATTATATTACATACTTTTACTATTATTCGATTATTATTGTTTTATCCATCCAATAACATAAAATACATAGTATTTCCTTATAATAGCCATAGCTTATTTCTGCTAAACGTATGTACATATGCATATGCAGTATAGTGTACTGTGGGGAACTTACAAAAGAAATGGCAAAATCTAAATCTAAAAATAGCAGAGCTGAAAACATAAGAAAGCTACATAACTATTAAAGTTCAGCTATTTTGGCCTGATGTTTGAAATTCAACACTGTTGAGTAAGCCAACGCTATATTATATATATGCAGAGAATATATTGCAGTTAGGATGGAACAGGATCTGTTACTAATCCTTCATGACTCTTACCAAGGTAGGTAATGTAATAATAACAAATGGCTTGATTCAAATCCTGGATATTGTTCCCATTTAACAATTTAATAGAACTTTTTATCTACCTCTGGAGAATGAGTCGGCCCTTCAATGAATGGACCCTGAAATCCTAAAGTTTGAACAGACTCTACAGATGGTGCATTAGCCCAATGAGCATGTTGATTATTGACAGAAAAGACTACAAACTCATAGGAATTACAAGTCCTTTTGAGTGTTATTTTCTGTGAATTTTTTCTATAAAAATAAAAATTACAAATCAAGCTGGTCTTCATATTGTTACAAGATTATAATCAGACATGTATATATGTTTATGTATATTATATATGTGAGTCCGTGTGTGTGTGTGTGTGTGTGCGTATGTGTAATTTGTGTGTGTGTAGTTTGTGTTTGTGTAATTTTATACTGGGATCAGTCAACTATGGTAAACAGGAAAGTTGGAGAATCTTTACAACTCAGCTGTTGCCTGATATCTGAAGTAGTTCACTTACAATATAGACATTACTGTGCAAAAAATATTTCACAGTTTTGTACCAATGAGTAGTTCAGAAATCTACCTTTAAACCATACATTTTCTTTGGCCTGGATGTAGATTACGTTTCAACTTTTTATAGTGTTTTGTGAAGAATCATTATTATTATCATCTCAGTTGTTTATTTATGGGTGTATTCTTGGGTGTGTTGAGTGTTAATGTGTTAAATGATTTATAACTTTGTCTTAAGTGTAAACCATGTGAAAATTACATTTGTAGCGAAAGACAATTTGCTGATGAGTTTCCACACAAAATGACTTTTGGTTCCATTAATGATAATTGAGTAAATAAACATTTCAATATGGCAGTCTGGTAGTTAGTCAAAGCAAAGATTTTAAGAAATATAACATAAAACCGAGAATGTTAAAATCATGATCCCATTTGGGTGCACCTCTCCTGCATGCCATGGATTGGAGCTGTAAACTAATACACAATTAAGAAACATATTTTTTAAAAGATCTGTTTAAATCATTTGGAAATGTTAGTAATTCTTGTTTCACTATAAACACCTAGAAATATTGAAATTGTTATATGTGCTCAGTCAGTGGGTGGAGGGATTGCAATCCTTGTAAAAGTAAATGTTGATATGGAAAATGTACCATTAACTCCAGGATTGTGGACAATAGAATGGCTTTACATATCTCTGTTGAAGGCACTAGTTGTTACCCATTCCAGGGCTCCAAGCTACTAACAGCACCAAATGTTCTTCATACCTTTCTTTCAGTGGAAACAGAGATGTAATCTTTGTCTTCCAAAGCATGTGCTGTCAGGGGTATATCAGCAGATCTAATGCTAACCATATTGCATACAAAAAAACAGCATGCCACAGCTGGCTGTGTGGATTTATCAAAACCTGGCTACATAATTATGTGGAGCTGCACAAAAATATCCTATTCTTAAAAAAAAAAAAAAGTTCAGGCTATTGGTTATTTATAAAATGCTTTTGTGGGGCAAGGTACTAAAAGTGGAGCAATCACCATGGAAACCAATGAATAGTGTATGCCATTTAGAACACTTGTGACAGAATTAATAAAGAAACCCCATTGTCAGGGAGAAAGCATTGAGCACTGTTGCAGGCTGTATAATTCACGAAAGACACCTGATAATATATAGGGTTTTGTATGTTATTTACACGGTTTGTGTGTGGGGTGTTTATACATGTGTACATATATATGTTTGTGTCTGTGAGTATGTATGTATATATCTATATCTATATCTCTATCTATCTATATATATATATATATATATATATATATATATATATATATATACATATACGTGTTTATATAAATAAACACAGATATGATTGTATATATGTATGCACACACTCACACAAACACACACATATATCTATATCTACATACACACGTACGCATATATGGGTTTCTATATATATACATATATTTGTATATACATCTATATAGATACATGTATGTAGTAGTAGTAAAAGACAGGTAGATCCCAGATGAACGCTAGCAAGAAAAAAGGGTGTTTGCGCTTATAACCAATTTATTACAGAAGAACATATGGCTAATATTTTACCTAACGTCACAGGAAAGAAAAGCAAACAGATCCTGCAATTTAAGAGAGTGGGGGTTGGTTAGAGAGCTAGACTGCCTGAACAAGCCAGAGAAAGGGTGACAAGTCTACAGATATGGGAATAAAGAGGGAGTGTGTAGGAGAGAATATGAGAGCTGTAGGTCATTTGAAGAGAAGAGTAAATGTATTTACACAGTGAGAGCAGTCAAGAAGTGTAGCCGAGTATTTGGGCTGCTCTATACAGCACGTCATATCTGCAGTATCATCTTTACACACACTACTGCTTACCTTGGGAGCTGGAATACTTAACTATCCCCAGCTGTCTGTCTCCTGGCTTCTTCTTTTCATCTGCCACCAGGTGAGCTGCTTCTCGCTCTCTCAGCTTTGCACTGTTTCCTGAAAGAACTCTTACATCTTGAACAGTTGTGTTCCTTTAAAAGCCAGGATTAAAGGGGTACATTTATTTGTAAGAGGCTGCAGCCTCATTGATCTTAGTTTTCAGACTTCATTAAAAAACATTGCGTTAGAAATGTGTTCTTTTCACTGATTTTAATTGTATAGTTTTAGCTGGAATGGATAATTGAGCAGATTTATTGAACAGTGAATGTAATATATGCCCTAGATATAGGAGATGATAAACCACTGGCACGTCAGCTGAAGTGGACTACAGCACCTGTTCGGCTGGCTGGGCATCATGGGAGCTGCAGTTCCCGTCCCTGGTAATCCTTGACTTTCTTAGCTTTACACAATAGTTGTTACAGTGAAATTTTAAACCCTTTAAATAACAGGTGGTTTGACTATTTGCTCGAATTGTCTCTGAATTGGCTTATTACATGGAACAGGTGAAGCTTTTATTTAAAGGAATAACTTGTAACTGCATCCTGCTAACAGGTATTGGACCGTGTACTTTAATTTGTAATACTTGGGCTAAACTTCTTAGCTCTTTAGAGGGAGAGATCTGTTGATAATACATTAAGTATTATCCACCTATTGAAAGTGTACATGTACACTTGAGTTTCAACACGTTAGTACTGATTGCATTATAATTTTCGACACAACTCTGGAAGACAAAGGGTTAAAAAGTGGATTCGGACTATGGACTTGTCTATTCTTTGGGGTGAAAAAGAGTGTAAGGGCAATTCCATTTTCAAACAGCAGAGGTCGCTAGACGATCACTTATGTTAAACTAGTCATGTTTCTCTGGCACTTTCCTGCGGTTGTGGGCTACATTTGCTGTGGTATCAGCCAATCCACTTGTAGACCACAGTCCCTACTAGACCTCCAAAACGTAGCCATCACTAACTTAGACACTAACTACTTTCTTTTCTGTAACCACATGTGTGGTATTTAATGTTTTACATGCCTCCATGGCTATATCTTCTAAATCACTAAGGAAGGTATGGCTGAAGTAACATCCTGTTTAATGTTACTTTGGGGTTATTTATAATAAAAAAATAAAAACGCTAACATATGCCGTAGTGCTGTGCCATAGATCTATTGTATATGTGTAAAGGTTGTTCTTGGAATTGCAGTTCGTTCTATGGCAGAGATGGATTCCCCTTGACACTCTAGGTGCTGTGGACTCCAGTTCCCATAATGCTCTACCAGTCATTATGGATTGGACTAATATTAATGTTTTAGTCTTTATAGTTTAACACTACTTGGCTCACACAACCAGCAGCTGCCCTGTACAGGGGCAGTTTTGTGTCAACCACATTTAGATAAGGATTCTGCTTTGAGCTGTTATATTTAAAAGGAAATAATCCTTTCCATGAAGGCATTATTTTATCATTGTAAAAAGGGTGCGATTTCTGCAGGCAAAACAACGCAGTTTAATCTCATTTTGACATATTTAATTATTTGAGAAGCAGAGAAGAATAAAGCTATAACATTTGCCTGGGGGCACAGCCCCAAATTATACACTCATAATAGACACCTGGTTAAAAAAAATGTATATTACCCTGAGGCTTTATCGCTGTACTACAGAAATATATAAGTACATTTGAAACAGATTTTATTTTTATTATTGCTCTTGTGTAATATATTTATGTTATATATCTATATAGATTGCCGAGACATTGGTGAAATCCTCATCCGGTGTAAGCAATGCCTCCCTGTAATGATGCAATTCAAACAATCATTAGAATGTATTTGATAGCATCCGTATTTTATATTTATTTAGTTAAGGTTAGTTATTTATCACAGATGTGTATATGCTTGGTTTCATGGAGTAGTGCATAGATCTCTCTGTATAATTGCTAGGTTCATTAAATATCTATAGATGTATTCCTCTTAGTGGATGCACCGTCTCCAAATCCTTGGTACACGGACGGGTTTAATCTGTGCCTTGGGGCATCCCGATCAAGGAATGTAACTGTTTGATACAAAGACCAATCCTCCTTTCAATTTGGCTTTATTTCCTGGGGATGCACCCATAACCATCTCAGGTCCTGTTATCATTCTCTGCTGTGAAATTGAATCAAGCCCAATTTAGATCGCGGTCTTTGGTACAAATAATTAATAGCTTGTCTAGAACATAGCCTTAGGTGGGTTTAACGCTATGATGTGGATTTCCTTAATTTGATTGTCTCCTTAAAGGGACTCTATCGCCTAACCTGTGTTTACAATGCGAATGTAATATTAAAAAAGCAGAATTACAAATATACGTGTAGAAAGAGAGAGAGAGAGATTAAGGAAAATGTTTTCTGGAGATGCAGATGATTTCTATTTCTGGCACATGCAAATGAGCTACTACGGGGAAGAATAATTCATTTACATGTGGTGCCAATAGATGATGTCATAATCAGGAGACAAATGTAGAACATATGTTTATCTCACTCTTTGTATTTGTATTTAATTCTGCCAACCTTAATGTTTGGGTTATTGTTCGTGCTCTGCAAATCCAGTGTAAATACTATTTTATTATAATTTGCCTTTAAACTTTCGATTACAGCTAAACATCTTTCTTTATGCTTCACACTTGTCTCCACTTAATATTGAGTACTTTGTTTAAATTAATGGACACGTTTAACCCTTCAGGTTCCATGTTGCTCAGCATTACGATTGAAATAGTAGTATGTGTCATTTGATTAGGCTCTTGGCTGATATTGCATTACCTGTCCTTTTCGAACATTCCTCTAAAATACCGGAATATTAAAATGGAAAAATATGATTTTTAAAAGGTTAAAACATGATTTGTTTTTCTTTAATCACAGATTGTATGCTAATTTATATTCAAGGAAACTGAATACCATCCTGTTAACTTTCATTTTTAGGAAAAATGAGACATAGTTTTGTAATAAAGTGTCTGATTTAACAGGGCACTGTCATTGCCTTTATAATAATTAGGCAACTAAATTGGCCTATATTTTCCTTCCACATTGATTTCAAGTGTACCCATCCACAGAGTATCAAATCATAGATAAAGAATACCGAGTCCAACAAAGCCTTTGTGTCAGGTTCACTAATCCTCAGCAGAGCGTTAAGGTGTAATATCTTTTATTTATCTGAAGTGAATGGAAAACAATTGCCTGCACCTTGGCACTATTCAAACAATATACTAATCCACTTGAAGTCTGTTATCTGAGCCTTGTTGTATGATGAGCTACAGGTCAGCTTTATATGTTCTACTGCATTACATACAGCAGTACTGTTGGGAACTTTAACGCTCAACTAACTCCATTTTATTTCCAGATATCATATATGAACTATGTGTCCGGCCTTACCCCTTTGTAAGGGTATTGAGCTTAAAGGCACATTAAAATAGATATGAGCATTGGTGGGTTTTGTCTTGTTTGTTTTGTATTGTTGCTTTTTTGTTGTTGTTGTTGTTGTTGTTTGTTCTGTAAGGTTTTCTGTGCTTTTTAAGAGCTGTTTCAGATTTCCTGATTCTGGAATACAGACAAGAACCTGTCTGTGTCCATATTATTCCTTGAAAATGAATGTTAAAATAACTTTCATTAAGGGAGAGAGATGAGAGAGGTATAAGAGATTCATGCGAGGCAGTCATGAATCTTGGATGAGATAATCTGTTGATAGAGGAGGGGGGGGGGGACTATACACATTGCATGGCCTGAAATACTCTAGCAGTGATATAATCCAATTGTCAAAACGACAAGTCATTATCTGGGAACTTTCAATATATATGAGAAATAATAGTGGCTGATGGGGGAGAGGTGTTGAAAGAGATTAAGGAAGAGAAAGAGAGTGACAGAAAGAGAGAGACAGGAGTAAGGAAAGAAACAAGCACAGTGACTGCAGGAGAAGATATACAGACAATCGCAGTGATATATGCTGGAATACAGGTGTCATCATACATAATGTGAAAATTAACAGGTGAATGACACGATAGAGAAATAAACAACAGACACAGATAGGGAGATGTGGATTATATAGTTAGAAAAAGACTTCCCACATGTGTTCCTATCACTGATATATACAATTTTGATTTTCTAACAGAACACTGTGTATGTGTGTGAGTATATATGCGTGTATGTGTGTGTGTGTGCGTGTCTGTATATGTGCGTGCCTGTGTGTGTGTGTGTGTGTGTGTGTGTGTGTGTGTGTGTGTGTGTGTGTGTGTGTGTGTGTGTGTGTGTGTGTGCGTGTGTAGGCGTTAAGGATGAGAACGATTTCAGGAATCTTTTCTATCCACACTTAGTTGTTAATGGCAGGAGTTGGCGCTACCTGTAAAAGTAAACAGGTAAACACTCACACAGAGCACTTGACCTTAAGTACAGCCACTTATCACACTCACAAAACACGATCCTTCTTTTAGTTCACTTGTTTAAATATTGTTTTATTCGTGCAGTCCTAAAGCTCTCCTCCTTACCCATCTATCTCTTACTAAACGATTCCATACATTTTATTGCTATCGATCAGGACATGGCATTCATTTCACCATAAATACACCGATTACTGACATTTGAATGCATAGCACAGAATCCAGCCTACTCTCTGGCATTGATGATGTTAAATATAGCAGTGATAGGACGCCATGACCCTACAAATGATAATATTCACATGAAATATGTTACAGCCAATTCCAAGGCTATATATATATATAGACTGAAATCCATGGAAACAAAATTGAATAATTCGATATATAACCCAGAAAACCGTCATAATTTAACATTGCAATTGCATATTTAAGACTTTCAACACCGATCCCAAAATACTAAATTCACAAGAGGATACTCTGTATTTAGCTCATTTAACCCATTTAGTACCGGTTTTCGTTCCACTGGCATCCAAGTGTCTATAAACAACTGTATGTAACTCCTCGATTATCGGGAGTATCGACACAGACTGGCTAGCCATATATTAAACTATTACCAGCACTATGTATAAATATGTACATGATATAACGTGTAATTGGTGTTAGAGTTTCTACATCCTCATTATTCACGTTCATGAATAAAACAAAGGATATACTTAGAAAAGGTTTCTACCCACAATAACATATATCGAAATTTCACTTCTGTTCCAAATCTATAGGAGGAGCAGGAAATACCTTTTTTCTTCAAATGCTGTAGATTGCAACTCCCATCATGCTCAGCCCACACCACGTGGGGCACGTGTAAGGAACTCAGTATTTTCAAGCACAATAAATCGTGAATGATGCGCGCCTTTGTTAAGCGAAGTTGGCAAATACTGTTCTAATTCTTGAGGATATATATCAGTTTTTGGGAACTTAGAAAAAAAGAAAAGCATCCTTAGAAATAACTGATATTACAAAGAATTACATGGGTGTACATACAAACAAAGTGATACAATTATACAGAGAAAAATATACTCAATACTACTCCTATCCTTAAGAAACATAATTATGTCATCTCATCTGTGTATATTTTACTTTTTTTTTTTATGGCTCAATCAGGGATAATCTGGTGCATGTTAATTTTAATGGTGGCTGAACCACAACACACATCAAGGATTGACATTATCTTGTTCCATGTTAGTGTATTAAATAGGGTTCTAAGTAGCCCTCAGCCTGTTATCTTTTCCCTTATTTTACCTGATCACAAATCAGTGTAATACTGAAAAAATTCTATCCTACAAATATTCAAATAAGTCAATTCTGCTAGGAAAGTTTTGTGATAATTCATTTAATCAATATACAGGGTGTGATTTCCAATCAACAGTATGCATTTTCCACCAATTCCTCCATAATTTGACATGCTTGCATTTTTTCCTGTGAATGTAATTGCCTTGTTTATTAGTACTTGGTGATTTGCAGGCCTGACTGTCACATATTATTTCCAATTACATGTTTGGTTTGGGGGGTGTTTAAACACATCGTTCTGATAATTTTTATTTTTGTGGGTTTATGGGGTTTTTTTGTTTAGGTTTGTTGTGTATGTCATTGCAGCAGGTGAAGCAAGAAACCTGGAAGGATTTCTTAAAATGTTGTGGCTCCGTCAAATATATTACCTATTGCTGGTTGTAATTTGGTTGCTCACAATCCATATGAATGAAGTCCCTGTGCTGTTCTCAATAGTGCTTTGTCATCTAAGTGCAATGTGACTAATGGTCCTCAAGTCCTTGTCTTCAGTGGAGAAAATATTTACCTATCAGGTGGCAAAGTAGAAGAGAGACAGGGGATTCTGTATAACACGAGAGAGATAAAACCACAGCCCTGTCTGCATCCTGCTAATGAGATCTAACAGCAAGGCACTTGATTATCCTGACTGTCAATAGTGTTTCAATGTATAACTCCATAGGTACACAGTAAATCCAAATAACAAGTCAGGATTGGATAACATAGTCACAAGTTGGTGAGACTGCTTATATGCTTAGCATCAGAACCTGTATATAAATATTATATAGAAATATAAACATACATATAAAAAATAAAATAAATATCTATCTCTATGCTTGTGTGTTTATATATTTATGTAAATATACGTGTGTGTATATACTATGTGTGTTTTCTATGTGTATATTATCTGTGTGTTCATATTTTTAATATATGTATATATATATATTTATATATAAATGCACATGCATATATATCCATATAAAACTACTCACTCGTGTATTTGTATATTTATACATGTATATATTTTTATATATATGTGTGTGTGTGTGTGTGTGTGTGTGTGTGTGTGTGTGTGTGTGTGTGTGTGTGTGTGTGTGTGTGAACATTTTAGAAACAGTATATATAGCTATGGGTTTTCTGGGAAGAAACATGCATCTATATTAGGTACATTACCAATGCTCAAAATCTGTATAACAATAAAGCTTTGTAATTAAATATTTAAATACCATATATATTTCATGTTATAATCATTTATGCTGTGTATGGCAATGTATCCTTCTGTCCAATAATTAAATAAAAATATACATTTTTTTTTTTTTAAATAGGAAAACATTAACTGTATTTTAAAAGGCTGCTGATAGCACTAATTTGTTTAACGATCCTCCAGGATTAGAGACCTGCATAGTAGCCCTCCCTCCCCTTGTCTGTAGCCCCCCAGTTGAGGAAGGGTTAATGCTTGGTCTGGATTGGGAAAGAGATAGAGATAGCCCCATTGAAAGAGGTTGAATGCCATGACAACTAGGAACAACCTCGAATTTATCCCAAACAGTTAGAACACATTGTAAAAGGGCGTCAATCACGTATTATTTCAGCACTGAAATAAATGCAAAAACTCCGCTTGGACAAAGGCATCCAACAGGAGCCGGACATTTGCCTACATTTCGCCCATTGTTCGCAGCTTAGCAATCGGTTTGTATTTGTGTTTGCCCGGGTCCGACCACCCAGGATGCGCTAAAACCTGATACATTGTTACACACATCACATACTGGATGGGGGGCACACAGAGAGCCTCTAATAAACTCATAAACTACAATGCATTCATTTATTTTTGCTCTATATTCCTGCAGTACAGTTGTGGGAGAATCTCACATGACTTATTCTGTTACAGCCTCCTTTACTCAGGGATGTGCTCAGAGATACATACATAGGCATATACACAAACACATAGGCATATACACAAACACATGGGCATCCACACAAATATATGTAAACACACATCATATAGGCATATACACATAGACATACACACTGACAGATATACTCACTTATACATAGGTAGGGTCTTCCAAATCTGGTCAGTACTCCTGTTCTCATGAAATGAGACTAAATAAGATCTATAAGCAACGCTGTGCGTTTTTAGTTCCCATAGAATACATTATACAGCATACCATACTGTTAAATATATACAACATGAAGCCAGCCAATAATAATGAGATTAAACAAATACATGATTACTTACATATTCTTATATAAAGTATAATGCCGATATATTCATAAGTACCGTGATAGCATGGGAATTTATCAGTCTATTAACCCGTGAAAAGCAGGGCAAAAATCCCCCAAAAATTGTGTGAAGCAATACGGAATTGAAACAGAGATCTAGGTGTTTATCCTCCTTAGCAATCCTTGTAGTTTATTGTTTTATATAATTTTGCGTAAACATTTGGATTTCTTAAATTGAGCAATCGATTGAAAATACCGTTTGCTACATAATTACGTTTAATTGCATAGTCATCTTTGTTATTCTTCAAAAACACTGATTGCAATAAAATGTGCGTATACATTGATCCTGTTTCAATTAACGGGTGATATTAATTTGAATACCGTACGTTAGAGCAAAATCTATAGAGCTCTCAAGGAGATGTTACCTTAAACAAAGAACAAATCTCCCATATAGGCCAGGACACAGAATGGATACATTTCTTTACACTCTGGTTTATTTTGTGAGCAACGTAGAATCAATTACTTTGTGTTTAATTTACACTACTCATCCTTAAGCCCCAACCACAATATTGACCTAAGAGGTTTACATAAGTTGGTCTCTTGCCATCTGAATAGTATCTTGTTTAGGTAACATGCAATTTCTTGAAAAGGGTTCCTTCCAATGAATTGTGCTTGTAGCTGTGTACATACATCCTCTCCTATCTGACTTTATATTACACTAGTAAAGAAGGAGGATGTGCAGGCTGATTTCTTTCTTTATTTATTTGAGACAGAGGGAGAGAGAGAGAGAGAGAGAGAGAGAGAGAGAGAGAGAGAGAGGAGACAATTTGTTTAAATGTGGTTTCAAGTGCAGAGGATCTCAAGCTACTTGGAGGTGTTTTGTATGTAAATACTATGTAAAAAGGCCCTCCCCATCTTTGTAATTAATTGACACGTTATACCACTCATCATGAGCTGGAGCACCAATGGTAAAGGCTGGGATCTCCCCAAAACCCACAATTTCACATCTGCAAACACTGTCTTCATCCACTTGACTCCTAAGACCCGCCCACACGTGGCCAAGCTTTTTAATGTACTTTTTCTCTTCTCTGCAGGTTCATGTGTGGAGTAGAACCTTATATGGACTGATCACTCCAGCAATGGCTTATTTTTTGCAGGCAGCAGGCAGCTCAGTGTGTTTAAGCCAGACCCTGAAGTAAAGGCACTTTGGCATTTTTCCTGGACTTACAAACTATTTCACAAGATCCTGCCTGCCCTTGTTCTACTCATCAGCAGTTGATTCACACCACATTTACAACTGGTTATCTGAATCACTTTGTTTGTGATTCCCCCTAGTGTGTGAATTTTGTTTTCTTTATTGTTTCTTTTTGTTTTGTTGGGATTTTTTTTTATCTTGTTGTTGTTACTGCAAGGAGGATTGGCATACTGGTGTTTCAAGTTTGCTGCAGTAATTTGATCAGAATGTCTTCTTTAACCAACACAAAGACTGGGTTTTCTGTAAAGGACATTCTAGATCTGCCTGACACTAATGATGAAGAGGGCTCTATTGCTGAAGGGGCAGATGAAGACACAGATGGAGCCGAGCCCCCCAAAAAATCTGGAGTTTTAGGGCAAAGCCCTCTGGAAACCGTGCAAAGCTTACCTTTGAAAAACCCTTTCTATGACAGCAGTGATAATCCTTACACTCGTTGGCTTGCAACTACAGAGAGTATTCAGTATTCGTGTGAGTACCTGTGATTGTCAGTCTGTGTTGATTTGTTTGTTTAGATGCAAAATTTAAAAAAAAAAAACATAAATTGCTAATTTCATATATTGGAGCAAATTAAGGCTTGTCGGTAAGGGATTAACCCTGAATGTGCTAGCGATCGTGAATGACAATAGGTCTTATAAAACAGATTGGACACTAAATTAGGTTCTAACACGTATTGTGTGTTTTACAATATTGCGTGATGTTAGATTTTGTCTATTTATTGCGTTAACAGTACGCTTTCTACTTTTAGTGTCTTTAAATCAAAGCGAAAGATAGATCTCACTGAAATCATTGTCAGAACACTTCCTATATTCCAGATTCTATATGTGCAATATATGCAACATGTAATATATTTATAACCAGTGTTCCCAGAGAGACCGACCCATTGAAAAAGTCGAATTAACTTCACTTTGTAAGATAAAGGCTAACAACAGAGAGATCTTTGTTGAGCCTTGAAGATCAGCACTTTTGGCAGTAAAATATATGCCTACATGAAGCTACGACTGTGTTTATCAATGAACGAATTGTTGATTATTCTTTAAAAATCAATTCACGTATCCAGGACAGAAATACTAGCAACGGGTAGCTCACATTTAGTATAAACAAAATCGTTTTTTTTTTGTGTGTCCAGTCTTTTACAAATGTTTTATTAGTGAAGAGAGAAGAATTCAAATCTGAAATATAATATGAAATGTCTGCAGTAGCGTAGCACGTACAGACTACTGTTTAACACATTTATTTATTACATGTATATGCGAGTGTGTATATTAGATCGATGTGTGTATTTATAGATATACTGAATGTGATAAATATCTGTGCATACGTATGTGTGTATGTTAATATATATATATATATATATATATATATATATATATATATATATATATATGCACAAAGATACATGTGTGTGTGTATGTGTATTATTGTAAAGAGCTTATACCTTTTGTATAAAATGCCATGCATTTGCATAATAGAAAATATTAATATGTTAACAACTATACCAGAATTTTTTTGTCTGCCTGTATCGTTATCTGTCTATCTTTCTGTCTGTGTGTGTGTCTGTCTGTCACATATAAATGAATGGTATGAGCATGTCTTCCTGACCCATGACTTTTGTGGATTTTCTGCAGTACATGGGTTTGCATCCAGCAATTCCCAGCAGGACTCCTCACCCAAATCCCCAGAACCCTCAGCTGATGAATCCCCAGACAACGACAAGGAAAGTTCAAGCAACCCAGACTCTGGCAAGAAAAGGAAGAGGAGGGTGCTGTTTTCCAAGGCTCAGACTTATGAGTTGGAGAGGAGATTTAGGCAGCAGAGGTACCTCTCAGCACCTGAAAGAGAGCACCTAGCAAGCCTGATCAGACTTACCCCCACCCAGGTGAAGATTTGGTTCCAGAACCACAGGTACAAGATGAAGAGGGCAAGGGCAGAGAAAGGTATGGAAGTTACCCCTCTTCCCTCCCCTAGACGGGTAGCTGTGCCTGTCTTAGTCAGGGATGGTAAACCGTGCCACACTCTCAAAGCTCAGGACTTAGCAGCCACATTCCAGGCTGGCATTCCATTCTCTGCATACAGTGCCCAGTCACTACAGCACATGCAATATAATGCCCAGTACAGCTCTGCCAGTAACCCCCAGTACCCTACAGCACATCACTTGGTGCAAGCCCAGCAGTGGACTTGGTGAACTATATTCACAGACTGACCTGCTCCAAAAAAAATAAATGATAAAGAACATTTGGTTAAAAAAGGAACATTATTATTATGATAATTATTATTATTAATATTATTATTGATCTTGATTTTTTTAATGAAGGTCAAATTCCTCATCAGACTCTCCTCCCCCCACCCGGTACTTCGTGTTTCTTGTTTACACAGTTTGCTCTGTGAAGGCGATCATGCCCAGCAACAACAACAAAAACAAAAAAAAAAGAACTATTCTGCTAACGCGATTTTTTTTTAATTTTGTTTCTGTTTTTTTATTTGTTTGTTTTGTAAAGTATCTTTGTGTGATGTAGAAATGTTGTCGGTCGTATATAAAGCAAGTGGTAATCACTTTAAAAATATAGAGAATTTTATTTCTTTTTTTATATGACAGTTTAAATATTTATGGCCATGTATAAATTCTGACAAAAAATTACTTTTATTTTGTTTGTTTGTTTTATTGTAAATATTTGTGGTTATTGTTGGCATCAGTAACCTTCAGGGCGATTTTTTAAATACAAATATTTCCCCCAAACCACAAACTAGAAAACAAAATGTCAAAATTCACCCTACATAGAGATATACGACTGATTATTATGTATGATTTAAAAAAAACAAAAAAACGCATCAATGGGAGATTTTCAATTTTTATAAGAATTTTAATAAAAAATGCTGTGTTTAAAAAAAATAACGTGTTTTTGACTTCTTGAGCAAAAAATAAATTAGGACAGATTTCATAAGAAATGGATCCTAATTCCATGTAAATTATTGGGATAATATGTATTTATACACATTATACATATAGAGGAAGGCACGGCTGGATGTACTGTAAAGCTTTTAAACTGATGTTATTTTAGTCCTGTGTGTTTGTTTGGTTATGCTTTCTCTGTCTATCTATTTGGAGAGGCAGTAAAAAGGTAAAGAGACTGAAAATGAGAAATAAACCCCACTCACTTAAACTGCAAAGTGCCCCCTTCAGCTAGGAAGCTTTTGAGACTTCCACAATCTGAACAGCTATTATTTGGTTAAGGCTAATTTACAAAGTCGAACAGAAGATGTGCTTCTCCTGTTGCAGTACTGTGAGGATTGCACCAGCATTCCCATTCAAAAATAAATAGTTTATTGATTAATAAGCATCTCCCTAAATGATGTGCAATGGAACTGCTCTGTGGACAATTACTCTTGTTTAACTTTTTATTAGTCTAAGATTATTACAATTAACAGATCTTTACCACCTCTGAATCAATACTTTGGTATAAATGTAATGTAAGGTTATATATATATATATATATATATATATATATATATATATATATATATATATATATATATAATATTTGATTGATTCTGTTTAAAGAAAGGAGGTTGTACACTCTTGTTTCAGCACATTAATAGTTAAATATTATCATTGGGTATAATACGATTTGTATTTTATATATATAATCTGAATTCATTTCTGGGTTTGTTGTAATATGTTTCATCCGTGTAAAATCTGCATAGCCTTAATTAAGAGCCTCGAATAGTGTAATGTTACCATCCACACAAGAATCCTTAAAAAATAGAGTGCTCTTAAAAACAGATCCAGTTCAGTGCTAACAAGATTATCTGAAGCTCACCGGTCCGTCTGAAAGTCAGTGTTAAATATCTTTCTTAATTTCGTTTTACCAGTTAATCGAATTTATGTTTAGAATGAGCTAGGTGCTGTTGTGTCTAAAAGTAATTATCAGCTTCCTGGTCCTAATTCTAAACAGTCCAGTCACAAGTCTGTTTCCGAATTTAAAAATATTTTCGAATGCAGTACCATAATTGATTCAAAAGATCTCATGAGTCATAAGCTTTTTTCTTTTTTTTCATGATAAATATTATTGGCTCCAAGTGAAAGGCATATAGACATTCATGTTTTAATATGGCTAATCTTAAAAATAAATAACAATACATTTTATATATTATTCGCAAACAGTAGCACTTTTACAAATAATAATCATTTTAAATATCACAAATTAAAATATCACGCTCTCAGTATACCGTTTATTAAATAATGACAATGAAACCTTCGCTTCAAAACGTTACATATATATAAATACATAGGTATAACGAGTGTATATATCTTTAATATTTGCCTCTATTTATTTTACAACGTACTGCACAATAATAATAATAATAATAATAATAATAATAATTATCACTTTCCCCTTGTACCTGAGTCAATAAAACCAGTCAAGTCTTGTGTGGCCCTAACCCTTTGGCCTTAAATTTCACACTCTAATGGGGCAGTTTGTGCAGTCTATCTTTGAACAATATACAGTAGACATTACAAGACAACACAATGAAAAGGGCTGGTAGTAGAGGATGTGAGAGGCGTGCATATTAAAGAGGGAAAATGAAAGAGACTCAGGGGGAACAGAAAAAAAAAGATAGTGATTTTTTTCTCTCTCTCCCTTTCTTTTGGTTGCTATTGAATTGGTTTATCAGGGCAGTGCATCCCAGAGTCAGGGAGAAGTAGCCTTGGGTTTTGTCCGGCCTGTCACTTAGTGGCATTGTCATCATAGTTGTACACACTAGATTCCATATGGACAGCTGGACAGAGGGAGGGCAGCAAGACACCCTCACAAAACCCAAATTGTGTCCAGCATTCAAAACCAGCATTGTTGTCTGTGAAAGGAAGACGAATTAAAAATTCGTGCTATATTTATTCGTGTGGAAGAAGGAAAAAAAAAAAAAAACCTCCAAGGGATAACAGGCCCCCTTTTTGTGACTGCCACTGACAAGTTTGCCTGTCATCCAACAGGAAATTAGATTCTGCATCTCTATAGACCCCAAACCATAAAATATAGTAAAATGACAATTTATGCAGTCACTTCATAATTGTATATCCCCTCATTAAGTTTTTTTTTTTTTTTTTTTTGTAGCTCCTTGGAAACTAACAGGGAATTATTCAAATGGATAGGTCAGGGATAAAACCCTTGGCACTCCAGCTGTTGTGGACTACAGTTCTCATGATGATCAGGCAAGGCAATCCTGTGAACTGTAGCTAACAAGTAGTAGAATTCCAAATGTTACTGTCAGCTAAAATAGGTTACACAGAGTTTACTACAGCAAACTGTACAATATAAAACAATTATTAATGGTGTTAGTCATTGTAAATAGATCTGACCCATTGTATCCATGTCTTCCTTTTTAGAGAAGGCAGACCTGAAGAAGGAAATTTGGGATCAACTGTACCTATACTTTCTCACTGCAGATGCACCCGCTGACCTCTGTAATCGTTATAGTCTGTTACATATTAACACAGTGTTGGGAAAAATCGTTAGAAACCTACAATAAACGACAAGAAAAGAAGGGATTCTGCTTGTTTTACACATATATGAAAAATCCCCCTTTAAAAAAAAAAAGAAAGGAAAAAAAGAAATATGTGGATGTCATTGCTAGATCATTATTTATACTGACTGCTGGATACAATGACTTTGTATATTATCAGCATTTTGAATGCCTCGATTGTATATTGCCCTTCAAAAGTAATTTAACACCAGAGAGTTTTTTTTTTGTATGTGTGTGATTTTACCTTTTTTTTCCAAGTAGACTGGGACAAGTTTATTTGCACAAATGAATCTGGATTTTTAATTGTTTTTAGAAAAATAAATTATATAAACTATATGTAGGAGGAAACATCCGTCATATTATCAGTGCGTTGTGGATTAGTAACTAGCTTTAGAGAATAAATTCATTTTTATGTTGTGTTTTCCTACTTTTGATTGATTTGTGTGGTTTTTATTATAATTTGTATTATTTCTATTATAGATTTTCAGGGACCTACATGCAATATTAAAATGATTTCCAGTGAAACTAGTTATCCAGTTATGATGAGTTGAAAAATATATTATATTTCTCGTGTATTTATTGGAGTTGGAAAAACTGGCGTGTTAGTAGTGTCATTTTGGAGGCTATCGAGGAGATCTGAGATAACTAGGAAATGGAAGGACAGGCTATTTATGCTGTACATATAAATTCACGTTATACACCTATTGACCATTGGGCTTAGTTCAAACCACAGTGTGGATCTCTGGGTGTTTTCAAGAGTGTGGCCATTGACAAAAAGCTAATCCAATATTTGCTAAGTAAAAGAAGAATTCTCAGTTGTGTTTATGGGGGTAAATTAGCAAGTGATTGCTTCAAGTGTTAAAACAAAGCTTGTTTTAGTGTTTGGAGTATTGTTTTTTTCTGCTCCTGGTTCTTTGCTTGAGACTACCGTATGTATAAGGTTTAATTAAGACTTATTAACCATTTTGCTGCCAGAGAGACCCCCTATCTTACAAAACCATTAACAACAGATATATACATCATTAAGGTGATCAGCGCTGATCCCTACCTGATGGGCTCAAAACACTCTTAAATGTGAACATGTATATGAACATTCCATTGTCCAAAAATGTATTTTAAAATCAAATATGAAATAAAATAAAATGAATTTTACTTTAGACCCTAGTTTTACACAATATGGTTTTTTTTAATAGCCGAATTTTTGGATTGTGAGGTGAGCAAATGCTTAACTTTCGGTGGGTTGAAATCAGGGTGCCAGTATGGTGGGCAGGTGTAAATAAACACAGGAACGCATTAAAAATCACACAGAAAACATGACAGATCGTGATTTCTATGAATAGGCTTAAAAGTAATGAAAGAGAAAGGTAGTTAAAGTTGTTATGTAGGTACATGTAGCTTTAAATAACAAGACTTGGGTAATTTGAAACAAAAAAGGAGCATTTGTGACGTTGTAAAATTGGTAATCAACAGAACTTCAGTTTCTGGAATTCAACACACTTCACGATCGACAAAAGACCGACCGAGCGTGATGTGAGTTAAAATCTAACAGCTGGCGTGCTGAAGCTGTTTTTTTTTTTTTTTTTTTTTTTTTAACCCGGGGTGTAAGTGTGTAGCTGGAATACGAATGTATTTTCCGTGTCTTTCAATATTTCAGGAAATATGCACTTGTGACTTCCTAAGAGCAGGGAGACCAGCACACTCTTACCAAGGCTATAAATCATCTCCATATCCCAGTGAAAATCCAAATATAACCGCATCTCAAAAATGCACTTCAGCTATCGCTATCTTTGAAAGGAAGCAATCTAGTTTTATTGCTTTTTTTAAGCTTTGTTTTGGGCCAACATTATTAATAAGATAGCAAGATGTAATCAGGTTGACCAGTAAAGGGAAAATCTGTTTTAAACTGAATGTAATTTTTATTTTGACCACGAGGGGTCAGTAGAGTTCTTTACTTGATATTTTTTGCTGATTTGCCCTTCAGATAAATGCTTTAATTTTCCACTGCATAAAATCTTCAATTCTCACTTTTTTTTTCAAATCACCTTTTTTATCCACTGTACTAACAAAACGGTAAAAGGAGTTAAAAGGCAGCACACTGATTATCTGCTTCTACCTCATCCTTAAATTGTGTTAATCATGGCATGGTTAGGCATAAATTGCTTTAGTACTGCCATTTTGTTCCTGACAAATGATGGTACTGGTGGTTTATTGCATGTATCCCATATGCTGCCTGCCGTAAAACCGATCTATTTGTTCTAACACAACCGGACACAAGGAAAACAGAAAGAGATATATAATGTTTGTATCACAGGCCTACAGGATTCTGACGTGATGTCATCTATTTACTAAAAACAGCTTATATAAGGCTGATAACAATTTGTTTACTTGCAATACCTGATTCATTTGTGTCTTGTTGATATTTAATTTGTAAATTGCCAATTAGATGGAATTAAATGATACTGTCTAAATATTTGTCTTTTTATACTACAACACATTGTGATTTTGAAACAGAATGTGATTGTTTTATTTTCAAGCAATCCAATCGCTTCGTTCATTGTGTCTGCTATATTAAATATCAAATCCCAGAATAAGAAGAAAACGTCGTTTTGTTTAAACGAATTTAAAACTTTATCTCTGCTGAGAGCACTTAGGCAATTAACTCTTAAATCAGTGTGTATGCTTATCATAATTTAAAACAAGTCATTTGATATCAACTTGTTATTAAATAATAACCTAGAGTATATTTTTCATGTTTTTTTTTTTTTTTTTTTTTTAAAGATCATGTATCTAAGCATGTATTTTGAGTGTTTTTGTGTGATTGTTTGCGTGTGAGTTCGCAGGTGAAATGTAGCAAAATAAATATCAAACGTGGAAATATCCCCAAATGTGTGTTGTCTCAATAAACTAACAGTGACCTGTTTGGTCAGCCCGGTTTCTTAAATAACTTTATATGATAAATTGCAATTTTATTACTACTTGTGTCAAATCAATGCAAATAAGTTGTAAGCATCAACATAATCGTCGAATGCAGAAAGGTAGACTAACCCTAGCAATTCCACGAGCAATGATAACAATTTATGTTTTTAGGGGGATAAAAAAAATTAGGATCCAATTCAAGCCCCCCGTATCAAACGTTATTATGATTGATTCAAAATAATTATTTGTTAACACAATCCTTAATATGTGATAAGGCTGGACCTCCATGAAAGTGTATTGCGTTGTACCTACACCCCATCCTCTACACCCCTCTTAATTTCGTTTCATTGCTTGCCATTTAGCGTCCTTTTCCTATATCTGATCTTAGGCCCCAATTTCCGTTAACAAGCAAATCATCCTTTAGTATGGAATTAAAGAAAAGATGTACAAATGAGGTAGAGCAAACAGCCTGCCGCAGGGGGTCGCAGTATGATAAGAAATGCGAGCTACAAAGATATATTCTTTCTGCGATGATCAATAGAGGAAATAGGTCAATAATTCCAACCTGCTGTCTAAAGGGAAGATGCATTGGCCTTTCATCCGCCAGGGGGCGAATGAAAACTGCAAGACCTTCCATTTGTTCCTCAATGATTAATTGCTTCACTGTCACTGAGGGCAAACACTAAGGCAGAGTATACATTGGCTTAAATGGTACAACTGTGGCCGCTCAGAACCCAGGTGTTGTTTGATCATGTCATATTTCTATGCTTAGCTCCTTTCCACTAAATTGCTACATTTATTTACCGAGGACCTCAGAGAGAGTTCACTTTTTTAATGCCAAGTGCTACTCTTAATAATTAATTATTAGTACAATCTGGTTTTAAATAACACAGTTTGTGGGAAAAGTTTCAGTATTTACCAAGTACTGACAAGTAAACTATATTTCGCTTGGGTAAGTGCAAATATTATTATTAGTTATTTTAAAGTTGCCATCTTTCTACAGTTATATTGTTCAGAAATAAATGTACTGATATTTGACCACTTTACAAATAAACAAATAAATGTACATTCATGTGTTGAATAAAATTTTAAAAATAACTGTATATCGGGGATTTTGTTTTACAGTCTTTCCATTCCTTCTTTCCTTCTTTCTTTCTTTCTTTCTTTCTTTCTTTCTTTCTTTCTTTCTTCCCCTTCCCCTTCCCCAGCATGTTATTACTTTTTTGTTTTTATTCTTACTCATCATTTACACTTTTTGTCCACACTCTCCTTTCCCCTTTTCTCTGATCTTAGTACTCATGCTCATTCCCCATTCTCCTAAATCAGTGATGTCTTAGAGATCACCTTTTGTGGATTATAATTCCCACAATGCTCTGTAAATTAAAAACTGAGTCAAAAGCTGTCTGAGCAGTTAGAAAATGTAGTGTGTAACTGCTGGAGTGTCAAAGGGTAGACATGGCTACCTGATGCAATATTTCTCAATGTATCCAGTACTTGAGACCCGAGAGGCACTTAGCAGAGGCACCATTTTCCATAGTAGTCTCCCCCTTTATAGTGTTGATGCAGGTTTCCAGTACAGTGGTGACTCCTTACTAACAGTACATTAGTAACTTCCTGGACTGCATGGTCACAGTACAACTATAATTTGTTTTACTGCATCCTGACACACAGCACAGCTATACCTTCTTTTACTGCATGGTGGCAATATAACTGTACCATACTTGAATGAATGAGTGTTCAGCTCATGTGAAATTTCAGATCACACTGGATAGAAATGATGCCCACAGGCACAGGAACCGATGCTATGCACTTACATTTGTGCCACCTCTGCTCCCTGCTCCTTAATATTCTTAGGGGGAATTTCTCACTACTATGGTATTGATTATATCAGTCAATGTGTGTCAAATGTCTTTTTCTTCGTCAAAGTTGTTGAGTTAGAACAATTCTTACAACTCAGCTACTCTGGCCTTTAAAATTCCTGTCTCCATTCCCTGCAGTTCTCTCTTTATTGAGTAGGCCCTAATATGATTTTGGCAGTAGACTAGAGCAAATATTGCTTATCCTTGTACAGTATCTAAATGTATGTGACACTTTATGCCTATGTCAGCCGAGAATGACATGAATAATCAAGAAGAACAGAATGAAAGATTCAGATTTCATTTATCATTTAGTTATAATAACCAGGAATTCTGACAAATAAACCGGAAGTCATTTTACATTACTATGTATTTATATAGTGCCACCGCTTTACATAGTGCTTGGTACAGAGCTACATACTACATTAGTCAAACAAAGACAGATGGATACTATTTCTGAGGATTGAGAATGGGGGTAAAGCAGGGCTCGACAAACCCCGGAAGGATCATATATACAAGGGGACCCTCGCGCTACGATCATTTTTCATTTAATAGCCATTTGTATTTTTTATCGCAGCGCAAAGGAGCGGAGTGTGCGCAGCTCATACTTCCTGCTCCGCCCCCTTGCGCTGTAGTCTCAGAGTGGTGGGTGTCACGGCAGTGTGAAGACTGTCCATGCCTGACCTGGCTGGAGCAGAAATCCCCCCTCCCGTGCAATAAAGGTAAAGCAGAACAGAGGGGGGAGATAGTGATATAATGACCTTAAAAAAAAAAAACTGCTGGTGTGTGTATATGACTGTCTTTGTGTGTGTGTATGTGTGTCTGTGTATGTATTTGTTACTCTCTCTCTCTGTGTTATAACCTAATAAATTCAAATAAAGATATATAGTGTAAAAAAAAGTGTGTGTGCAAGTCTGTGTATGTGTGTGTGTATGTATGTGACTGTCCATCTCTCTCTGTGTATGTGTGTATATATGTATGTGACTGTCTGTGTGTATGTGTGTGTTTGTATGTGACTGGCTCTGTGTATGTGTGTGTGTATGAATTGTACTGTCGCTCTGCGTGTTTGTGTGTGTATGTAACTGACCTTTCTCTGTGTGTGTGTATGTTTGCATGAATGTGCTGTTGTCTGGCTCCTAGATATGTGTGCTGGCTCCTAGAACTAAATTAAATTTGTCAAGCCCTGGGGTAAAGGCTCACAGGAGCGAATTGGAAGAGGTGATGAGGTTGGAGGAGAACCTTAGTCCACTTTAGGAACGCACAGTCATGCAGGGTAGTGTTGGATGATGAGGGAGGCAATGTAGGAACTGGAGCAGATGGGAAGCCAGTAGGGGACTTTGCAGAGCGGAGAGGGACAGACAAGGCTCGCAGCCGCATTTTTAATATATTACAGGGGAGAAAGATGAACCAGAGGATGGCCAGTGAGGAGAGTATTACAGTTGTAGTTACGTAGATCACAAGCCTCTTCACTGAGGAACGGGCAAATGCACACAGTGTTCCTTAGGTGTAAAAAACAGGATTTTGGCTACGGAATGAACATAGGCATCTTCAACGGTAACAATGAAGTCAGGTTGAGGGAGGGAAGCATGCCTCACTAGAGAGATTACGTTTTAAGTATCAATCAGACATCCAGTTATAAATGGCCGACAGACAGTCCCTGACAGTCGACATGACAGAGGGAAAGAGGTTAGGACAGGTAGATGTGAGTGTCCTCTGAATACATGTGGTATTAGCATTCAAAAACATTGATACGTTTTCCAAGAGAGGAGAAATAAAATGAAAACAGCAGAGGGCCAAGGACTGACCCTTGCAGAACACAAACAGAGAGCGTAACATGGAGTAGGAGCGCTCAGATGGTTACAACTCAATCCAAGAGAGAGCCGTGTCACCTATGCCCAATGAGGCTGTTACCAAGGAGGCAGTGGTCAACAGTATGACAAATTTGACTTTAGTTTTGGCAGAGAGTAAGTCATTTGACACGTTAGTGATTGCTGTTTCAGTAGAATGTTATGGTCTAAAGCCAGATTGAAGAGTATCAAGGAGATCATAAGTGGACAGAAAGTGGGTTAGACACCCGTAACTTGGACAGAAGGGGGGCATGCAGCCGGATAACGCTGCCAAGGAGTTTCATTTGCATGCTCCTGATATGAAGAATACCATGTTTATTCAAATAGTACTGGATGCAAATAGTACTGCTCCTTCAGGTCAAGCCCTAGAAATATGTTAGCAAACAGGGAACACCAATGGTCCACGGCAAAATATCATACACACAGAAGATGATAATAGATTGAGGAGCGCCCTAGTCACGGCTGCAGAAAACAACACGGTCAAAGGGACAGCTGAGTTCAGGGCTGGCAGTAGATAAGAGTCAGCATGTGCCCCAGGTGACAAGACCGCAGAGGAGGTAGAGAAAATCATGATCGAATTTAATCACCAGAAACAAGACTACGTGTATCTAATTTACCAATAACAGACAATGAACAAGAGGAAACGTTATAAAGGAAAACTGGTGCCAAGTGCCAGCATCCCATACCCTGTGGCATCATAGGTGTAATTTTTTTAATCAAGCAAATCATTCTTTACATGGCTTAAGGGGGAACCCTGTCTTGTCTGTGCATGCCTGGATACATGTGATAAGAATCTATATTGTCAGATACAAGTAAGTTGCACATGAGTTCAGGTGAGATTAAAAGTTCATCTCACCATCTCAGGTATGCACTGGACAGGGACAAATCTGCTAGAAGAGCTCAAGTGGGCATGCATAAGGCATTGTTAAATCTTTAAATACTCTCCATGAGTCAACAATGCATTCAGCATTTTTACAGGAAAAAGCCCCCAGGTTTGGCCCCTTATAATGGATAGTCAAGTCACGTCACATTCATCACACCTGCAACCTATCTGCATCCCACGTTTCGTGAATAGCTCCCACTTTGTTATTGACCTGTAAAGGTACTCATTTTTTGTCAACAAAACTGGTATTTTGCAGTAGTTATTATTATGTAAAAGTATACATCATGCTGTCTCTTGTTTATGACATCATTGTGTGCCAACACAGTATATACAGAGAATAAGAGCAACAACAATCCACATTGATATTATGGGTACAGCTGCTTTAATATTGAGTTTAGGATAATTTCTTACAATAAAAAGTTGGGTCAGGAACAAAAAGCTCACTAATAGATTTCAATCCTATGTAAATATCAAACACTAAGCTATATACAAAAGTGAGTATCATTACTGGAAACTACTTTTTTCAGAATCATCAATGTATTACATCTTATAAGCTGCACTGTAAACAAGTTACAATGTTCAAAACATAATGTTCAATATTATAAAAAATGGTCTCTAAATTTTGGATTCATGAAAACAGCCACCTTTTGCCTTTATACCAACTTCACACACACAAACAGCATTTATTTTATATGTATTGGTCGGAAATCACTTGATGTTTTCCTGAGTATTTTTGGACATTTAATGTTGGTCAGACTGAAATCTCTTATGATTGAGCATTCGTCAACGCGAAACACATAAAGTAGCCTTTTTCTTCACTCCTCCACGTGTTTTTTGCATTTCTGGATGTGATCTTTAATAAAGCAGTTAAATTTTTCACTATATCCGTGTCCTCGGAGTGCCAACTTCATTTTGTATACCAGACTGAAATCCCATTGTACTAGGGGAAACTTTAATGAAAAATGATATGTTAATGTAATTATGAGTGATAGACAGAGAGAGAGGTAGAGAAAGACACAGTCAGAGAAAGAGACAGAGATATAGGTAGATCTGTTCTCTTTTTCACCACTTGCGGACAGTGCTCTCTACCTCCCTGTATGTCTCTGTTCTTTTAATGTAGTTTGTACTTCCCTGCAATGTCTTTACCAAGTGCTATGTAATATTGTTGGCGTTATATAAATAAATGTTAATGTAATGTAGTGTAATAGATAGAGAGACAATTAGAGAGATATGTAGAAAGATAGACCGATCAGCAAAAAGATCCGAAAAATATTCCACTGTCAAAATCGGTTTCCTATGACCTCGCCTTTTCTTAAATAAATGATTGGTTAAATATGGAATGAACAATATGGATACTATTTATTTACGTTAGAATAAACACTACACTTGTGAGCTGTCGCCGATACATACGTAAAGATAACTAGAAAACTGCTTTAATGGCAATACATTTATTATTATAAATCAGGGATAGGTGAAAGGTAACATCATACATATTACAAGTCAGAGGTAGCATTTTTTTATATAGAAAACTGCAATAAAACAGCTGATGCAATTTACCAACCTTTGACCATCTTCATGTATTTATGATTATGTATAAATAAATGCTTTATAAATAAATACACCATTGATACACATAATTATGTCTTTCCTGCATAGAAATAATTGATATGTTGTAAACAGTCTATATTTTGCTTCGAAGATAGCTAATTAAGGTCATTGATGTCATTGTACAAAATCTATAATCTTAACTATACTAAGATTTATTTTTCTGAATATTATCCATGGAATAAATAAGAAATGATAGTTAAGTAGCCATTTTGTAAGTCGTCCGAGGGGCACAATGACAGGGTGACCAGACGTCCTTGTTTTCCTGGGACAGTCCCGGTTTTGTATGCCTTGTCAAAGTGTGCCAAAATTTTTTCTTTGAACACAAAAATGTCCCAGTTTTGGAAAATCAATCAATTGCTCATATTAAGAGTTGTTTAATTGGATTCATTTGTGCCAAAATAATACACATAGGAAGTGACGTTGTCTATTCATGAAACTCGTAGGATGGAAGTACCTGGTTCAACTTGCACTCAACCTACATCCGGAATGCAGTTGCAGTTTGCTGAAAGTACCCTCCTGCACAGCATACAGGTTAAGTATCCCTTATCAAAAAATCTGTTATCCAAAATTATATGTTATCCAAACAAATTCGGATTTCACCACAAGTTACTGAATCCACACATACATATCAGAATGCAAGCACACAACTGTTTATTCAGTCCCCTCAAGATGCAATATAGCTTTCCATGCATGCCCAGATTCCCCTGCGCAAGCACACCCACAAAGAGTGCACATGTGTGCAGGACTGACGCACCAACAGCAGGTTCCTAATCAGGGCCGGACTGGCCCATGCGGATACCAGGGAAAATAACCGGGTAGGCAGCCTTCCCTGGGGCCGCTGCATGCAGCCGTTAAGAAATTCAGCCGTGGTGGCCACTTTAAGAATTTGGCTGCCGCAGCCGCTTTCAGCCTGCATGCTCCACCCCCAGCTTCCAGAGACTGACTGAACGCACAGAAAAAACTGAATGACGGTGTTCTGCAAATTTTTTTAGAAATCTGCGTGTGTGACAGTGTGCATGTGTGCCTGTATAAGTGTGTGTATTTCTGTATGTGTGTGTGGCTGTGTGTGTAAGTGTGTCTGTGTGTTTTTGTGTGTGTAAATGTGACTGTATGTGTAAGGGTTTATGTATATGTATCACATATAAAACAAGTAGAAATGCAGTGATCCCGCCGATTTAAGAATTCAGCTATGGAGAGATGCGATGTTGTCACCTTTTCACTCCTGTGCTGGGGCAAGTCCTGGGAGTGCAATGTAATAGCTGGGGTAAGCCCTGGGTGCTGGGGTTAGTCCTTTGAGTGCATTCTAAGTGATGGAGTAAGTCCTGAGTGCTGGAATATGTTCTGTGAGTGCAATGTGCATGCTGGGGTAAGTGCTGGGTGCTGAGGCAAGTTCTGTGAGTGCAATTCATGTGCTTTGGCAAGTCCTGTGAGTGCAAGCTGCGAGCTGGGGTAAGCCTTATGTGCTGGAGCAAGTTCTAGAAGTGCAATCTGTGTTTTGGGTGCTGGGGGCAAGCCATGTGAGTGCAATCTGCATGCTGGATAAGTCCTGAGTGCTGGGGCAAGTCAAGCAAGTGAAATTTATGTGCTGTAGTAAGTCCTGGCTGGGGCAAGTCCTGTGAGTGCAATCTATGTGCTAGGGTAAGTCCTGGCTGGGGAAAGTCTTGAATGCAATCTAATGCTGAGGTAAGTCCTTGCTGGGTGCAAGTCAGGCAAGTCATCTAAGTGCTGGTGCAAGTACTGAAAGTGTAATCTGGGTGCTGGGGGAAATCATGGGTGCTGGTGTAAGTCCTGTAAGTGCAATATGAGTGTTGAGGTAAGTTGTGTGAGTGCAATCTACATGCTAGGGTATGTCCTGTGAGTGCAACCTGCATACTGGGTAAGTCCTGGATGTTGGGGAAAGTCCTGTGCGTGCAATCTGGGGGCTGAGGTAAGTCCTGGGTGCTAGGGCAAGCCCTGTCAGTGCTATCTGAGTGCTGGGGTAAGACCTGTGAGTGTAACCTGCATATTGGGGTAAGACCTGGATGTTGGGGAAAGTCCTGTGAGTGCAGTTTGAATGCTAGGTTAGGTCATGGGTGCTGGGCAAGTCCTGTGAATGCAATCTGGGTGCTGGGGTACACCCATCCAGAATGTTTACAAGGTTATATCTCGGACACTGCCCTGATATATACCCCTGCACAGGCCAATTCATATAACCTTGTCTACATACTGGGGCCTATGTATTGCCCTGTGCATGGAGTATGTATCAGTTTAATCTATAAATCAGACACTCTTCAAATGTGCTTTAAAATGCATGGTTTTCCCTTTTATGAACAAGAAAATAATGTTATTCTATGGGGCTGGTATAATGATGTTATGCCATGAGGCTGGTGTAATGATTTTATGCTGTGGGGCTGGTATACAATTATTTCCAGGGCTATTTTTTTAATTTTTTATTTCAATTCTGTTCTTATATATTCTTTATTAAATTTCCAATTATCACTACGAAAAACAAACTCATCGAACATACACATAAACCAACTAATACCGTGCACTCAAATTAGAGTGCACCTAATAAAACTCATCCCTTGCTCTAGATGGAATATTGCACATTGTTTGTTCTGAGTTTTTACTTGATACAATAGTGAAGAGGTCTGAGGAGGGGGGAAGGGCGGTACGAGAGAAGCGGGGTGGATGAATCTTATCATAGCTTCGTCTCTCTCTATCTTTTCTTTTCTGCCCCTCCCTCTTCTCCCCCTCCACAAGACGTTCCCCAGTTGGTATACAGGGCGTTGACATCAGACATACATACATCACGATGAAAAAATATAAAACAAGACAAACTAGGGTCCAAAAAAGATGGAACGACTATTCCACGATCGGGTCCGGAGAAACGAGTCTGGGGGTCCATGGCGATGTGTGACATTCTGGGGCTATTTTATTATCCCTAGTCCAGCACTGTTCCTAATGATACTCACATCACAGCTACATCACAGTAAAAGTGATTTATTTTCTCTATACAGTATTAGCATTGATACTACTGTATTTCACGAGTGGTGAGAGATTTTATTATGGCTAGTGAAGAAAGACCAGCGCTTAATCTGTATCACAGCAGCACCAGCCTATGTGTATCTCTGCAAAACACACGTGAAAGACATACAATAAATACAAAACAAAGTGGTAGGTGCGCTATGTGACAAACACCAGTGAAATAAAGGAAATCTGATAATTGCCTTATAGTAGGTAACCCTTATATGACGATGTACAGTCAGTATCTTAAAAAAGATAAAAAAACACAAAGACCATAGTGTAATATAGTCTAGACATGGAGTAATCTTGTGCAGGTAAATAGTGCACTCACAAACAAAAGAAGAAGGAAATCTTATCTGTAGTTTCTTGTGTGGTCCTCTTATTCCTCATCCAGTGGATGTGTTGTATAGAAATAGATGAAAAGAACCATAAGTATGTGATGAAATACAAGATTTTAATAAAGCAATAAGGTAGCTTACATCTAAAATGGAGATATGCAGCACAAAAGATGATCACAGGCGATGGTTCTCAAAAACAGGTCCCACGCCAATAGTAAAATCCAAGTGAAGACAATGTTCCAGAAAATAGAATAAAAAGTAATAAAAGGTCCGCAGTACAATGAATCACGCTACGCGTTTCGCCTTCCTGAGGCTTCCTCCTGGCGTGTGATTCTTGTACTGATGTGTGGTCTTTAAATATTCGCGCTCCTTCACTTCCGGGTTTGTCTCTTCTGTGATGTCATCTTACCTCCGTCGCATAGTGAGATTTCTGACGGGATCTCGCGAGGTTACGGCCATATGATTGGCTTGGTTGGCAATATACCACATAGCAAGGAAGAGATATGGGGGAGGTGTTTTAAAGTCCGTTTTTTTGGGTTTTAAAGACATACAGCTCATAACAGGCGTCCATATGTAAGAAAATGCTCACATAAAAATATATATATACCTCTCCAAGGTAGAAGGGGGGAAGCAAATCTCAGGTATATATACATGAGAAATATTAAAAATCTATGTCATAAATGTATTTAAAAATGAGTATATAAATTTAAAGGATAATTTGGTAGAAAAAAAAATATATATAATTCGGTAAAAATACATATAATTCAGTAAAAAGTACATTTTAATAAGAAACCTTTTCGCATATGTGAATATGTAGACATATAGAGAGCAGAACTATATACATATGGACTTGCCTGTATACAAACTCTGTACTATATAACACACAATATATCAGACTTATAAAGTGTATCTAAATACATAAAAATGTGTGTACAAGAAAGGTTGTGTGTGATAGAAAAAGATACAATTTATATAAAATTGATTATAAAAAATTATATAAATCAAAATCTGCATTGAGACCTTTTGGCAATAGGGTGTCCACATCGAACACCCATCTCATCTCAACTTTGCCCATTTCTTTAATATTGTCTCCACCCCTCCAGTGTTTATGCACCATCTCAATGGCCCAAAATTTCAGACCTTTCGGGTTTTTGTTATGTTTATCCAAAAAATGTTTGGATAATGAATGTTGGGTAATCCCCTTTCTTATATTTCTGACGTGCTCCCCCATCCGCTTTTTTAATGTTCTGGATGTCCTACCGATATATTGAAGCCCACATGGGCATTCGGCCAGATATATTACATTTGTGGAGGAGCATGTCAGGAATTTGTTAACAGAAAATTCACGTTTATTTGCAAATTACCTATATTTAACAATGGGGTATTTTTGTGGTGCAGAAACTTTACAAGCTTCACAATTTTTGCACCCATAGAAACCCTTATTTTGGGTAAGGAAGTGTTGGGGGTCTTTCTTTTTTTGTTTTTCTAAGAAGCTTTTTGTCAGTTTATTTTTTAAGTTTGAAGCTCCACGAAAGATTACTCTAGGTTTTTCCGGTATGAGATTTTTAAGAGAATCGTCTTTAAGGAGAATATGCCAATGTTTTTTTATGATTTTTTTGACTTTCTGTGATTTATTGTTATAATCCACCGCTAAAGGTATATTGAGTGTAGTGGACGTTTCAGGTGTATTTTTCGGTTGGAGTAATGTATCTTGGTCTGTAGCCTCCAAAATGTAGCCTCCATTATGACTAATTTGGAGGCTACAGACCAAAATACATTACTCCAACCGAAAAATACACCTGAAACGTCCACTACACTCAATATACCTTTAGCGGTGGATTATAACAATAAATCACAGAAAGTCCAAAAAATCATAAAAAAACATTGGCATATTCTCCTTAAAGACGATTCTCTTAAAAATCTCATACCGGAAAAACCTAGAGTAATCTTTGGTGGAGCTTCAAACTTAAAAAATAAACTGACAAAAAGCTTCTTAGAAAAACAAAAAAAGAAAGACCCCCAACACTTCCTTACCCAAAATAAGGGTTTCTATGGGTGCAAAAATTGTGAAGCTTGTAAAGTTTCTGCACCACAAAAATACCCCATTGTTAAATATAGGTCATTTGCAAATAAACGTGAATTTTCTGTTAACAAATTCCTGACATGCTCCTCCACAAATGTAATATATCTGGCCGAATGCCCATGTGGGCTTCAATATATCGGTAGGACATCCAGAACATTAAAAAAGCGGATGGGGGAGCACGTCAGAAATATAAGAAAGGGGATTACCCAACATTCATTATCCAAACATTTTTTGGATAAACATAACAAAAACCCGAAAGGTCTGAAATTTTGGGCCATTAAGAAGGTGCATAAACACTGGAGACAATATTAAAGAAATGGGCAAAGTTGAGATGAGATGGGTGTTCGATGTGGACACCCTATTGCCAAAAGGTCTCAATGCAGATTTTGATTTATATAATTTTTTATAATCAATTTTATATAAATGTTATCTTTTTCTATCACACACAACCTTTCTTGTACACACATTTTTATGTATTTAGATACACTTTATAAGTCTGATATATTGTGTGTTATATAGTACAGAGTTTGTATACAGGCAAGTCCATATGTATATAGTTCTGCTCTCTATATGTCTACATATTCACATATGCGAAAAGGTTTCTTATTAAAATGTACTTTTTACTGAATTATATGTATTTTTACCGAATTATATATATATTTTTTCTACCAAATTATCCTTTAAATTTATATACTCATTTTTAAATACATTTATGACATAGATTTTTAATATTTCTCATGTATATATACCTGAGATTTGCTTCCCCCCTTCTACCTTGGAGAGGTATATATATATTTTTATGTGAGCATTTTCTTACATATGGAGTCCTGTTATGAGCTGTATGTCTTTAAAACCCAAAAAAACGGACTTTAAAACACCTCCCCCATATCTCTTCCTTGCTATGTGGTATATTGCCAACCAAGCCAATCATATGGCCGAAACCTCGCGAGATCCCGTCAGAAATCTCACTATGCGACGGAGGTAAGATGACATCACAGAAGAGACAAACCCGGAAGTGAAGGAGCGCGAATATTTAAAGACCACACATCAGTACAAGAATCACACGCCAGGAGGAAGCCTCAGGAAGGCGAAACGCGTAGCGTGATTCATTGTACTGCGGACCTTTTATTACTTTTTATTCTATTTTCTGGAACATTGTCTTCACTTGGATTTTACTATTGGCGTGGGACCTGTTTTTGAGAACCATCGCCTGTGATCATCTTTTGTGCTGCATATCTCCATTTTAGATGTAAGCTACCTTATTGCTTTATTAAAATCTTGTATTTCATCACATACTTATGGTTCTTTTCATCTATTTCTATACAACACATCCACTGGATGAGGAATAAGAGGACCACACAAGAAACTACAGATAAGATTTCCTTCTTCTTTTGTTTGTGAGTGCACTATTTGCCTGCACAAGATTACTCCATGTCTAGACTATATTACACTATGGTCTTTGTGTTTTTTTTATCTTTTTTAAGATACTGACTGTACATCGTCATATAAGGGTTACCTACTATAAGGCAATTATCAGATTTCCTTTATTTCACTGGTGTTTGTCACATAGCGCACCTACCACTTTGTTTTGTATTTAGAGATTTTATTATATCTTATTGGTAAAAATGGTCCACTATGCAAAATTACTCCTTCTGGTACCAAGCATTTCAGGTAAGGATATTCAACCTGTACTGAGTTTGCCAGCAAGAAGCTTGTATCCTGTGGATTCTGTTTCCTTTTACATTACCATTTACATTACATTACCATTTATTTATATAGTGTCAACAATTTACATAACGCTAGGTACAGAGCATAGAAGGGAACTACATACTAAGTTAGACAAACTAGAAACATACTGGTAAATGAGGTAGAGAGCCCTGCTCGTGAGCTTACAATCTAGAGGGAATACGGTCCATAAGACACATAAGGGATTGAAGAGGCCAGAGTGATTGAAGTTGTAATAACAGTAGTGTGGATGGGTGGCACTAGGTGGGATAGGCCAAAGAGGATTTGTGTGTGTTTCAGCTGGGTGGGAACTGCTAGAGGTAAAGTGACAGGTCATTTATATTTGTCATTAATATAACAACTTATTCCATCTTGTGAGTAGCTCTGTTACATTGGGGATCGCAACTACTGCAATTAACCTCAACATCATCTGCATTACATAACACTATGCATTACATAGTATGGGAGGCACTGGTGGTACAGAACTCTATTTCCTGCTCTCTCTCCCAGCTAATTTCTTGCGGAAAACTGAGGTATGATATAATCTCCTGATATCATAGTCTGTACTATGGCACATTGAAAACAGACTATGGAGGACAAACCTTGGGCTACTAAGATCCCGTCACCAGGCAGAGATTCTAAAATGACCATGGTTCCAGTTTCACCTCCACCACTGCAACTTGACCTATTAAATACTGCAAATAGTTTAATCAGGTGTTTGCAAAGTTCCCATATATTGTGTGTAAAAGAGATAAGGGAGGCAGAGCCACAAACACTGACCTTGATCAGGGACTTTTTACTAGAGGGCACTGGAGAGAGCATCCTGTCCCTTTAATCCCATCCATAGTTCTAAAAATACTAAAGCATTATAAAATGCAACTATTTCTAGAATAAACACAAAACTGTTACCCCTCTATCAATGCTCTCACTGCCCCTCTCCCATTTACGTCTTAATGAAATGAGAATTTGTTCTCTTCGTCCTACCTAGTGTCATGGATGGCCAGTGGTGGAAAAAGGGGGCCCTTATGAATATTTGTGCCCCTTAATTCTCTTGAAGTGCTTTCCCTTGCTATAACATGTTATTGTCCTTTACTGGCCTATTGGGGGAGCTGTGGGCACTCCTTTCGTTTCCTGAGAACCATGATGTTGATCTTCAAACTATGGTGTTTTACTGAAACGTATTCACTTAAATTTCTCTTCCTTTGTTAATCATAATACATGTCTTTGTTAAAGACATGGGGTCTAGTCAATGACCAGAGTTAGAATAACTCATGTCATTGAATCTCATAGACTGCAATTGAACAGTAAAAAAATAGTAAAAACTTATATTTTGTGTCACTGAATTGAGTCCATGACCTGTGTATCATATAGGGTTGCCATTCATTTTTTCTGGCCACATATAGCTCAAGGTAGGGTATACAAGAAGAGATGGCACTCATATTTTACATAAGACACTAATGTGTTGAACCTTCATACAAAAAACATAAACCACAAACTCTTACTCTCCAGATGCAGTGAATTGCCAAGGTTACATCTTCTGCCCTTAATCACAAACTGTTTCAATACTGGGAATCTGAAGTGTCAAACTTTGTGAATACAGAGTTATTCCTATTTCGCTAGTGTATTAGCTACTATCTCGGAAGAGCACTAGAGCACAGTCTTGCTCACATTTTGTTTCAGAACAGAAAGTAGACAATGACACAGCTTATTCTCAATGTAAATATCCAACCTTTAGAGAATTCTATTGTTATTGAGCTAATGAAAGACATGGTATTACACAATGGCTTTTCTTTATTGTAAAATGCAGAACTTTAATTAGTTTTCCATGCATTGTTGTAATTACACCCCAGAACATGTATTGTTTCTTTTTTAGTGCATAACACACATTGTTTTGAAGTATTCTGCCTTGACACCTCAGTGACTGTAGACTAATATGCTTTTCATAAATAACTGAAACTGATATATCATTTAGATTTATCAGAGAGAAATACACAGTGAAATGATTATTAACTTGTGTCATGCATGTGTTCTTGAACAGTATGCAAATAATAAAAAATGCATTTGTGTAAGTATTCAGTCCATCCTATTAGTAACATAGTAACATAGTAATTTAGGTTGAAAAAAGACACAAGTCCATCAAGTTCAACCCTTCTACCTATCATTAAAGCTTTTGATCCAAAAGAAGGCAAAAACCCATAAGGAAGCTATTTCGAATTTTGCCTCCTGGGGGAAAAAATTCCTTCTTGACTCCAAGAGGCAATCAGATTTCTCCTTGGATCAATAAGCTCTTTTATTAATGCTTATTCTATTATTAATAGCCCTGTATGTTCTGCTTTCCTAAAAAAACATCCAAACCATTTTTAAATGCGTCTATTGTGGTTGCTAGCACTACCTCTCTTGGCAGGGAGTTCCATAACTTTATTGTCCTAACCGTAAAGAATCCCTTCCTTTGCTGTCTATGAAATCTTTGCTCTTCCAGTCTGAGGGGGTGACCTCTTGTTCTTTGTACCTTTCTGTTAATGAACAGGTCACTGGAGAGCTCTTTATATTGGCCCTGCACATATTTATATAATGTTATCATATCCCCTCTGAGACGCCTTTTTTCTAACGTATATAAATTCAATTTTTTAAGTCTCTCTTCATAACTAAGATCCTCCAAACCCGTTATTAATTTTGTAGCTCTCCTTTGACCTTTTTCTAGTTCCTTAATATCCTTTTTAAGGACTGGTGCCCAGAACTGTACTGCATATTCAAGGTGAGGTCTTACCATTGATTTGTAAAGAGGCAAGATGATATCCTCCTCCCGTGAATCTATACCTCGTTTTATACATGCCAATATCTTATTGGCCCTTGCAGCTGCTGACTGGCATTGGGCACTGTTGCCAAGTTTGTTGTCTATAATTATTCCTAAATCCATTTCATTAGTAGTTTTTCCCAGGGAAAAACCATTTAACGTATATGTTGCTTTGTTATTATTTTTCCCATAATGCATAACTTTACATTTGTCTATATTGAACCTCATTTGCCAATTTACTGCCCAGTCCCCCACTCTGTCCAAATCTTCCTGTAAAGAAAAAACATCAAGATTAGTCTTTATTACCTTACCTAATTTAGTGTCGTCCGCAAACACGGAGACATGGCTCTCAGCACAATGTGGCAGATCATTAATAAACAAATTAAAAAGAAGAGGGCCCAAAACAGACCCCTGAGGTACTCCGCTTAATACCCTTGTCCAATTTGAGGATTTTCCATTTAAAACAACACTTTGTGTTCTATCTTTTAGCCAATTTTCAATCCACATACACACATTTGCCCCCAAACCTATTTCTCTCAATTTGTAGAGTAACCTTTTGTGTGGAACTGTATCAAATGCTTTCACAAAATCCAAATAGATCACATCAACTGCCACACCTAGATCTATATTTTTACTGACTTCTTCATAGAATGTTATTAAGTTTGTTTGACAAGACCTGTCTCTCACAAAACCATGTTGACTTTTACTAATTATATTCTGGTACAAGATGTATTCTTGAGTGTATACCTTTAGCAATGCTTCAAATAGTTTCCCCACTACAGATGTCAAGCTCACTGGCCCATAATTACCTGGCAGAGATTTTGATCCCTTTTTAAATATTGGAATGACATCCGCCTTTCGTCAGTCTGTTGGCACTGTACCTGAACTGAATGAATCCCTAAAGATCATGAATAGTGGTCTGGCCAGAATTATGCTTAACTCTCTAAGTACCCTTGGGTGTATACCATCTGGTCCTGGGGCCTTGTCTATCTTAACAGAGTTTAATTGCTTAAGCACTTTTTCCTGTGTCAGCCAATCCCATGTTTGCGGCGAATGTCCCATAACTTCCAGTAGCAGGGGCTCGTCCATCTGCTCTTCCTTAGTATAAACAGAAGGAAAAAAAGTATTTAAAATGTCTGCTTTCTCTCTGTCCTCACTTACCAAATTTCCCATTTGGGATAACAAGGGCCCAACATTTTCACTCTTTAGCTTTTTTTCCATTTATATATTTATAAAACATTTTGGGGTTAGTTTTACTCTCCTTGGCAACCCTTTTCTCATTTTCCAATTTAGCCATTTTAATTGCCTTTTTGCAGGCATTGTTGGCCTCTTTGTACTCTATAAATGATAATGCTGATCCCGTGTTTTTATAATGTTTGAATGCCATTTTCTTGTTTTGTATTTCCTGTTTCACGTTACCTGTAAGCCACATTGGTTTTGATTTGTGTCTTTTGCATTTGTTTCCCAAAGGTATATATTGGGATGTGTACTTTTGTAATGTGTGCTTAAAGGCATTCCACTTGTCTTCTGTGTTTAGTCCAGAAAACAATCGTTCCCAGTCTAAATGTTCAATCGATGCCCTTGGTCCATCAAAGTTAGCCCTTCTAAAATGAAGTGTTTTGGTGGCGTAGTTACCAATTTGCTTTTTTGCATTAATCTCAAATGAGACCATAATATGGTCACTATTCCCCAAGTGTTCTCTTATTTGGATGTTTGAGATAAGCTCCTCATTGTTTGTTATTACCAAATCCAGACAGGCATCCATTCTAGTTGGGGTGTCTACTAATTGTGCCATAAATCTGTTATTAAGCAGGTTCAGAAACTTGCTGCCCCTAGCTGAACTAGTTGTTCCACACTTCCAATCTATATCTGGGTAATTAAAATCTCCCATGATTAGAACTTCATTCATATTTGCAGCCTATTCAATTTGTAATAAAAGCTGATCTTCTCCATCAATGCTAATATTTGGTGGCTTGTAGCATACACCTACAAGTAATGTGCGATTCTTTTTAGCGTCTAAGCTAATCTCCACCCACAGTGTCTCCACATCAGTTCCAGTTACATCATGTACACCTTCTTTAATACTGGGCTTTAATTTAGGATTTACATACAGACAAATCCCTCCCCTTTTTCTATTTACTCTGTCCTTTCTAAAAAGTGAGTAGCCTTGTAAATTAACTGACCAGTCGTGGGTCTCATCCCACCACGTTTCTGTGATTCCGATTAAATCATACTGTTCAGCACTTACCAGTATCTCCAGCTCACCCATTTTGTTTGTCAAGCTTCTTGCATTTGCTAAAAGACATTTAAGATTACTACCCATTTTCTGTTTAGTTGACAAACACTTAATGTGTGCAGGTTTAATTATATGGACCTCCCTTTGGTCTATGTTAACCCCACCACTGCTTTCCTCCTCCTCTTCCTTAGCTAGACCCACCTTCCAATCTACCCTAGCTACCATTGCTTCATTTTGATCTTGACCCTCCCCCCCAGAGCTTAGTTTAAGCTGTGCTGGAGAGGCTACTCACCTGGCTGCTATTGCTGTAAAACAATACAGTGACGGAAAGGAAAACACCTGACAAGGTTGATGTTAGGATTCTGCTGACCATTAATTGTTTACACAATACATAGATATATCAGCACACAATACATAGACATATCAGCACACAATACATAGACATATCAGCACAAAACAGTACCTATCCTGGATGAAAACATGGCAGATTTAGTCACAATATGACCATATCAAGGTAATTTTGGTGGGTCCTACACTAGAATGCAATGTATAAAGCACCTGTGGGTGGGTGGGGTGCTACACCCAAAAGTTGGTTAGGCTTCAATATACATACAAATATAAGGGAATGGGAAATACAACCATAAACAAAGTATTTAATACAGGGTGCTGCTGAAGTGACTAAAATGTATGACACACAAATAGGTAAGGGAATATAGTCTAACCTTGATGTTTCTACTTTGCAGGAATCTTCACACAAGTAAGGGGTCGGGAAAGCAACTGGCAAATGTGTTTCAATATTGACAAATATAAAGTTAAGTATTATGGGAAAAATAATAACGGTGCAATATACACTTTAAATGGTATCTCCCTGGGAAAAAAAACTATTAATGAAAAGGATTTAGGAATAATTGTAGACAAAAGGCTTGGTAACAGTGCACAATGCCAGTCAGCAGCTGCAAGGACCAATAAAATATTGGCATGTATAAAATCGGGTATTGATTCACGCGAGGAAGATATCATCTTCCCTCTTTAAAAGTAAATGGTAAGATATGCCTTGAATATGTACTAGTCCTTAAAAAAGGTATTTTAAAACTAGAGAAAGGGCAAAGGAGAACTACAAATTTAATAAGGAGATTGGAGGATCTTAGGTATGAAGAGAGACTGAAAATTTTCATTTATATACGCTAGAAAACTGAGAGGGGATATTATAACATTATATAAATACCTGCAGGGCCAATATTAAGAACTCTCTAGTGACCTGATCATTAACAGAAATGTACAAAGAACAAGAGGTCACCCCCTGAGACTGGAAGAGCAAAGATTTCATAGACAACAAAGGAAGGGATTCTTTATGGTATGGACAATAAAAGTATAAAATAGATGCTATCAAATAGGATCTGGATATTTTTTTTAGAAAAGCAGGACATACAGGACTATAAATATTAGAATAAACAGTAATATTTTAGAGCTTCATGAACCAAGGAAAAATCTGATTGCCCTTTGGAGTAAAGAAGGAATTTTCCCCCCTAAGCAGCAAAATCCAGACCATGGAAAGGGCAAGGTGTTTCATTTTATTATTTGAAGGGAGTAGGACAAGTAGCCCTGGCCCCCAATGTATTATTCAGGAATTGGGAGCCATTTGGGCAGCAGGCGTGAAAAAAAAGCTAGAGGATGGAAAAAAAGGTCTGGTAGGTGGACGTTGATGCAGTTAACGCACTTGGTGGGAACTTTAGGAGCTGTTGAAGAGGTGGTGAAGAAACGGTAAGTGCATTTAAAATACTATTATGCTAAAGGCCACATGTTAGTTTGCACTACAGTTGCAACAGAGCTGGCAGAAAGATAGGAGAGCTCCTGTGACGGCCGGGGAATGGAAAGAGTTGAGCTGTTGAACCACATAAAAATATTTCAAAACTACCTCACACAATGGCTAATCAGTGTACTAAAAGACATCAAGAACATATGTTAAAAAAGCTGTCTAAAGACCTGTCTCAAGATGGTGCCCTAAGAACTGACAGGTTTGATGTGCCTGCATTACCCCTCATATATTTGAGTTAAAAAACTATGTAAATTACACATGGTGTTTAGAGTCACAAGCTGACATTATGTCATGGTTCACCCTGTACATGGATTCAGTAGGTTGTATGGGTATTTCTTCACTTTTATTGAGGTCACTAATTGGCATATGTGATACGTGTGTGTTTTGATGCGTGCCATTTAAATTGACAGATATTTTCATATGAATATTGTACCATAAATGTACAAATATCATATTTTGTAAAAGAAAAAGTATTCCAATCAAGACAATTGTTATCAAATATGTTACTAGGACATATATGTAATAATTGCAGTATGAAAAAAGCAGTTTAAAATATTTTTTAGTATATTTTTAGGCCATTTAGAGTTCAATTCAATAAAAGCTATGGAATTAATTTGGATTTTATCCGATTTTAGCCCTTGTTTGGATGTAATCTACATTTTTGAAATAGCCAAAATCCTATCCTTTAAACAGCAGTTTAGCCGATCTGATTATTTATCATTTGTCGGCCCAGTCTCAGACATATAGGCTGGCTGAAAGATGGAATATTCGGCCTTTTGACTTTCCTGTGATCTGGCCCGGTTTTGGACTAGATTGCTCAATATCCAATAGACCCCTAAGTATCAATTAATTAACTGGTGAACAGAAATTCCATATTTTTGTTTACAAAGGAAAATTCTATTTTTTTGTTTTTCAATAAGGCAAGTACACAACAAAATATCTGCAGTAGCTATCCTATCAATTTCTTTCACTTTTTGTGTCATTTCTCACTCTTTATCATTCTCACTTTTGTATTTCTTTAAATATCTGTTTTTTAGTCTAGATACTTAGAGTATCCAGTCATATTGTTTGTGTTTATTTGATATATCTCACTTCCAAGTTTTGAGACTCTGTGTTCCATTAGTGAAGACTAAAATGTTATCTTTACTAAAATTCTAGAATTTGAAGGAAAACTCAGAGAGACATGCATTTTTAATTCACAATTTTATGAGCATATCTGAAGTTATGCATGCCTGGCCAAGTTAACTCATCTGTGATAGCAAAATGTATGATAGTAAAATCTTACTAGACCCCTGGTGAAGCTGCCAATGCATTCCGCAATTACCATAAGCCAACATTAAAAGAAACCATGGTGAATTTCAATGTTTTTTTTTTTTTATTATTATGGACAAAATGCATTTTTTACAATTTCAGTTGTGGGCAAATTATTTCTGACACTGTGCAAAAAAATCCCAGTTCATTAGACTAACTTCAAACTTGTCCAGTCATGATATGGCACTTATCTGTTATTGCTTTTTCTGTCAGCTCAGTATCCAACCCCTTCTGTCATTACTTCTTCCCAATAAACCTCATCACAGCCTAATAACAGCACTATATTCTCGTCTCAGTCCCCATCATGTAATTCCCCACTTCATCTCACAACCGGCAAAGACAGACAACAAGCAAGCTTTCTATTATAGAACCAATAGCATGTGGATAAACTGGCATGTACTTTTTAAAATAGATACCATTTTGCCCTCTGGCAGCCTCCATGCTTCACTGGGCAGTATTTATGGGGGTCCAGTTGACAGATGTCAGTCACAGATAGCGCAGAGAGAAAAGCTCAAATTTATATGTAATCACTAGAGGACAGTGTTGCATTTATGGCAGCAGACTGAAGGGGGTGAATGCAGAGCCATTGTTGTAGGTACATCCTCTTTCAGCATCATGTGCTGCCTTCACAGACATTGTGACTGCCCCTGTTCTGACAATATGTCAAGGAATGCAGTTCTTGCCATCGAGTGAACCGTGCATGGTCATGGTCACTCAAATCTACTTTAACAGTAGACTACCAGCCACCACACATGTGGGAGTATCTCAGCAAAGATGCTGACAATTACCCATGATGCCTCCTCTTCAAAAAAAGCACTGCTAGAGAGTGTGCTAGCAGTTAGTGACAGTCAGCAACCAGAAAAGCTTGCATACATCATAGTGATCCATCAAGCCTGACGATCAGGGGATAAAATGGCACAATGAGTGTAAACTTGGCATATATCTGTAATGATACACGTCAAGTTTACAAGAAGCTGCCATCTTTAATTCAAACAAATCCTATTGCCACCATAAACGTAACATTATTGTCAAGCCATTTTTTTACTGGCCAGAGTAGGTTTACATACAAGACGTAGCACCATATTTTTGATTCTATTAATGTTTGCTTTTATTCTTTTGTATTTATCAAAATGTCTCAGTAGATCTCCAAATGCATTTTTCCTGCAGTGTCTTTTTGAAGAATTCTCTTGGGGAAAAATGGCCCAAGATGGTACTATATGCCTCAAAAGAAGTTAATAGAACTTCCAATTTTGTAGGTTTGTTATGCCAGTGTAAGTGTGATGAGAAACCCCACTCATTTCTTGGAAGCTCTTTAACTATAAATACCTTATCACCTGCCAGATTGCAAAGAAATAGAAAGGTTGTCCAATGTTTGCTAATCTCTAGTGTCACACTCACTACATAATGTTTATATGTGTGTTTGGAATTGTCTTGTCATATTTCGGAAACCTGCCTTGTTGTTTCATTTTCTATACTTTATTAATCACAGTTGCGTACATGAACCTCTACCGTTTGTCTTGAAGTAGACAGTAGTGGTCATCATTGCTGCATTTTTTCTAGCTGCAAAACCGTTGTGACTCATAGCGTCTGGTTTTCCTAGACAACTCTAATTTCCTTGTTGTCATGTTTGTAAAATGCAAAAATATATATTAGTAGGTGGGCATGATTGGGAGGGCCAAATTATCCTTACTCGCTGACAATTACTATGTTTGGCTTGCAATTTGTGCTATCTCCAAGGCCAATGAATATTTTAGTATTGTGATTCATCAATAAATTAATCATAGATGGAGACAACAAGTATATGTTTATATGTATTTTCAAATCATAAGCTTCCCCACCATTATGTGTGTCATGTAAATGCAAGTCTCTCGGTTTGTATTTGAAATTGCCCTAAAAGAGGGGGTTTGTTGATGGATTTACCCACTTATTATTTTTGTATCACTGACTAATTATTGGAAAGTCTATTTAATAATGTTGAATAGTCTACTAAGTGCTGAAATCACCATAGCAGCTGTGTTTTGCTGTGAAATGTGCTAGGAATGTCTAATCAGGTCAACACTACCAAAATATAGACAATATACAAGTATTAAAAGTATCATGAAGAGGTAATAGTATATTTCAGTTGCTTGAACTCATCCTTCTGCTTTTGAAACTATTTGTTTGATGAAGTCTGTCTTAAAATGTAAGTTTCATTTGCTTTAGTTTCAAAATATTTAAATTGTTATCACCCAGTAAAGTGAATATAAATTAACTGAACAAGTGTCAAAAAAATGAAAAAAATAAACACATATAGATAGAAAATAGAAAATCCTTTTCCCATAAAGGGTAATTCGTAGCATCACGGAGGTTAGCCTTTATTAGTTTGTGTGGGCAACATCACAGTAGTTGCTCACCTATTTTGTTTAGGCTAGGTCCTCCCAAAAGAATGAAGGGTGAAGTTTGGCTGATCAGTAGTTATGCATTGATTGCTATATTGTGCAGCCTTTAACCACCCTATACAGTTGTATTTGGTTGTTAACGGGACAGATACCCTGTCCTTTAATTATGGCAAATCTGCTCTGAATGTCCCCAGTGGTAGTGCGTTTAAGCCCCTTGTTTTTAATTATTATTTTAATACTGAGCGCAGTTTAGGTGAGTGGGGACACTTTCTGAGGGTCTAGATGCCCATCTGGGCTTTAAATGTTAGTAGCCTGCCCTGCCGTCTTCGGAAACACCGGTAGATCCGGTTCATCTAGAAGTGCCCCACCCAATACCTGGTTGATCCTGCTGTGGGTAGCAGACAACACAGATGTGAGAGTATATAGTATTCAGACAAGCTAAAAAAAATCTCAGCCATATTAGAAAAACATTTTCTTAAATGTCAGTGCAAACATTACATTTTAATAAAGATATGTATTTTAGAAAATATTAATGTAGTTTCCCCCAAGTACATGTAGATTAAACAAACGTGTTCTTTACAGATTTGTTTCTAGTATTGTTTTGTATAGTGTTTCACAAAGATAAGACAATATATAGTTTTCAAAGTAACAAAATGTATCAAAGTAGGTTTGCTACAGACCAAAAATTCAACATATTGAATATGCAGTTTATCACATGCACAAAAATACTCCTTCAACCAACAGTTTGCAGACGAACTATAATTTAATATATCTTGTAATGTTTTTCAAAATGAACATTATTTCAAAAGGATTCACCAAAGGTAAGAGGATTGTCTTTTTGAACTTGTGTTAAATCAATAGCTAGGGCAAAGCTTTCTTATTTCAATCCTTTTAGAAGTTCAAGTTAGGTTCAGCTGGATGAAAATCAACTCACAAAAGGTATTTGTGAATTGTCATTTGGCCTGCCTTTATGCAGCAGATGTTGTCTGCAGGCAATCAAAAGATTTTCTTTTTATATACCTTTTCTATATTATGAGGTTTGTAGCATTATGTGTTATGTGACTCGTGACATTAAGTCAGAGAACTGAATATCAACAGAGCAAGGTTAACCTGGACAACAGAAGGAGGTCTTCAGAACCCAATAACTAGACAGAACTGCAGGCACAAATGAGATTAGCAATGGGAGAGTGAATAATTATGTCAAGGTCACAATCCAAAGGTCAAAGGTCTTTATGCTGAGATAAGCCTGGTTGTTATTCTCAGTGCTTATATTTGGGCCATTTATGTCCAGGACAAGTATCACTGCTTTCTGTCCTTCACCCATCTAACAGAAGGGCATTCAGGCATTTAATGACTTAATCTTGGTTCGAGGCATGAAGGGGGAGAATCCATAAGATGCTGAATCCTGATTAACAGGAGTAAAATATAAACAAAAAGTATAAAATAATTAATTGATCGATATACTGAAAGAACCCAATCACTAAAAGTACACATAATACCAATTTCTCCTTTGTGGTTTTTATTTAGGATTTTTTTTCAGTGCTGTTAAAGCCTTGGCCTACAATAACAACCATAATTAGTTTTCATATAATGCTATCCACCACCAGGTGACAAAGTAAATTAGCACATAATCTTGAAATCAGGAGCTAAAAATACATGTTATTTTCCAGCTAAATAGGATGAAAGTCTGTGCTGAACCTGTCAGGATTAGAACCTATACTGAAAGTGTTATTGTTTTACTCCCATTAATCCGGATTCATGATTTTATAAATTCTCACACTTCATACCTGGAACCAGACCAAGTCATTAACTGAAGAGAGAGGGAGAGTGGGAGAAGGAAGGTGATCATGAAGAAAAAAAGTGAGTTCTACCAAGTTTTGAAGCATATAAGATACAAAGATTAACATACAGTAGCATAGATAGCATAAATGACAATACATAACCAGGCTCTGGATCTCAAGTGGACACCTATAATAGCAATTTGCAGTTTTCAGATTCAAGGAACTCTGAACGGAAAAACCATTGAATCTCATTTTGGTAACTGGCACCCTTTGCTAGATGTACTAGATTTGACATTGCATGGACCTACTCCACCTTTTTCATCCTGTCAAATGGAGTTGGGACTTGAGTTTTCCAGTGGAGGTCTTCCTAGGTCTTCGAAAGTATCGAGTGGGCGAGTCAGGGTTTTTGGACAACAGTGTAATGTGGTGGGCAATGTGCCTCTATCTGAAGGAATCCATAAGAGTTGGTCATCCATGGTCTGTGAACTTCATAATAATTTTCTCATAACATGTTTAAGTCTTAAATATTTCACTATGACCAGAGTGAAGATTCTCAAAGAAGAGACCTCCAGTCTAGTGGAATGTCATTGTTCCCAGACAAATGCACAAGTGGTGAAGGTTAGTGAGAAATATCATGACTTATACTGGAAGCATCCCAGACTTTTAAGGTTATAAGAAGATGCTTAATACTGTATCAAATGTGCATAATACCTGGTATTTGTTAATTGTTGTTAACATGAGGTCATGAGACAGCTTTTTTATGGTGCGTTGTTCCCACCCTGAAACTGGAAATATTGACATTGCAATGCTTAGAATTGGCTAGTGGTTCCAGGGTAAGAATGAACAGGAACAGGGAGAAGGGGCAACCTTGCCTAGTGCCATTTCAAATACTGGCCATGGACTTAGTGTACAATGATTTAGCCATAGAAGCATTTTGCCTGGAAAGCGCAGGGACTGGAATGTGGAAAATAAAAAACACCAGCACTGGTAGAAAGTAAAAGCATAGGGGTTTTTGGAGTTTGTGATTGGTGGATGAGCTTTAGAATCTTCATCACGTTATTTCTAGTTTCCCTTCCCATGACAAATCCCACCTAGTCTGCATGTACCAAGGAGGTTATGAAAGGTTGGATATGCATGGCAAGTACAGCTTAAGATCAATTAATGAGATTGGTCTGTTGCTGCTGCACAATTCTGGATGAGATTTGGGAAATACAGTGATCATTATTAATTGTGTTTGGGGGATGCAGTGTGCCACCATCAATTAGTGATTTGAGGGCTAAAGCAAGCTTGGGCATGGGTGTGGCTTGGAAAGCCTAATAGTATTTTGAAGTTAATCCAATCTTGGCCTGGGCATTTCCTGGAAAAAGACATTTTAAAGTCTTGGGCTAATTCCGCAACCATAATAGGTGTATCCAGGAGTTCTGCATCTGCTGGGTTCAAAACACGAGTCAATCGCACATAAATGTATTGGGAAATTTGAGTCTGCAGCATGTTCCATGTTATATTAGAAGGCACAAACAATTTACATGTGAAGTAATGTGTGGTAAGATTAGAGTCTTTCATTTTGGGAATAAAAGACATTTGCTTCTGTATATTAAGTGTTTGGGCAAGAAATTGTCTGCATTTGTTATCATATTCATAGTAAAAGCTATGTGTGTGTATTGGAAAGTACAGTTAAGCTTAATAGGACACATTGAGTGTGGAGTTTTCTAAACAAATATCATTCAAACGAAAGAAACCTTAGAAACATAAGTATGAATCAGGTAGGTAACTTTCATTAAGTTGCCAGGACCAGCTAGCGGTTTTAACAGGCATATTAATGGTGATTTGTATATATGATTTGTGTGAGTTGTCCTAATAGTTGAATGGGTAAGAAGGTGTAAGTGTCTTCTAGTGTATCAAATGTGTGGCTGAGGCTAGAAGGTATAAACTTCGGTGCCAAGGTGCTGGAGGCACCACCCCTCCATAACTTGAACCCTGAGAGAAGTGGTCTATATATGTTAGTTGTGAGGTTCCTGATGAGCTGTCCAACCTGGGGATCCAGAGTCATGCTGAAGTCCCCTGCATTATGAAAAATCAGATAATTGTTCCAGAACACTGGAAAGGAAAGTGATTTGGTTTTTATAAACATGAGCTTTGAGGAACAGTAATCTAACCTGGATGTCAAGAGATTACATTCTAAACAGTGGGTGAGCTCAGTGACAGAAGCATGTGTTTAATTATAAACAAACCAGTATTAATATATGGTGACCCTGACTTATTGAGAGCAGAGCAACAGTAGCAAATTTACAACTGTGCCCACTGAAAGAAGGTTCAGTAGGGTAAAACCTTGTAACTTCCTAAAGCATATGAGTCCGTACAAAAAGGCAGCACACCAGATATAACAAACATAACAAATAACCTTTAATATACTAATTAAAATATCAAGACAATATAAAAATACAAATACACAGTAGAATAATACCAGTCAAATATAAACCCAATCCAGGCTGATAATAGTAAATATATAGCACAAATACAAAAGTAAATAAATATAGTACCAAAGGGGAGAGCAAACAAAAGGGAAAAAATAAGCAAAAGCTAAATAAACTCACAAGGATGCAGAGACCAGGTAGAAGATACCCAAAAAGAACCAGCCCCCCAACGTTTCGGCTAAATGCCTTCTACAGGAGGAGCTAGAGCCCTGTTGGAGAAGGTGGGACCTTAAATACTGAAAGTGAAACTAGAAAATGGCGGCCGCCATGTAACGCGATGACGTCACGACGCAAACGCGGTGACGTCATCACGCAACGTGCGTGATGACATCATATGCATAAATTAAAACGGAACCAATGAGAAGTAGAATAACACAGAGCACAATTACACCTCTGAAATGAAAGTGAAAGTAAAAACGGACCATAGTAGAAAACTGTAAACATACATAACCCTAGAATAAAGAAGAAAAAGACTGGACCCAACATAAACTGAACCAATAATAGAGAAAGAGAAAGAAATAGCCATAGAAGACCAGGAGAAGAATAGCATAAAAGAAAAAGAGGCAACAAATGATACATAATTAATAAAAGTTCTAAGAAAAAACAAAATACTGATAAATACACATAAAAAAGTATTATTCTACTGTGTATTTGTATATTGTCTTGATATTTTAATTATTATATTAAAGGTTATTTTTTATGTTTGTTATATCTGGTGTGCTGCCTTTTTGTACAGACTCATTTGCTTGGGTGGTGTGGGACTGCCCTTTGTTGCATGCACCCTAAAATTGTTTATTTACATGTTTTGTTCATTTGTTTCTTGTCCAGTGGTCCTACCTCACTTTATTGTTTAGTTCCTAAAGCACATAACTGAAAAAAATAGAAATGAATGTAATTCCCAGTGGGTCAGCTAGAATCAGAATCTAACCGTACGTTCATGGTGCGAAGTCAGCCATCTATGGAACTGTTTGTTGTTTGGGAAATCACATAGAGCACATTTTGGCAACCGTTTCACATGATATTCGGCTTCTCTGAACCACCAAATCTGGGAAAATACACAGAGATATAGAATCTGTGTTTCCTGAGCCACACTGGGCACATCAGTGGTTGGACTACCTATAATTACATTAATAGTTTGAATTGTGTAAATAGGATTTGGCGTTCTGTTCAATAAAGAGTTGAGTCCACCAACGTCCAGTGTTCATATCTTACAGAATTCCACAAGTAAGAAAACGCAAGAGACGGAAAGTGTACCCTATGATCATGCTTGATTTAAGCTCTTAAGTATCTCAGAGCTACACTTGTGAGTGTGCCAGTTCACCTGTTATTTATTCTATCTTACTGTATTACGGTAGTTTATGTTTTCTGTACTTCTTGCACTAGTTGCCTGTGCCTTATATTTTTAGGTCCTTTGGAGCAAAAGGATCATGTGGGATTGTTTTTTCTTTTTGATGCACTTTTAGTACATTATACATATATTGTGCAAGAATTAAGCTGACAGTAATGTGGTAAAACAACCAGAACGGAGTTTAAGCAAAAACTGCAGCCAAACTCATATAGGGTCTAGATTTGCGGCGCAAGACCTGTATCTGCTTTTCTTGGCTCATACTGGTGATTGAAGGCCAATCAGGGATATCTATGCCTGGGAGCCCGAGGCTCTTGGAGAAATATTATGCTGTACTACAAGATGAAATGGAAATCCCCACCTGTCTGATGGCAGTTGTCACCTGTTTTGAGAGCCCTTCTTGACTGCAGTGTGATCCAGGAGATACCTGACAGCTCTAACAGTTAATGGGTGAATGTGAGTTTATGAATGCAGCAGATAATATCTCTTGGCTCTTAATTTAACTTCTGTATAGGTCTGAGCGCTCTGTGTGCTCGATCAAACTCCAAATAAGTTCCTGGGGGCTTGTTGGGTTTCTTAAGGTAGGTATGATCTCATCAAGACTAACAGTCTTAGGTATGCCCCTCATTGTAATGTTATTTCTCCTAACTCTGTTATCAGAATCTTCAGTGTGCCTATGAAGAAAGAGTGGGTTGTGACTGACCTTGCACCATATTCTGGAGGGAGAGATTTTAAGCTACTATTGCATCTACATCTGTCTCAACTTGTGTGACTCAGGTCCTGCAGGCCTGCCTCCAGTGACTCACTAAGGTGCTGATGCATAACTTCAAAGTCATGTTCCGTGCAAAGCAATTGAAAGCATTGCCTCCACTCTTCCACTAAGGTCACTGATGAGGCATGCAAGTCATCATCGGGTGTGCTATATTCCAGATCAGATCTCTCCTTGGATCAACAAGATCTAAATATTAATGTTGATTCTTTATAATGGTCCTGAATATATTTACATAATGTTATACTAACCCCTCTAAGACGCATGACCATCTTTAACACAGGGCAAAAGGGGCAGTTTCCTAGGGGCCCAGAGCAGCTGCCTTTTTTGCCCCAATGATTCAGCAAAAATGACCCTGTCCTACACAGTGTTGCACGGTATATGTGTGGGACAAACAGCAGCCAGCAGATTCAGCTCTCTCTCTGCTTCCTATTCCTCCTGCTCACCAGTCCCTGCAGCAGAGGGAAGTTAATTCTCTGAAACGTCTTCTGTCTAGAGGGGTTAATTCTCTAAATCTGCTCCTGTCTGCTAATAGAGTGGTTCAGTTTCTGAAACTGCTTTTGTCTGCTAGTAGAGGGATTCATTCTCTTTAATGATCTCTGTCTAGGGGCGTTAATTCTCTGAAACTGCTTTTGTCTGCTATAGAGTGGTAATTCATTGAAACTTCCTCTGTCTGCTAATAGAGGGACTCATCTTTGAAACTGTCTCTGTAGGCTAATAGTGTGGTAAATTTTCTGAAACTACTATCTGCGTAACAAAGGCTATTTGTCGAAGTACTATATACACAGTATATACAGGGATGGCCTTAAGTGTTCTGGCGCCCTGTGTGGGCGGCCCCCTGTCTCTTTCCTCCCCCCGTCTCTTCCTCCCCTATGTATGTGTCTCTCTCCCTTTGTATGTTTGTCCCTTTCCTCTTCCTTGCCACGTTTGTCTCTCCAACTACCCCATACCTGTTCTCTCTCCCCCTCCTTCCCAATATCTGTTCTCTCTCTCTCTCTCTCTCTCTGTTCTCTCTCTCCCTCTCTCTCTGTTCTCTCTCTCCCTCTCTCTGTTCTCTCTCTCCCTCTCTCTGTTCTTTCTCTCTCTCTCTCTCCCTCTCTCTGTTCTCTCTCTCCCTCTCTTTCCTTTCTCTCTCTTATTCTCTCCCTCTCTCTCTGTTCTCTCTCTCCCTCTCTCTCTCTGTTCTCTCTCTCCCTCTCTCTCTCTGTTCTCTCTCTCCCTCTCTCTGTTCTCTCTCTCCCTCTCTCTCCCTCTCTCTGTTCTCTCTCTCCCTCTCCTTTCTCTCTCTTACTCTCTCCCTCTCTCCCTCTCTCTCTGTTCTCTCTCTCTCCCTCTCTGTTCTCTCTCTCTCCCTCTCTCTCTGTTCTCTCTCTCCCTCTCTCTGTTCTCTCTCTCTCTCCCCCTCCCTTCCTTTGTCTCTCTCCTCCTCCCCAGTGCCAGAAGTGACAGCCCTTGCCAGGTATCACAATACTGGGAGATACACAGCAGCCAGTAGTAACAACAGGCACAGGTGCCTATATCCGGATGGTGAGGAGGGGACCAAGTAATGGAGCCAGAGAAGGAGCAGAATCGAATATAACTAGCCAGGTCGGGAGCACAGAGAGCAGGGATGTCAGGAAATAAGCCAAGTCAGGGAGTCCAGAGAGTAGAGTAATCCAAGTACACAAGCCGGGTCGGGAGCCAGAAGCCAGGGGAGTCCAAATTACAAGCAGAGTCAATAATCTAGAGAAAACGATAACAAATGCTGTAGCAAGCTCAGAGCAATACTCAAGCAATTTTGAATAGTGCGCGCTGCCGTTTTAAAGGGCCGTAGCTCCGACCCCATGACGTGTGAGACGCGCGTCCCACTGCCCTTCTCCATAGCGACGCTCTTGAAAGGAACGCCACGGAATTACTGCGGGTGCGCGCTTGCAGCCAGCATCGCGCGCATACCAAACGAGGGACCGGATGGCCGGAGATGCGGGAGACAGAGGATTCTATATGTGTGACCCGCTTAGTACCAGAGCTTAGACGTGATTGGCGACGGGAGGCAGTGCGGACCTGACACACTCTCTCTCCCCCCTCCCTTCCTCTGTTCTCTCTCTCCACCTCCCTTCCTCTGTTCTTTCTCTCTCCCCCCTCCCCTCTCTCTGTTCTCTCTCTCTCTCCCTCCCCACCTCTGTTCTCTCTCTCCCCCTCCCTTCCTCTTTTCTGTCTCTCTCCCCCTCCCTTCCTCTGTTCTGTCTCTCTCCCCCTCCCTTCCTCTGTTCTGTCTCTCTCCCCCTCCCTTCCTCTGTTCTGTCTCTCTCCCCCTCCCTTCCTCTGTTCTGTCTCTCTCCCCCTCCCTTCCTCTGTTCTGTCTCTCCCCCCCTCCCTTCCTCTGTTCTCTTTCTCTCCCCCTTCTTTCCTCTGTTCTCTTTCTCTCCCCCTTCTTTCCTCTGTTCTCTTTCTCTCCCCCTTCTTTCCTCTGTTCTCTTTCTCTCCCCCTTCTTTCCTCTGTTCTCTTTCTCTCCCCCTTCTTTCCTCTGTTCTCTTTCTCTCCCCCTTCTTTCCTCTGTTCTCTTTCTCTCCCCCTTCTTTCCTCTGTTCTCTATCTCTCCCCCTTCCTTCCTCTGTTCTCTATCTCTCTTCCTCCCTTCCTCTGTTCTCTCTCTCCCCCCTCCCTCCCTTCCTCTGTTCTCTCTCTCTCCCCCCTCCCTCCCTTCCTCTGTTCTCTCTCTTCCCCCCTCCCTCCCTTCCTCTGTTCTGTCTCTCTGTCACATCAGTGCCTTGAGCCTTTACTAGCGTTTTTGTACTTCCTATTCTATATCACTGTTGCCGAACTTTGCTACCTGACCTTGCCTGTTTGCCGCCTGTCCTGACCTGTTGCCTGTTTTGACTTCGCCTGAACTCTGCCAGCCTCGACTTATCGCCTGCCTGACTACTCTTTTGCCTGTGTCCCTGTTACCTTCGCTTCGGTCCTGTTACAGCTTCCAGTCCAGTACCTTAGTTTCAGCTTCGATACTCTGGTAGTAGTACAGAGTGCTAAAGACCAGGGGGAACGAAACCTGAGGCTCAACCATAAGGTGGACTTCCTTCAGGCGGAAGAATTCTGTTCTATTACCGGGGTTCGTTGCACTACCTCTATCTCTCTGCAAAGCGGTTCCAACCTCTCTCCTGAACGTGACAGTTATCACAGGCCTTACTATGGAACCCGTAGATTTAGCCCGAGTGTCTTCTAGACAAGACCATCAGGACCAGATCTTGGCTTCCTATTAATCACAGCTCCAGAGTCTAGATCAGAAACTAGACACCGTCACTGAATTACTAAGACCTCTGACGACGGCCCCTCCAGCAGCAGCCCGTTCGGTACCAGCTCCAGAACCATCTGACTTAGGTGCCCATGGAGCTGCTAAACCTCCAAAAATGCCGGTCCCAGATAAATATGCAGGAGCTCCCAAGGAATGTAGAGGGTTTCTCAATCAATGCCTCCTACACTTTCGGACTCAACCTCAGAACTTTGCCTCAAACTCATCTCGGGTGGCCTTCATTATTAATTTACTTAGGGGCGAAGCTCTGGCCTGGGCCTCTTCATTACTCGAAAGAAACTCCCCACTCCTGGATAATGCTGAATCTTTCATTTCAGCATTTCGTGCTGTCTTCGATGCACCCGGTAGACGAGAATCCGCTGAATCTAGTCTCATGGAATTAACCCAGGGTAGGAAGACGGTAGCTCAGTATGCTATAGAATTCAGGACTCTTGCTTATGAGACCGACTGGAACGCAAGTGCACTCAGAGCGGCCTTCAGAAGAGGCCTTAATGACTCCCTTAAAGATGCTCTCACGTACCGTGACTTACCAGATGATCTAGAAAGCTTAATTGCACTCTGCTTAAGACTTGATGCTCGTAATCAAGAAAGGCGTAATGAGAGAGAGAGAGAGAGATCGGGACAGGAACCCCAGGTTTTTCAAACTTCAGCCCACCTATTTCCCTCAGAATCCCAGTCAAGAAACCTCTAGCCCTCCAGCAGAACCTATGGAGATTGGGCCCGTGTTATGCTTGTCTGAGTAGGAAAAACAAAGGAGGAGGTCCAAGGGTCTGTGTTTATATTGTGGTCAAAAAGGACACATAGCCCGGTACTGTCCTCAGAAACAGGGACTTCCGTGCTTAGTGGAAAAAGGGGGCAATCCACTGAGCATTTCTGTCCTTATGCCTCCTTCTCATCCCAGAATGTTAATACCAATCACGCTCCGGTGGAAAGGTCACCAAGTGACCACACAAGCCTTCATTGATTCTGGAGCTGCTGGAAATTGTATTGACAAGAATTGGGCTATCCAACAAGGGATTCTCTTCACTTACAAAAAACAAAGTAGTCCCATTGCTTCCTTAGACGGCTATCCGCTTGGTACTGGATTCATTTCTGAAGAGTCTATTTTATTAGAAGCTAAGATTGGGATATTCCACTCTGAGGAGATCACCTTTGACGCCCTATGTAGTCCTCTTCTTCCAGTCATATTGGGTATGCCATGGCTACAGAAACACAACCCCATCATCGATTGGTCTCAAGGTGAGATCACTGCCTGGAGTGATCATTGCAAGAATACGTGTTGTCATCAGCCTATCAAGGTCTACTCGGTTCTTGAACTTACCCCTGAAGATCCTCGATCTATAGTTCCTGCTCATTATTGGGAATTTCTAGATGTCTTTTCTAAACAACGTGCTGAAACTCTCCCTCCTCATAGAAGCTATGATTGTGCTATCGAACTCTTGCCCGGCACTTCGCCTCCTTCTGGACGTACTTATCCCCTCTCTGAACCAGAAAATCAAGCATTAGCACAATACATTGTCGAAAGCCTTAAAAGGGGCTTTATAAGACCATCCTCCTCTCCTGCGGGGGCAGGGTTTTTCTGCGTAGCTAAAAAGGAAGGCTTACTCAGACCATGTATCGACTATCGAGGATTAAACAAAATCACTGTAAAAAATAAATACCCTCTACCTTTGATATCTGAATTACATGATCAATTCAGGGAAGCTACGGTGTTTACCAAATTAGACCTGCGTGGGGCATACAATCTCATCCGTATCCGCGAGAATGACGAATGGAAGACGGCATTCAATACCAGATATGGCCACTACGAATACTTAGTGATGCCCTTCGGCCTATGTAACGCCCCCGCAGTGTTTCAGAATTTCATGAATGATATCTTCCGTGATATGTTATTGTCCCATGTCATGATATACTTGGACGATATTCTAATCTACTCCCGAGATATCCAAGAACACAGGATTCAAGTAAGACAAGTACTCCAACGCTTGAGAGAACATACGTTATTCGCCAAAGCTGAGAAATGTGAATTTGAAAAGAATAAAATCAAGTTTCTGGGCTACATCATTACAGAAAACGGCCTCGAGATGGACCCTGACAAAGTTCATAGAAACATAGAAACATAGAATGTGTCGGCAGATAAGAACCATTCGGTCCATCTAGTCTGCCCAATTCTTTTTTTGGAGTACTTTTATTAGTCCCCCGTTCCCGGTCTTATAGCTAGGATAGCCTTGTGTCTATCCCACGCATGCTTAAAATCCTTGACTGTGTTTACCTCTACCACTTCTGCTGGCAGGCTATTCCATACATCCACTACCCTCTCAGTAAAGTAATACTTCCTGATATTACTTTTAAATCGTTGCCCCTCTAATTTAAGACTATGTCCTCTAGTTGTGGTAGTTTTTCTTCTTTTAAATATACTCTCTTCCTTTACTGTGTTGATTCCCTTTATGTATTTAAATGTTTCTATCATATCCCCCCTGTTACGTCTTTCTTCCAAGCTATACATGTTAAGATGCTTTAACCTTTCCTGGTAAGTTCGGGCTATCGAAGACTGGCCACCGCCCACCAACCTAGAAGGCATCCAACGCTTTTTAGGGTTCGCCAACTACTACAGAAAATTTATCAGAGACTTCTCTAAAATAGTATCACCCATAACAGCGCTCACCAGAAAAGGTGCTAATCCTAAGACCTGGCCTCTCCAAGCCACCCAAGCCTTCAAAAAACTCAAAAAAGCTTTTATTACAGCTCCTATACTTCATCGCCCAGATCCTAAATTACCTTTTATTTTGGAGGTTGATGCATCAGAATTCGTGCTGGAGCTATTTTGTCACAGAGAGATCAAACAACCAATCGTTGCTCTTATTTTTCTAAAATGTTCACATCTGCTGAATGTAATTACGATGTCGGTAATAGGAAACTACTAGCCATTAAAATGGCCCTGGAAGAATGGAGACATTTATTGGAAGGCACAATTATTCCTATTACCATTCTGACCGACCACAAGAATCTCCTTTACATTGAGAAGGCTAAAAGACTTAATCCCCGACAGGCCAGATGGGCATTATTTTTTACCCGATTCAATTTCGTACTGACCTACCGTCCCGGCTCCAAAAATAAAAAAGCAGATTCCTTGTCACGAATACATGAACGTGCTACCTACATTCCTAAAGAGGACACGATTCTCCCTTCCACTCAGATCATTGCGGTAGTCTCTCCAGTACTGTTACAACGGATTTCCAGAACTCAATATCCTAGACCGAAGGGCCTGCGATGCCCCCCTGGCCGTTATTTTGTCCAACCTAGATTCAGAACGGCTGTACTGTCCTGGGCGCATGACTCTCCCATCGCCGGACATAGGGGAGTCGCCAACACTAAATTTCTTCTCCATAGATATTTTTGGTGGCCTACCCTCTCCCGTGATGCCCGTGATTACGTTACTGCTTGTGCTAAATGTGCTCGATGTAAGACACTCAGAACCAAGCCCTATGGTTTCTTATGTCCATTGCCTGTTCCTAAAAAACCCTGGTCCCATATAGCTATGGATTTCATTACCGACCTCCCGCCGTCTCGGGGTAATACTACTATCCTCGTAGTTGTGGATCTCTTTTCTAAATTGTCCCACTTCATTGCGTTGAAGAAATTACCCTCCGCAGCTACCCTTGCTCAAGTCTTTTTGAAAGAGGTAGTGCGGATCCACGGGGTTCCTCAATCCATTGTCTCTGATCGTGGTACTCAATTTGTCTCTAGATTTTGGAGAACACTTTGTCGGCTGCTTGGTATTTCTCTGAAATTCTCCTCTGCGTACCATCCCCAAACCAATGGACAAACAGAGAACGAACCAGGTTTTGAAGCAATATCTTAGGTCTTATGTTGACAACGACTAGTCTGATTGGGTTGATTTTTTATACCTTGCGGAACTCTCTTACAATTGTGCATATCATAGTTCCTTGAAAATGTCACCCTTCCGTGCCATGTACGGAGTTGAGCCCTCCCTTTGGCCTCTGGAACCTAGTCCATCGAACATCCCGGCCGCGGACCACGCTATTGCTCATCTCAATTCTCATTGGACTGCCTTATCCAGACAATTGCTTGCTGTGAAGCAAACACAGAAATCCTTTGCCGATAGGAAGAGGTCTCGTATTTCCTCTTTCAAGCCTGGTGATTTGGTTTGGTTGTCCACTAAGAATCTCCATCTTCGACAATCCTCCTATACTCTCGGTCCTAAATATATTGGACCTTATAAGATTCGCTCTTGTGTCAACGATGTCTCGTATTCGCTTGAACTGCCTCCTTCCATGCGCATCCATGATACCTTCCATGTCTCCTTGCTTAAACCTGTGGTTTCTAATCAATTCTCCCCTCCTGTTCGTCCTCCTGATCCTGTTCTGGTGCAAGGTCAAGAAGAATATTTGGTGTCCTCTATCCTCGATTCTAGACATTACAGGGGTCGTTTGCAGTATCTTGTTCACTGGCAGGGTTATGGCCCTGAAGAGAGATCATGGGTTGATTCTACTGATGTCCATGCTCCTTCTAGGGTGCGCTCTTTTCATGCTCGTTTTCCTGATAAACCGGGTTCCGGGCGCCCGTACTGCGCCTGTCGGGAGGGGGGTAGTGTCACATCAGGGCCTTGAGCCTTTACTAGCATTTTTGTACTTCCTATTCTATATCACTGTTGCCGAACTTTGCTACCTGACCTTGCCTGTCCTGACCTGTTGCCTGTTTTGACTTCGCCTGAACTCTGCCAGCCTCGACTTATCGCCTGCCTGACTACTCTTTTGCCTGTGTCCCTGTCACCTTCGCTTCGGTCCTGTTACAGCTTCCAGTCCAGTACCTTAGTTTCAGCTTCGATACTCTGGTAGTAGTACAGAGTGCTAAAGACCAGGGGGAACGAAACCTGAGGCTCAACCATAAGGTGGACCTCCTTCAGGCGGAAGAATTCTGTTCTATTACCGGGGTTCGTTGCACTACCTCTATCTCTCTGCAAAGCGGTTCCAACCTCGCTCCTGAACGTGACACTCTCTCCCCCTCCCTTGCTCTGTTCTGTCTCTCTCCCCCCCCCTTGCTCTGTCTCTCTCCCCCCCCTTCCTCTGTTCTGTCTCTCTCCCCCCCCCTTCCTCTGTTCTGTCTCTCTCCCCCTCCCTTGCTCTGTTCTGTCTCTCCCCCCCCCCTTCCTCTGTTCTGTCTCTCTCCCCCCATTCCTCTGTTCTGTCTCCCGCCTCCTGTTCTGTCTCTCTCCCCCCCCCTTCCCCCTGTTCTGTCTCTCTCCCCCCCTTCCCCCTGTTCTGTCTCTCTCCCCCCCTTCCCCCTGTTCTGTCTCTCTCCCCCCCTTCCCCCTGTTCTGTCTCTCTTCCCTCCTACCCTTCCTCGTACTGCAAAAGTGGAGTAACATCTGTTTCACGGGGAGCCACGGGCAGCACGAGAAATCCATCATGGATCCAGCAGAGCTTGCCAAGCAGAGGGCTGGTGAGGGGGGATCTGTTTTTTTTTTTTTCGGGCGAGTGCCCCCTGGGGTGTTACGCCCTGTGTGCTCGCACTCGTTGCACACCCCTAAGGCCGGCCCTGAGTATATACTCAATGGACAGATTACATACATTTTTAATAGAAAAGAACTCAAAGCAAATGATAACAAAATGTTTAGAACTAATTAAGTTGACAAAAAAGAAGTGAAGATACCAAGACTGGAGAAATGGCAGAAAGATTTAAATATCATAATTCAAAGAAAAGACTGGATTATCTATTTAAGGGAAGTGTACTGAGAAGTTCATTGCTTGAATTTAGCAGACACTCACTACAAGGTTCTGAACAGATTATATTTGGTAGCCAGCAGATTAACAAGAATGTTTCCAGAAAGTGCTGGAAATGTGGGGTGGAGGTAGGGAATTATAAACATATCTGGTGGGAGTATGGTCCAATTCGATTAGTCTGGGAAGGAATGAAGAATAACATCAAAATTTTAAGTAATTTGGACATGGAACTAACACCAGAAACATTCTTGATACATATAGGATTTCAAAACATACCAAGACAAAAAAAATCCTTAATAGTACACATTTTGGTAGCACCATAATATATAAGTATATAATAGCAAAGCAATGGGCATCGACTATATCTCCCACACGGGGACAGGTGAGGTCACAGGTCATGTTCCAGTTAAGAATGGAGAGGGGCATTACAACTCAAGGTAAAATCAGAAATAGTAAAACGGAGGAATTAGAAATGTGGTGGGAAAAACATGGCAGAAATAACATGTAGTCATATATTCTTATCTGAGGAGTTCTTGACTAAAAGTTAAAGATGAACTTATGAGGCATTTCATAATCATGACAGAGTGTCTATTTCATGGATATATTTGAGGTGTGTATTAGCATGTGTATATAATTATTATATATTTTTTATAAAAAAATGTCTATCTTTGTGTATATGGGTGCGGACCCAAACAGTGTTCTCCTTCTGTAGCTATGACTTGTAAGACTGGCTCGTAGATTTAAATAAAAATGTGTCACTTTGTGAGCTCTTCATTGGTGTTGTTTCTCAAGGGCCCACAATTGCTGATTCACATAAATTAGCACTCAACAGCATGAGGATTTCCCCAAAAGCAGAATATTAAATGGATGTATATTTTTGTAAATATATGCTATTTCCTGTAAATGGCACTTTTTATTTATTTTTTTAATTTACCACCAATGCTGACATCTTCTCTTTTGATGAATACCAGGATATCAAGGACTTTTCAAAATGTGTAATGTAATAATGGATTTACAATGACTAATTTCAAGTAATTTCAGACGCAAAAAGACAAACAATTTGTTAGCTAATAATAATAATACAATTTTTACAGTACTTTTACACTCAGTTCTGTATGGTTCTTACCCAAGGTCTTAGAAAATTGTAGCTCTTCTTTCAATTAGTCCTTAATTGTGGTCAGTGCTGTTCAAACTATTCCAGCAGTTAGCTTAAGTTGCACTTCAGACACACTGTTAACAACATCTGATACAATTTTCCTGACTCAAATGCTTTTTGAAGTATACTTGGTAAGTCATGATCACATGGCTATTTGATACTAAATAAAGTGGAGAATCATGTGACTCTTCTGGTGGAGAGCCATGAATGGTCCTTCATAGATAAGATTCCAGAGAGACATGTTTTCATCTGAGAGACCAGGCAACATCTTAGACTTACTGAATGCATACTTTCCAGACACGTTGGAATGATGATAATTAACAATCAGTTCCGCAAACAGTTGAGCATTATTTCAGAACATCCTTTGTTAGATCCACATAGCAGACTGTCTCAGGTCAGGGTTTCATTCTTGCTTATTCATAAAACAATAATAGGCAAATATTTGCATTGAAAACTGAAAGTTAGAGTATTATTTTTTATTCACAAACAATATCAAGAAAGAAAAGAATGTGTTCAGAAGATTTCTAATTTATATAGTTATCACAAACAACTAAAGATGGATGTTAAGTCAGAAGTTTAATTGTACCATTTACCTCTCGGAATCTTAACTATGGCCTAAATAATTATTAAGCTTAGGTGCAATCTACCTAAGACAGTGTTAATGACACATAGTTCTGCCTTCCATATACCAAACTGATGGAGGAGAAGGCAGAACTATTTAAGTATAAACAAAGAATGAAAGACACATACATATATTGTTTTACACTTTAAAATATCTTATTCAGTGAAAGGATATTTCACAGGTTCTGAAGGGAAAAAGGTGAAAGAAATTGTTTAACTTAACTAATGTATATTCATGTGGAAGTGCATCTGTATAGTATCATACATATGTATTTGCAATGGAAGACCAAAAGAAAAGCAATGTATGCATCAATAGTGTAATTTTACCTGTGGATGGCATCTTGTGAATTAATCTTGCAGTGACTTGAAAGATCTGTAACAAGTAAAAAAACACAAAAATGTGTGCAATAAAAAAAACTGTCATAAATCCACAGTGAAAAAATGTTGTCAAGGAATGAAACTTTGAATACGAGGAAAATGTTTGTTTTTATTTGGGGATTAAAGCTAAAGACTATCTTGGATATTCCTTACAAGGAGGTGGTCTGGCGACTTTGAGAGGACATTAAGACTAGGAGTCTAAGACTGAAATAGGTATAGAATTAGTTTTTTTTTTTTTTTCCTTTTTATTACCAAAAATACAATATACAAGTTAGATAAAATTGCACAACATAAATATTTGACATCACATATAGACAATACGTTAACCTGATTCTAGGACAATATGTTAGGATGTTATAACTTGAACTTAAGAAAATGAAAATGAAGCATATTGTTGAAACAAATCTATGTATATATGGTTCTTTTGCCCTTAAATCTGGAACGTCAAAGATATAGTTACACAAACATTTAACAATAACTGAGAGATGGTCCATCAACCCTGAGTGGGGCCCGGGTGAGCAGGGGGACGGGGGAGGGAGAGGTCTATTTTTTTTTTTTTTATTATTAGGTTTCTTACCCTTACGGAATCTAAGAGTCACAAATACGATCGTCCTGGGGGAGACTCATCCCGAGGAAGAGTTTACCACTCTAAGACTAGTTTCTAGAGAACAAAGGTTGGCATCCCTTTCTTAGTAACCAATCCTGCATTGGGGACCATTGAGCCTCAAATCTCTGGTTATTCCCAGATTGAAATGAGAAACCTCTCTCCATGTTATATTGATATATTAATTGTGTGAGGACTTGCAGCCATGTTGGGGAAAACTGTTGCAACCAATTCCTTGATAACACTATTTTTGTGGCCATTAGTATCTGTAATATTAAATTATTTTTCTTTTTTGTGAATTCAGTTAAATTGAAGTGCATAAGTGCTATTAATGGGTCAGCCTCAAGAGATTGGCCCCAGAGTTCAGATAATATCAAGAATATTTTAATTATCAAGCAGTCCCACCAGATATGTCTTGAGCTACCCTCTACCTGGTTACATCTCCAGCATAGTTTCGAGGTGGCCGGATAAATTTTTTTCAGGATTTTTGGAACCATATGCCATTGATGTAATATTTTATAATGTAATTCAATTATGTTCAGGCAATGGAAAGATTTTTTCATTTACATTATTGAGTTGTACCAGCAATCTATATGCTTTGTTTGTCCCATGTCGCTTTCCCAGTTTATCCAGGCCTTTGGTTTCTTCTTCTCTTCAATGAGGTCAACCACCTTGAAACAGCCAGTTGTGCCTTTATGTTTCTTATTTGGGTTAAAACGATCTATTATTTTTTTAATTTTAGGATCTTCATTATTTTTAAATAAATGCAATAAAAAATAATTTTTCAAATGCAGATAGGTAAAGGTCTCTTTGGGAGAGAGACCAATCTCTATCTGCAACTGGGCAAAGCTTTTAATTTTATTTCCCTCCATTAAATCAGTTAATTTAATCGGGCTCTGTTTTTCCCATTTTGCTAAACTGAGATCCCTTACATTTAACTCAATTGTTTTTATCGGGCTGTACAGTGGTATTTTTTCCCCCATTTTTTTTGTTCTCCTAAATATATACCAATCATCCAAAAGATCTCTCAAATAAAAATATTGAATCTTGGTTAATAATTGGTTACTTTCCCTAGCATTCAGCCATAGGGCTGTAGAGGGATCATACGGCTTCAGCAGGGCAGACTCAATATGGAACCAAGCTTCTTCCTTACTCGTGGGGTCCTGCCATCTCTGCAGATGGAACAAACAACTGGCCATATAGTATTTGCTCACGTCTGGGACAGCTAGGCCTCCTTTCTTTGGTTGTTTCATAATATGAGATTTAGAAATTCTTGGTCTTTTGTTATCCCACACATACTTCATAAATAATCTCTGGACCTGTTTTAATTGAAATTGTGAGACTGATAGTGGAACCATTCTTAACAAGTAGAACCATTTTGGTAATAAATATGATTTGATGACATTTACCCTGCACAGCCAAGAGATACCGATATTTTTCCAATCATTTAATAACTTCCCGCTTGAATATTTATACAATTGTTTCCAATTTTTGGACACAATGTCCCTAATATCTGATGATATAAAAACACCCAGATATTCGAAACCCATTGGCGACCATGCAAAGGGAAAATCTTGAGACAGAGTATCTATCAATTTTTTATTCATATTAATTGGCATGATTTGAGATTTGCCCATGTTTAATTTATAATTTGAGAGTTTCCCATATATTTTTAATTCTTTCATTAGGGCAACCAATGAGTTTGTAGTATCTGTTAATGTGAGTATAATATCATCGGCATATATCTTGTATTCCCTTTGATCAAGCTCTATGCCTTTGATACCATCATTATCTCTTATTCTTGAGTATTTCAAGCGTCAGAATATACAATATTGGAGCTAAAGGACATCCCTGCCTTGTTCCATTTTTTATTTTAAACCAGTCTGCAGAGATGCCAGGACCCACTGTTTTGGCCGTGGGGCAACAATATAATGCCATAATAGCTGATTTTATATGACCTACCAATCCGAACCTATCAAGAGTGCGGCTCATGAATCCCCAGCTGACCCTGTCAAAAGCCTTCTCGGCATCAAGTGACAGGGCCACCTGGGGAGTCGTCCCCCCCCCACTCCCGCTAGGCCAATAAGACCAATCAATCATCTTGTGGAGCTGACCGCTGAACGTCCCTGAACAAATACAACCTGGTCCTGATTAATCAAAGTTGGAATGATTTGTTTTAATCGATTTGCTAAAACTGATGAATAAAGTTTTATGTCAGTGTTGATTAACCCCTTCGTGACAGATGAGGTGCCAGGCACGTCACGACAAATCGAGGACTTGCCGACAGGTGACGTGCCTGGCACATCATGCACTTAACAGAGTGAAGAAAGCGACCAGCTGGGTGCAGGCTGTAAAAATTTCAAGTTGGAAAACCAAAAACTGCACCTCCCAAATTTGGCATTTTAGCCCCCAAACAACCCAATAAACCTATGCATGGGTGGTATCCCTGTACTCAGGAGAAATAGTAGAATCTATTTAGCAGTTTTTTTCATTCGCTTTTGTCGATGAGGAGAAGATGTTTCAAATAAAAGTCAGTAAATTTGTGTTTTTTGTTTTTTACCATATTTTATTATTTTTCTTATATAATATTATAAGATATGATCAAAATTATGGCATCCAAAGAAAGCCCTTTTTTTTCCGATAAAAACAATATATAATATGTGTGGGTACAGCAAATGAAAAAAGAAGAAAATTACAACTAAACAAAAACAACACAGAAATGTTAAAATAGCCATTGTCCAGAATGGACAAAAATGTTTCAAAGGCTCTGTCCTGAAGGGGTTAAAGAGATTGGCATATAGTTGGCCAGATTTGTGCTATCTTTAGTTGCTTTTAAGATTGGAGAAATAGTGGCTTGAAGAAGTTCCTGTGGGGCCCTAACCAGTATCCTGATTTCGTTGAATGTTTCCGCTAAACGCTGTGATAGTATTAGTTTAAAGTAGAAATAGATATAGAATTAGGTTCATTTGGAGTTTCCAGAAGGAGCTAGTCTCCAGTCTTAATTACATGCATGTGATTTGAATATTGTATTTTAATCAATCTATTTTTAATTCTAAAAATTACATATTTGGTTTGCAAGATACAATATGAGGTAATCTACACCAGGGCTTTACAAATATTGGTAGTTTAGGAGCCAGATAGACCAACCCAGGAGTCAGTCTAGTTATATTTTGAAACCAAGGAAATGGTAAATCCATAATGCTCTATTGCAGAAAAAAAGAATCCAGAAGGTTAGGCCAGGGAGCCACAGGATCTCCTGGGATTTTAAAAGTCTTGCTCTATACTATATAAGGTGGAGCAAGTAGCCCAGCATGTGTTTAAAAATAATGACTCGTTTCTTAAAGGCATGTGTCAATACGCCAAAGTCATATTAGGCATCAGAGTTAGGATTAGTTTTAAGGGTTATAGTAAAACTAAGGGAACATTAGAGCAGGGCTCGACAAAACCCGGAGCCAGGTCACCATGGCGACTAGAAAATTAGACCTGGCACCCGGGAAGGGTCATCCCCGCTAAACATTGGAGCACAAGGGTTTACAGATCCTGTTACGTCTTCACAGACCTGCTCAGCTGAAAAACATTTATTGGAATAGAACTGTTTAGGATGGAACATGTTAGAAATGAACCAGTAGTTTTGTGTCACTACTGAAAGGACCACTATAGTTTGGAAGCAATTAACTAATAAATGCATATTAAAGCTGACCTGTAATAAAAGTTACTGAAAATTGTGATGGTCAATGATGTTCTTTGGACCTTCACAGACATGGACACTGGTGTCTCTGAGCATGTACTACTATTTAAAGGACAACTCTCAGCAAAAAATCTAGTTATGTTAAATTGAAAAATTGTGTAGGCATCTTAAAAGGAAATGCTTGTATACCCGAATAGTACCCGAATGAGCCCTCTTTGCTTGTATAGCTCTATCACAGGGCAGACATGTTGTTTAGCATCTTGGTTCAGATAGGTCAGATGAAGCAAGATCTGATCTATCTGACCCAAGATGTCTGCCACCTAGTAGTACTACAGAATTGAAGAAGACTCAATAATGTTCTTTACTTGAAATATTTCATTCAAGTATTTCTAGTACAAATGCCTACATTTGATGCAATCTTTCAATTAAATATAACTTAATTTTTTGTCAACAGTTGTCTTTTAAGTTCCAAGTATTCAAAATATTTATTAAAGATATAATTTTATGATGGGTGGAAATTTTTGCTTGGGGCTCTTAACGTTATTTTTACTAAAGGCATGGTCTATATGGGCAGTAAGGTTACCTACAAAAAGGAAACAAGGAAATGGCCTATATTTGCTGGTCCGGGCATAGACTTACATTCATAAGTGGCGTATAAGTACACATAAACTTTCATTGTTGACAGAGTAGATTGGTTCCCATCTGATGCCGCATTTAACGTTTGTTTCTGCACATTATTAATATTTCCCAGTTCACATTCCAGATCACCTCATACATTTTGTTAGCCTCTAAATTCAAAATGGCGGGCAAAGCACAACCACTGTCCTTTTCTTGTGAGTCAATGTTAGTGACACAGTGATTAATTTCCAGCGTTCTGAGATAAAGCTTAGATCATGAGGCCTAACATTTTCTTAAATGAGCACTCTTTTACAATGTGTTGGTCTTTGAACAATAACATGTTCTCTTTTAATACTTGACCTGTAAAGACCAGATATTAATATACTATTTTATTTCTTGCTGCAACATCTATTTGCAAAAAAAATCTTTTTTTTTTTTTTCAAAGAACCTTAGGAAACATTTTGAAAAGAAGAAAATAGATTTATTTGAAAGGCATTGTGAGGTACATCCTATTCATTTTTCTACTGTTGCTAGGGGACAGCATTCGTTCAGAACAAAGGCCTTTTATCTGAAGAAATATTTTAGTAATCTGTTTTATATCAATATAGACTGCAACAGACAAATACACATGGTGCATCAGATATCTAACATCTTACAAATACCTTAGTATTACATGTCGTTCAATTTTCAACAAATAGTTATTTTCAGTATATTACCTAATTACATAATTTTGTACACATTTTATGGTTGATCCTTGCTCAATTACTGGGTTTGTAACAGCTGAGAAGAATAATGTATTACAAAATTAAAGTCATTTCAAAAGCAGTTAAAAGCAGCACACAATAAACATAGAAGAATACATGAGCATTTCTACTTTTACAGGCAGAATTAATGTCTTAAACAGTTCATAAATGTTATGCTGATATGAAATTCATATGCTAGTTTAGGTGTAAAGAGTCTATGTGAAACATAAATACATATTTTAACACAAAAGGGAACAAGTTAACTACAAATATCAAGGATAGGTAGCTGACCTGGAAACCTTCTTCAACTTGCATATGTTGAACTTGTAGTCCATTTGTAAACTCAGTTTTAGTGAATAACCCCCAATGGTTTTAGTGAAATGCCCCCACACTTTTATTGGTTCGGCCCATACCTGACAAGTGTCCCTTTTTAGGAGGAGTCCTTATTTTGCTCCCAAATCCCATAGTCCCCTTTGCTGTGTAAAATGTATCACAGAGCTCCAGAGCAATAAAAACTCACAATAAAGTGTTTTACAACTGCTGTAAATGTTAATTTGTGTCAGTAAAATACTTTATTATTATTATAAATGACTTATTAACTTACATTAATAGTTATCAAATGGCCATAAAGTCAGTGGCGTCCTGAGGGGGGTGCGGGGGGTATGGACCACACCGGGTGACACCTCCAGCGGGGGTGACATCGGTGCTGCCGGAACCCCCCACACTGCGCTGCTTAATTTAAAAAAAAAAATCTGACAGCCACATCTGCTGGATGCAGCCGCCGGAAGAAAAAAAAAAAATCACAGCAACCGGATGTGACGTTACGTGTGAGGGAAGACTGCACGGAGGAGGCGTCCGTCCGTGGACACGGAGCAGCAGCCATTCGGTAAGTACCAGGGAAGGGGGGAGGAGGGTGGTAGAAAACGAGCACTTTAATTGCACAATATTCCTGGGCTCTGACTGGCACAATATTCCTGGGCTCTGACTGGCACAATATTCCTGGGCTCTGACTGGCACACTATTTTTGGGCCCTGAGTGGCACAATATTCCTGGTATCTGACTGGCACAATATTCCTGGTATCTGACTGGCACACTATTACTGGGCTCTGACCGGCACACTATTACTGGGCTCTGACCGGCACACTATTACTGGGCTCTGACCGGCACACTATTACTGGGCTCTGACCGGCACACTATTACTGGGCTCTGACCGGCACACTATTTTTGGGCTCTGAGTGGCACACTATTTTTGGGCTCTGAGTGGCACACTATTTTTGGGCTCTGACCGGCACACTATTACTGGGCTCTGACCGGCACACTATTTTTGGGCTCTGAGTGGCACACTATTTTTGGGCTCTGAGTGGCACACTATTTTTGGGCTCTGAGTGGCACACTATTTTTGGGCTCTGAGTGGCACACTATTTTTGGGCTCTGAGTGGCACAATATTCCTGGTATCTGACTGGCACAATATTCCTGGTATCTATAATTGTCACCTCGTGGGGCTCCTGTGTGTTGCATAATTAATGGCGGTCCCATGTGTGCATAATTATGGGGCGCTTGTGTGTGGCATATTTATCGGGCCCCATGTGTGGCATAATTAAGGGAGTCTTTTGTGTGGCATAATTATGGGGCACCTGTGTGTGTGTGTGTGTGTGTGTGTGGCATAAATAGTGGGGCTCTGGTGTGGCATAATTTATGGGGCTCTGGTGTGGCATAATTTATTGGGCTCCTGTGTGTGGCATAGTTATGGGGCTCCTGTGTGTGGCATAGTTAATATGCCATCTAACTGGCATGACTAAAGAATCTGTTTGGTATTGGAGGAAATCCAGGGGGGTGACACTGAGTTTCCGCACCGGGTGACACCAACCCTAGTGACGCCCCTGCATAAAGTCACTGATAAAGTCCTTGCAATGCCTGCCCAAACCTACAACTTCAGCCACTCCCACTCATATATGGGTGTCCGTCTTTGGCCATTTGAAATGTTGGGCGGTATGGTTCAATCTAAGTGGGCACAAGTTTCTGACATTGAATGTTGACTTTTCCTACATTCCTGTTGAAATTGATCAAGACAAACCACTTAAAAAGACTGTCATGTGTGACAACATCTGCTGGTAATTCGGCTTGCAAATGAGATGTTTAGGAGTTATATTAATGTAAAGTATACTTATCCTTTTCCAGTCCACCTGCTGCATGGGCTGCAAGAAATTGGAGGGTGTGCCTGTGAATTCACCCAGCATGCCGTGCAATAGGCCCCTACTTAATGCATGCAAAAAGCTGTTCACTAATTTCTACTGTTGGCCAATAAAAATAAACTCAACATTATCATTTAAGCAACTTAACAAAAAAAACAAAAAGATTAAAATATGTCTGAGTAAACTGGTGAAGATTTATTCACAGTAACTGGATGCAACTTACAAATTGCTGCTTACAAATTGTATATACTCCCACTGGTTTGCACCTCCCATTGGATGCCCACTTTCAATTCTTTTAATACACACTTGCCATAATAAGATTTTGAAATGTTTATGCCAAAATATCTGGTCAAATACTTTTTAAAGTTTGATTTTTGAAATGTAGTCACAAATTGATTGCAATGGCTACCTTCTCCTCTTAAAGTGGATCTGTCATAAACACAACTGATTGCATCATTAAAGCACATTGTGTACATTCAAATTAACATAATAGGAGGATCCTTGTTTGCAGTTAGCACGGTCCTCTGGGGTAAAAACATGCACAGTCGTTTGAAGTAACGTAAATCCAGGCACTTTATTGTTGTATTTCCCCACAGAGACAGCAGAAAAATGAAAGAAACCAAATCATAACGCAAATCCCTGTAAACAAAAACCTATCTCGTCTGAGCACTTACTAACATCAAATTCCAATCTCTCAAGGTTTAAACTATAACAAAACAATACTGGTTTCACCAACCTAGTGTCAACTCTCTGCACTCCAGGTCTCAGTCAGCCTGTTGCTTTCAGCCCCCCAAGAGAGAAAACAAAAAAATCTCTCTCCTTTTACCTGCCTAGCAGGGAGGGGTTTTATTCCCACTGCTGCAGCTGATTAGTGGGTTGGAGACAGTCCAAAACCCTGGCCTGGAACTATGTCTCCCAAGAAAACAATAAACAGTAGAGTGGAGCACTGGCCCACCCTGCTCTCCAAATGCTCCATCCCAGGGGCCCATAACTAAACATTAATTCAAGTTATGTACACACACACATACTCCCCCTGGGGTTAAATATCATATGCCTCTCTGAGCAATGTAGTGCGAATATAAACTCCCTCCCAAATCACCCCATTCACCTTATCACAATATACATATATATATATATATATATATATATATATATATATATACCGTATTTGCTCGATTATAAGACGACCCTGATTATAAGACGACCCCCCAAACTTTGGATATTCCTTTAGGAAAAAAACTAAAAGCCTGAATAAAAGACTACCCTATAGGAAAAAAGTTAAACTTGTATATATTCACATGTAAATTGCTTTTTTAATAAAAAATTGCTTGTATTACATTGATTGATGTTTTTTGGCATTGATTATGTGGGATGTATTAATACTTTTATTAAGTATTAAAATGGTGCCGTGTTTTCATTAACCATTATAAAAAAAACAGTAGCAAACTTTTAAAATCATGTACACCTCTGGCTTCACTGCTGACAGTTCAGTGCGTCATATTCTGCATTATATGTGACATTAAAAAGTTGGACAACAGTGTCATTCAGTTATTTTAGAATCTAAACCTGAAAATGACAGTATTAACAGGACACTGAATGCACCACTGGTGACTAATCAAATAACAAGTAGATTGCATAAAAACATTTCACCAACTTGGTCAATTATTGTTCGAAACAAATGCACTGCCACCTAAACCACTGACCACTATTACCCCACTATTACCCCATGCAGAATTAGTTTATTACTCGTAAAAATTCTCCTCAAAAAACATCCAGACTGCTTAACTTAGATGTTGTTGTACAGGTTTGGGCAATAATTAAGAATTGACCCCCTAACAAGGCAAGTTAAGGGTAGGGGAGGCTGGCCAGATAAGGGGGTAAATCAATTTTTATTTTATTTATTTTATATGTTGCCTGGGGATCTTGAGCATGCCCCTGGGCTGGGGTTGTCACTTATTGGCGAGATTATTCTTTATTTAGGGGGGATTATTTAGATTCCTATTTTTTGTTTATTACCCTTCCTTTTACTTTCCTTCTCTTTTTTTCAAGAAATACTTAACAACATTAACCAGAACCCTCTGAGGACGCTTGATGGCGAAACGTATCAGGGTTCTAGTTCTTTACCAACAGAGTTAGATTAGTTTTTTTAATTTGGTGTAAACATTTTTTATATATATATATATATATGTGTGTGATATGTTTACGTTTTTATCATTTGATTTATTAAGATTACGTGCTTGTTTTTGCACCAGTTTCTACCGTCTATCCTTTTTTTAGCACTTATACCACCACATCTAGATAGTATCCTCCTGCTTGAGTTCTGGTAACAACTCATATTGGTATTTCTTCATACTGCTCCAACTCTTATTTGTTTTTTTCGACTCATTTCTCTTTCCCCCTTCTCCCTTTGCTTTTGGCGCATGTTTCATCCACCTTTCTACAACAACGTTAGGTTGGCATTTGAAGTACTGATCAGTATTGTCATGCCAAAGAGAGCAACAATGCAATCGGAATAGAGCCCTTACATTGTCCTTCGTTTAGCAATTTCTATGTAGTTATATTATAAATGTTTCTTGCTTTGCATGTATGCACATAATATTTAGAATTCAGAAAAGCTGTGAATCATGGTACAAGTGGTCCTTGGTGTCAAGTCTCTAAACAAGTTCTCCGTCATCTTATAGTGATATTAGCCATTAGTCTCTACAAGTTATTTTTCATGAATTGATGCATTTCTTCTGAATTCAAATTCTCATTCCACAAGAGTCATGATATCTTTCATAGCCATAGAATATATTTCCAGTGTGGTTTCTCACTCCACCTCGATAGCTATATTAATATTATATTTATAATGGAGTGAGCACTATAAGCACCGGACAGTTGGAATATTAAAACAATCATTTTCAATATTCACTTTACAACAGGTATGTTTCACAACAAAAACACCTCACACATAAAAACAATAGATGATACTACAGTACTTGCTAAAACATGTGTCAGATTAACTGTTTATAGTGCTTCAACATAACATCAGAATGGTTGATGTTGAAACCTGACGCATTTTACCAAATGTGGCGTCATCAGAGGTAAGTGGAAATAGATGATAACATAAAACAACAAAAGGCTAAATCAATTATCTGCCTCTTCAGAAATTGCACAACTTTGGTGTCCTTACATTTAGAAACTTTAGAAACCCAGTGTTCAAAAAATGGGGCAAAGGGAGATTTCCAACAAGAGTTTGGTAGATATTTTATAATATATTGTTTTTTTTTTATTTTGTATTTCTTTCTTTTATGAGACATAGAGAGAAAACATAAACATGCAACAATGACACATTAAACATGACAAGAGTATTGTCTCTGATATGAAGCACCACGAAGCTTAACTTTTCATATCCCAGAAACTAATACCCAAAGATGAATTTACAAATTAACATTTACATTGTGATCGGCGTGGGAGGACCTGGGCAGAGAGGGGGAAACATCGGACTTCACTTTCGCATCACTTCAGTCCAAACAAAATCTTCACATGAACCCTTTTTCTTCCACACAACCCATCCAATATTTCCACACTGCATATTTTTTTGTTCCTCTTGCCATTTAAAGATGTAATATTATCTGTTTTTTAACAGCTTCCCATGATAGACTGGAGGGCTGCTTCTAACATCTCACCACCGTAATCTTACAAGCCACAAAACAGTGAGCAATGAAACTCTTCACCGTCCAGTCCATCCTGGGCAATTTCATATGCAGCAAAAATACCTCTGGTAATCTCTCCATTTTTACCCCAGTTATTGTCTGTATAAAGTCAAAAAGTCTAGTCGAAGAGTCTAGTCATCTTACAACCCCACCACTTGTGGAGATGTGGCTAGCCTTTGTGGAACTAAGTACCACCTAGTAAGAACCTTAAAATGGGTTTCCACCAGGGACACACAGTGAATTTGTTTGCAAATTATATTGTTTATATTTTGAAACCAAAATATTAGTGTACATTCAGGAGTGAATAGTGGTGGGTCATTTGTGAGCACAATACCCTTCCAAAATGGTTGGATAAGCTCACCCCTCCAGCAAACCTATAGCATGGTACCTCTCTCCATGCCATATCGCAGAACATCTCCAATATCTCAAAATTAATTCTATCAAGTGGTACAGGAGTTTCATACCAGAATGTTAAAAGTTTATAAGAATTCTCCTTTATTGGCATAAAAGAGGATCAATACTTAGTGAGGAACCAGATGCTGGGAGCCTGTGCGCTTGCCAGAGGCGTTGCTAGGTTTCCAAAAGATCTGGGGCTATAGCCCATGAGACTTTTTTAGTTTTTTAAATGGAACCATACGGGCACTTACCAATATATGCTCACCGTTCTGAGCTTCATGCCAGTTTTGTAATTTAGGAGCCTTAATAGGGCCGGTCCTTTAATGGGGCAGCTGCCGCAGGCGGCACCCTGGCAGGGGCGGCACTTTGCTGCTCTATGCAGCAGTCTTTTTTTTTTCTTGTGTCCAGGGGAGCTTGATTCAAGGATCTCAGCCAATCAGGTGAGACTTCTTAACTCTCCTGATCGGCTGAGAGTTCCGAAGCCTCCCATGATTAACTAAGACCTCCTTCACACTGAGCTCAAAGCAAAGAGATGCCTGCAGCAGGTAAGTTAAAAACCTGACAGTGTGTGAATGAGTGTGTGTATGTCAGTGTGAGTATGTGCATGTCAGTGTGAGTGTGTGCATGTCAGTGTGAGTGTGTGCATGTCAGTGAGAGTGAGAGTGTGTGCATGTCAGTGTGAGTGAGTGTGTGGATGTCAGTGTGAGTATGTGCATGTCAGTGTGAGTATGTGCATGTCAGTGTCAGTGTGTGCATGTCAGTGAGAGTGTGTGCATGTCAGTGTGAGTGAGAGTGTGTGCATGTCAGTGTGAGTGTGTGCATGTCAGTATGAGTGAGAGTGTGTGCATGTCAGTGTGAGTGTGTGCATGTCAGTGTGAGAGTGTGTGCATGTCAGTGTGAGCGAGAGTGTGTGCATATCAGTGTGAGCGAGAGTGTGTGCATATCAGTGTGAGCGAGAGTGTGTGCATGTCAGTGTGAGCGAGAGTGTGCATGTCAGTGTGAGCGAGAGTGTGTGTCAGTGTGAGCGAGAGTGTGTGCATGTCAGTGTGAGCGAGAGTGTGTGTCAGTGTGAGCGAGAGTGTGTGTCAGTGTGAGCGAGAGTGTGTGTGTCAGTGTGAGCGAGAGTGTGTGTATGTCAGTGTGAGCAAGAGTGTGTGTATGTCAGTGTGAGCGAGAGTGTGTGTATGTCAGTGTGAACGAGAGTGTGTGCATGTCAGAGTGAGAGAGAGTGTGTGCATGTCAGAGTGAGAGAGAGTGTGTGCATGTCAGTGTGAGCGACAGTGTGTGTATGTCAGTGTGAGCGACAGTGTGGGTATGTCAGTGTGAGCGACAGTGTGTGTATGTCAGTGTGAGTGTGTTGTGTGTGTATGTATGTAACTGGCTGTGTGTGTGTGTGTGTGTGTGTATATGTATGTAACTGGCTGTGTATGTGTTGTGTGTGTGTGTATCTTTGTAACTGTCTGTGTGTGCATGTAACTGGCTGTGTATGTGTTGTGTGTGTATGTATGTAACTGTCTGTGTGTGTTGTGTGTGTATGTAACTGGCTGTGTATGTGTTGTGTGTGTATGTAACTGGCTGTGTATGTGTTGTGTGTGTATGCATGTAACTGGCTGTGTATGTGTTGTATGTGAATATGTATGTAACTGGCTGTGCATGTGACGTGTGGGACACATTAAGGAATTATTTTTTTATTTAAAAAAAAAAGAAAACTTGCTGACTGGTGTGTGTGTGTGTAACCGGCTGTGTATTTGACTGACTGGATGTCTGTGAGGTGTGTGCATGTGATTGTCTCTGTGTATGTATGCTTTTCTGATGTGCCATTGTCTGGCTCCTAAATTTTTTTGCTGGTTCCTAAAACTAAATAAAATTTGTCAAGCCCTGATATAAACATAAATCCTTCCTATGCTGTTTGGCAGTCCTGTAATAAAACATGTCACACATACACATAACACACATGTGTGACGTTATTTATTACAGGACTGCTAAACAGGATAGGAATGATTTATGAATATATATATATATATGTATTTGTATCCAATTTTTGTATTACTCAGCCTTGTTACAATGCAGCCGCCCATCCCATGTGTTCCCTATTAAGGGTTAATAATGTATAGGGGTGTAAATAAAAAACACCCTTTTCTGTCTCATTAGAGATTTTTGCCAGAGGCTCAAAGAAGCAAGGTGAATGGTTAGAGTTAGGACCCACCTAGGGGGGTCTGCCTTGACGTTGGCAGGTGGGCTCATCCTCTCATGGCCATTGGAGGTAACTAAAAACCTCCATTTGTTTTAAATACATAGGGATAAAGGAGAGAGCGCAGGTAACTTGTTTTTCTTTTGTTTTTACTATATATTGGGGCTGATGTGTACTGTAGTCATTGCAGCCGCCCAGTGATGGGAGTGAGCGCAGGACTTTTCTTTCCATATATATATATATATATATAGTATAAATCATTATGCATATATAGCATAAATCACTTATTTACATCCACCTTTGTGTATTTAAGCTATATATTGTTGGTTTGAGATTCCTTATTACAGGACTGCCAAACAGCATAGGAAGGATTTATGTTATATATATATATATATATATATATATACACACATATGTAACATGAATCATTCCTATGCTGTTTGGCAGTCCTGTAATAAGGAACCTCAAACCAACAATATATAGCTTAAATACACAAAGGTGGATGTAAATAAGTGACCCCAACCTTCCCTTCTCTCCACCATATCCAGAGCTTACCTGAATGGGAATAGACCTGTTCTGCATCTCCCACAAGGTGACAGCCTGCAAGGATTCCTTCAGAGCTGCTTCATTGTCCCACGTGGAGCTTCCTTCACATCCCTGTCATGATGCTGTGTAAAAGCCCTGCACTGATAGGATGCTCAGTGATGTGTCAGCCAATCAGTGCAGGGCTTTCACACACAGTAATAAATCTGTGTAAAAGCCCTGCACTGATTGGCTGACACATCACTCAGTTTCACACACTGTCTGTGTGATGTCAGGGGGCGGAGCTACACGGAGCTGCAGAGACTCGGGGCTTTAAACATTACATTCGGGGCTTCAGCCCCCTTAGCCCACCCCTAGCGACCCCTCTGGCGCTTGCTACCACCGACATGACCTATGCTACCATAAGGCCCCGTGTAGCGCTCTGTGCCTGCTCTGGCACCACTCACCCCATTTTTTATTACATTTTCTGTGTGTAGGGAGCACTCTGGCACAGGCTTCTTGGAAAAGGAGGCATGCCAGCAATGTCAGCCGCACCAGGTCCTGAGTACAAGTCTCATCGTTGGGGCAGATCCGGAGGATTAGTGGGGTAAGTTTTGAGTCCAATGCTGGTCATTGGGGTAAACCTTGAGGGCAAATATGGCCACTGGAGTAAGTCCTGGGGACAAATCTGTCCACGGGGACAAGTTCTGTGGGCAATTCTGGTCACTGGGGTAAGCCTTGAGGGAAAATCAAGCATAGGTTTGTCCTTGGAGAGCACCCAGGATGAAATTAAAGTGGGTGATTCAGGACAGTAATAGGTAACCTCTAATGCTTTGAACAACTCCCAATCATGCTCAGCAAGTCCATAGATCATGAATAGCTATCCTCCAAAGCAATCTTTGTGAGAATTTCTCACACTAATAACTAGCCTTCATTCACCTCGTAATCTCCCTCCTTACACTATAACCTTGTTTTACAATCACACACTTTACACTATAGCCGTCCTTCACCTCACAGTCACCCACCTTACATTCACAGATGCACAGAGCTTCACAGCTTTGAAATAATACACTCATGCACACCACATATGCTATTGCACTTGTTGTACCACTCTATACACAGTGCATACCACTATTTGGTATGGTGGAACATGTTGCCTGGAGAAGTCGGGGGTCTCTGGGCAGTTATCCCACTGGGGCCCTGTGGTTCCTAGTTACGCCTCTGCCTGATGCAACATTTTGTGTCATCAGCAGAAAGACATACCTTACCATCAAGACCTTCTGCAATATCCAGGGCTGGATTAAGGCATTGGCTTTCAGGGCTGCAGCCCAGGGGCCTCAACAAAATAGGGGCCTCGATGACTGCAGCTCGAAGCCCATGTCTTAACCCGCTGGTGATCACGTGACCTTCCACAATGAGAGTAGCAGGGAGCGTGACACAGGCAGCATGGAGACTTGTCTGTGCACAGACTCCATGCTGCTTGCCTGCCGACAGGGAGCCTCTGCAGCAAACTTTTTTTCTTTTTTTGTTAGCTGGATTAAGGCCAGAGAGCAGCAGAAAGGGACAGAGAGCAGTAATGGGCAGACTAATAGTGGCAAATGAATGGGCAGACTAACAGTGGCATACTAATGGGCAAATTGGCTGTGGTATATATATGGCCAAATTTGCTTTGGCATATTAATGGGCCGACTAACAGTGGCATATTAATGGGCAAACTAACAGTGGCATATTAATGGGCAAACTAACAGTGGCATATTAATGGGCAGACTAACAGTGGCATATTAATGGGCAAATAGAGGCATATTAATGGGCAACCTGACTGTGGGAATATATTGGCAAGTCTGGTTGCAAAATGTCAAGTCTGGGGGTGCATTAACAAGTCTGAGGTGCAGATTGACAGGTTGGAGGGGCAGATTGTCAAGTTTGGGGATGCATTGTCAAGTCGGTGGGGCAGATTGACAAATATGGGGGCAGAATAGCAAGTCTGAGGGGCAGATTGGCAAATCAAAGGAAATCAAAACAATAAATGCTTTTTCTCAATCATAGGTTTTATTAAAAATGGGGAAAAAAAAACAGTTTACATGTGAATTATTATTTATTTCCAAAAATCAGTTGGGTGGTCTAGAAATTAAATACATACATATTACAATTAAAAGTAGCATAGCTAATGTCAATCCAGGGTAAGTCTTACTGTCTTGGAGAACAGAAGGAATGTGTTTCCACTGAGAAATATTGGGTGTGTAGAAGTCTCTTTTGCATTCTGAATCTAGGAATATGGGTGTGCGGAACTGTTGAACTTGATCACCATGTCTTTTTTTAAATCTAATTAATTTGAGGTGCCTCATGTAACTATGTAACTTTTAAAAACTTTTTATGTCCAAATTTTAAAAAAGTGAACTGTAAATTTGTAATTGTTGGTTTCCTCCTCCCTTATCCGACGACACTACATTCCCCTGTCCTCCCTTCTACTATAGACAATAAGTGAAATAGCTAAAACTGAATAAAAAAAAATGTGTATGTGTGGATTTTCGCTTTTACTTGCGAACTGGGCACCTTTGTCTCACTCATATTCCTTTAATATCTGAGAAAGGCTTAGCTGATAAATCTTCAGTGCTTTCCCAGTCTCTCAGGCTCTTGGTGTAGGGGGGACAGAGGTCTCTATGGGGGCTTATTCTCCCTGGTGTGGTGGTAAGAAAGGAAGTTAGTTTATTCACTAGAAGAGTTTCTCAATAGGATGTCACCTCTACTGGAAGCATAGCCTCTCAACAGGAGGCTCAACTCTACTAGAGACATCTTTAACAGCTCAATGTTAACAAGCACAGACACATAGGGGGTTATGTAGATAGGTAATTTCTCGGGCAAGGTTATAAAGGTGATCTAATCAACAGGAAAATTCCATTGGATTCCATAGAGACAGGACCACTTTTAGAACTTTGCTCCACAATTGACTTTTATACATAACCCTCACAGTCTAGGATCAACAGTACTGACGTTGGATCCTAGCCCATGACTCAAGGATGGACCTGCTTATCTCATTTCACAGCATAGAGGATATAACGGATCTTCAGCCATCCCTAGTCAGGGTGGCATTTGGGCTCTAGCTGCTTATCTGTATGCCCTGGACTTGAACATGACAGGAAGAGATCTACCTGTATTAACTCACTGGCACACACAGAGTTGTTTGGCTTTGCCACCCCATGTTGGACATTGAGATATGCTGGTGTTACTCTTATGGGATGGGCAAATACATCCATTTTGTTGGTCATCGTGGAAAATGTGCCAGTGATCAAGTAGGATACAGACGAAAGAAGTCTAAGCATAGATTTTAATGCATGAATTCTCGGTACCTGAAGCTACTCTTGTGGATGGTTCTTCTCAAAGTATATTTTAGTCGACTAAATCTCCAGCAGTGAGGTATGGAACAGGTCTGAGAAGGCATAAGGAGCATTCCAGTGGAGGAGTAACAATTGCAGTATACCAATAAATAGGAGATAGGTTTTAACTACCACACTCGACAGTTAAAAGTTAGATTAACTTATATAAATATATGCCTTCTTCAATAAATATACATATCATTTATATATGTGTGTGTATATGTATATATATATATATATATATATATATATATATATATATAAATAAATGTATATATATAAATATAGAAGTGTATTTGTTCGACATTGCAATATGACCATGTTTATTTTGCTATTTATATTGCATTTACTGTATTTATTGTAACTATTTCATTAAAAATAAATAATAAAATACTTGAGTAAGTAATGAAGTTATGTATCCTGTCAACATGCCTGCCTTATTCAATCGGCAATGTAGTTAGATGAATAGACGTCTGCTTAATGGAGACGTGACTGGGACAAATCAATACCAGGGTACTCTTTATATAGAAAAGACAGAGAAGGTAAAAAAGGGGGAGGGGTGGCCCTGTATGTGAGGGATAGCTTAAAATGTAACGTAATACAAGTTAGTGAGGCGAACATAGAGTCAGTTTGGGTTACATTAGAATTTGGTAATCATATGGTAACTTGGGTAGGTGGGATTTATAGGCCCCCTGGACAAATAGAGGAGTTAGATAATCTACTAGTTGAGGAAATAGCTAAAATGACAATGAAGGGGGAAGTGATCATCATGGGTGACTTTAATATTCCTGATGTGAACTGGAAATACAAAATAGCTACTTGTGCCAGGAGTACGCATATCCTAAACTCCCTATTGGGATTATCTCTAAAGCAAGTAGTGGAGGAGCCAACTAGAAAGCAGGCCATACTAGATTTAGTGTTCACAAATGGAGATTTGTTATCAGATATTACCGTAGGTTAAAGTTTAGGATCTAGTGATCACCAGACAGTGTGGTTTAATATAAGAACAGTGACGCACCACACAAAAACAAAAGTTTTAGATTTTAGAAAAACAGACTTTTCTAAAATTAGATTATGTGTAAAGGAGTCATTATCAGACTGGAGCAATTTAAATGGAGTCCAGGAGAAATGGTATTATCTAAAAGTTGCACTACTGAAGGCAACAGAAAATTGCATTAGGCTTGTCAGTAAGAGCAAAAAATTTAAGAAACCACTGTGGTACTCTGCAAAGGTGGCCAAAATAGTAAAAAATAAAAAGCTAGCATTTAGTAATTATAAAAATACTCAGAGTGAGGAAGATAGAAAGATCTATAAGAGTAGGCAGAAAGAGGCAAAGCAAGCTATAAGAGCTTCCAAAACACACACAGAAGAGACTATAGCCCAGTCAGTGAAAAAGGGGGATAAAACATTTTTTAGATACATAAATGAGAAAAGGAAAGTAAAACTAGGATTAGTTAGATTAAAAACAAAAGAAGGATGCTATGTAGAAGAGGATAAAGGCTTAGCAGACTGCCTTAATGAATATTTTTGTTCAGTTTTTACAAATGAAAATGAAGGTAAGGGACCTCATTTAGGGAAAAAGACTAATGAGTCTTTTGATGCATGTAAGTTTACAGAGGAAGAGGTTTTACTTCAGCTGTCTAAAGTAAAGACAAATAAGTCGATGGGACCTGATGGGATACATCCAAAGTTATTAAAAGAACTTATTGGTGTACTAGCAAAACCGTTAACAGATTTATTTAACCAATCATTGTTAACCGGAGTAGTTCCAGAAGATTGGAAATTAGCAAATGTTGTGCCCATTCACAAGAAAGGTAGTAGGGAGGAGGCGGGCAACTATAGACCAGTAAGTCTTACTTCAGTAGTGGGGAAAATAATGGAAACCTTGTTAAAGAATAGGATTGTTGAACATCTAAAGTTGCTTGGATTTCAAGATCTGAGACAACATGGGTTTACTTTAGGGAGATCATGCCAAACTAATCTTATTGATTTTTTTGATTGGGTGACTAAAATAATAGATCATGGTGGTGCAGTAGACATTGCTTACCTAGATTTTAGTAAGGCTTTTGACACTGTTGCATATAGAAGGCTTATCAATAAACTGAAATCTTTAAGTTTGGATTTCAATATTGTTGAATGGATTAGACAATGGCTGAGTGACAGGCAACAGAGGGTTGTAGTCAATGGGGTGTATTCAATGCAAGGTCTTGTTACTAGTGGGGTACCTCAGGGATCTGTACTTGGACCCATTCTCTTTAATATTTTTATTAGCGATATTGCAGAAGGTCTTGTTGGCAAAGTAGGTTTTTTTGCTGATGATACAAAGATTTGCAGCAGGGTTGATATTCATGGAGGGATAAGCCAAATGGCAAATGATTTAGCTAAACTAGAAAAATGGTCAGAGCAGTGGCAACTGACATTTAATGTGGACAAGTGCAAGATTATGCACCTTGGGCGTAAAAACCCAAAAGCAGATTATATAGACTATTTGGTACAGTCCTAACCTCAACATCTGAGGAAAGGGATTTAGGAGTAATAATTTCAGATGACTTAAAGGTAGGTAGGCAATGCAACAGAGCAGCAGGAAATGCTAGCAGAATGCTTGGTTGCATAGGGAAAGGTATTAGCAGTAGGAAGAGGGAAGTGCTCATGCCATTGTACAGAGCACTGGTGAGACCTCACTTGGAGTATTGTACGCAGTCAGAGGTGTATCTTGGTTTTGTGCTGCCCTAGGCAGACAAATTTTGGGCCCCCCTACCCACGATGCACACACACGACATGACCCATAACCCACGTTGCACACCAAGGACATGCCCCATCACCCCATTACATACACATTGCCAATATTATTTGCCCATAATATTTCCCAGCTAATTTGCCCAATAATATGCCAGTATCATTTGCCATTAATATGCCCCAGCCAATTTGCCCAATAATATGCAAGCATTATTTGCCATTAATAAGTCGTAGCCAATTTCCGCAATAATATGCCAGTATTTGCCATTTAATCAGCCCCTGCCAATTTGCCCAATATTATGCCAGTATAATTTGCCATTAATATTCCCAGCCAATAATAATAATAATATGCCAGTGTTATTCTGCCATTTACCGGTAGTATGCCCCGGCAAATTTGCCCAATATTAAGCTAGTATTATTTGCCATTTAATTTGCCCCTGCCAATATGCCCAATAATATGTTAGTGTTATTTGCCATTAATAAGCCCCAGCCAATTTGCCCAATAATATGCCAGTGTTATTTGCCATTTAATATGCCCCTGCTAATTTGCCCAATAATATGTTAGTGTTATTTGCCATTAATAAGCCCCAGCCAATTTGCCCAATAATATGCCAGTGTTATTTGCCATTTAATATGCCCCTGCTAATTTGCCCAATAATATGCCAGTGTTATTTGCCATGTTATATCCCGCAGCCAATTTGCCCAATAATATGCCAGTGTTGTTTGCCATTTAATGTGCCCCTGACAATTTGCCCAATAATATGCCAGTGTTATTTGCCATGTAATGTGCCCCTGCCAATTTGCCCAATAATATGCCAGTGTTATTTGCCATTTAATGTGCCCCTGCCAATTTGCCCAATAATATGCCAGTGTTATTTGCCATTTAATGTGCCCCTGCTAATTTGCCCAATTATATGCCAGTGTTATTTGCCATTTAATGTGCCCCTGCTAATTTGCCCAATAATATGCCAGTGTTATTTGCCATTAAATGTGCCCCTGCTAGTTTGCCCAATAATATGCCATTGTTATTTGCCATTTAATATGCCCCAGCCAATTTGCCCAATTATATGCCATTGTTATTTGCCATTTAATGTGCCCCAGCCAATTTGCCCAATTTATGCCATTGTTATTTGCCATTTAATAAGCCCCAGCCAATTTGCCCAATTTATGCCAGTGTTCTTTGCCATTTAATATGCCCAGCCAATTTGCCTAATTAAATGCCATTGTTATTTGCCATTTAATGTGCCCAGCCAATTTGCCCAATTAATGCTAGTGTTGTTTGCCATTTATTAAGCCCCAGCTAATTTGCCCAATACATCTCCCCCCATCTCCCCTGCACTTACCATTTTCCCTGGTGGCTAGTGGCAGGCAGCATGGTCTTCTCCATGCTGCTTGTTCGGCTCCCAGGCGATTGTGCCGACAGGTCACGTGATCCGGCACGCGTATGACGTCAGCGCGCCCGTCACGTGACTGTCGGCACTTCCGTGTCACACTGCACGGGAAGCTGAACAGGCAGCACGGAGGTTTCTCTGTGCTGCCTGTTCGGCTCCCCGTGCAGCCTGGCAGGCAGAGCGATGGTGAGGGGGGATCTTCTGATCCCCTCTCACCTCCGTCTCTGCCTGCAAGCGCGGGTTTTTTTTTTCAGTGCTGGGGGGCGCTGCCGCCTCCCACAATTTGCTGTCCTAGGCATCCGCCTAGGATGCCTCGCGGTAAATACAGCACTGTACGCAGTACTGGAGACTGTATCTCCAGAAGGATATTGATACTTTGGAGAGCGCTCAGAGAAGGGCTACTAAACTGGTTCATGGGTTGAAGGATAAAACTTACCAGGAAAGGTTAAAGCATCTTAACATGTATAGCTTGGAGGAAAGATGAAACAGGGGGGATATGATAGAAACATTTAAATACATAAAGGGAATCAACACAGTAAAGGAAGAGAGTATATTTAAAAGAAGAAAAACTACCACAACTAGAGGACATAGTCTTAAATTAGAGGGGCAACGATTTAAAAGTAATATCAGGAAGTATTACTTTACTGAGAGGGTAGTGGATGTATGGAATAACCTTCCAGCAGAAGTGGTAGAGGTAAACACAGTCAAGGATTTTAAGCATGCGTGGGATATACACAAGGCTATTCTAGCTATAAGACCGGGAACAGGGGACTAATAAAAGTATTCAAAAAAAATTGGGCAGACTAGATGGACCGAATGGTTCTTATCTGCCGACACATTCTATGTTTCTATGTTTCTATGTTTTTATGAGTGTTACAGGGGTATTTTTTTTACTGTTTATTAAGATGTGTTTTTTTTTATTTTTATCTTACACGCATTTACTTTTCCAAATAAAGACTTCACATTGGGCATTGTTCTGTATATTTCAGGTACTTCATACTGGGTGTAGGGCTTAGAAACAACAATCTATAATGGGACACTGGATTGCTAATTAGTGGATAGTTATCAATAATTGGTTAGACAAGACTGTCTGCATCCGTTAAAAAACTTTTATTTTAAATGAGAATACAGTATTTAATGTTTCTATGGTTACCAAATGATCATTTTACTATACAGTTAATCTCTTTAGTAATTAGACTCTTTTTTCATTCTTGTATCTGCAGGAACATATTTAATTGCAGCATTTGCCTTAGTTTTGATTAATCTAATTATGATGTCAGAATTATAGCTTTAGCTCAATGTGGAGGACATCCCAAAAATTAGTGTAGTCCCAATAGTGAAAAAAATATATTAAAACTAAAATGATAGTTATAAAACTATTAAGCTCAATAAAAGTAATAAAAATAGAGAATACTTTCATAATAAAACATCACAAATCGTAGATACTCAGAGTTTGAATAAAACAAAGCTTTATTGCATTATTAATGTTTACAACATGTATTGACAAGATGGTTCAATTCCATCTCCAACTTTTCTTTTGTACTCTATGGGCAATTGTTATTCAAATACCAGGTATATTAATTTCTGCTTATTAATTCTAGCACTTAGCAGAGGGGACTGAGAAGTTTTGTGCCTTACCAGACTATTTAGTAAGAAGCCCAGAGAGGCCATTATTTTTTTATTGTTCTGACTTGTATTCCTAAGATAACAAATTGTTTTCTTGAGATAACAATTTGTTATTTTGCGAAAACAAGTCAGAAAAATGCAACCTAAGTAATGAAATTATGTATCCTTATCCAATCGACAATGAAGATAGGCGAATAGATGGCTGGATAATGGAGTGCTACAGGGTGTTTTTGTTGTTTATTACGATTTTTTTCTTACACTCATTTACTTTTTTCACATAAAGACTTCACATTGGGCATTTTTATGTTTATTGTAGGTACTTCATATTGTGCATAAGGTTTTAGAAACAACATTCTATAAGGAGGTACCACATTGAGATAACAACTTGTTATCTCGCGTAAATAAGTCAGAAAAATATTAACAATACATGGTCTCTCTGGGATGCCATAATTTAGAGTAGTGTATACATTATTGAATTGAGACAATCTCTGTGTCTTCAGTGGGATTTTTTTCTGCTTAGCCATGATAGTTATAAATAAAGAAGATTATCTTAAAGGGACTCTGTGTCAACCTAAACACTGCTTTTACTATGAATGTAGAGAATATAAAATGAAGGAAAAGTATCTATACAATGTGTTAAAGACTCCACAGACACCACAGACACATTTAAAAACTATAGTTCTCTTATTTTATGTTTTTGCTTGCAACTGTGCTAATGCAATTCATCAATTTTCTTTAAGCATTTATTATTTTCTACATTCACAATATAAGCAATGTTTATGTTGACAGAGTCTCTTTAGGCAAATGTGCACATTTTGAATTGCTTTTCTCCATATTTCTGAGTCTTTTCTTCTGCATGTTTGAGTTCATCGTTGAGATGCTGATGTGACCAAGTCTTCACAGTGGTGCTGTGGAGCAGGTGGTGTAAACAATGTTATGTTTATTACACATTAGAACAGTTGTGCACCTTAATGGCTTTCCTTTAAGTGGTTCCCAAGATGGCCAAGATTTGGTGGTCATTGAAGAGAAGATGACTCAATGAGTAGGTTTTTCCAGTGGTCATTATGACTGCAAAGGACTATAAGAAAGTGGAGAATTTCTACACCAAATCCATTAAAAACAGATTATAAACTGTAAGAGAATTATCAGGCAGCCCTTAAATGAATAAAAAAAAAAATCAAAATCTGAAATTAAGGCATCCAACTGATTCCACAAAAAATCTTTTGCTTACTGTTATGGAGAGTAATTTGCATTTAATACCACAAAATCCCATCATAAATGGGAGACAACAGAGAAAATTTAAAGCATTTTCCTCTTGATCTATGCATTTTCCTACACTTCACAATATTGAAATGATTTTTTATGTTGTACAGTCACACAGTAACACTTATTACATTAACAGAAGGGATATCCCAATCTTCTGTCTTCTTCTAGTCCTGCAAAAGACACTAATATGACAAATGTTAATCTGCTATTTAACTGGAAAAAAAAATCTGCACTATAGATGTTAGATGTAATATCAACAACAACAAAAATGAAAGGATGTACTATTTGCTTGTGTTTAGATCTCCTATTCACTTTCATACCTGCTATAATAAACCACATTATTACTGCAGATTCTTTAAAAGAGGTATCAATGAGTGGGATATCAATGAATTTGCTGGTTCAATCTTATCAAATCATCAACAAGATCTTGGTGATAAGACTATAGTTTACAGCAAGTAGTCAGACAGGATTTGAAAGACTTTTCCAGACATAAAAACATCTAGACATTAAAGAAGTTTCATTTTTGAAAAATGTAAAATCTATATTGTTGCAAAAACTGTATTAAAATAATTTAAACTGCTTTACTTTGAACAGGGTAAATTTAAAAAAAAAAAGAATGATGGCAGTATGCCTTTAATGATCCATCAGGCTAATAACCCATACACTAGTTTCTAGAGCATCTCTTTCAATAACCACAAATGACAAGCAAAATATATTTCATGAGGTCAAGGGTCAAACTAAAGAGAGTACAGTAGAATATCTCAACTTAGCTATGTCATGTAATAAGCAATGTTATAATTACAAACATTAGTTACGATTAGAAACATTGTAAGAACAAAAAAGCGAAAATATCTACAATCAAAAAAAATAATAGAAGTGTGTGGGAGGCAGATGTAGAGATGCAAATTATTGCACGTTTATTTAATTAATTTATACATAAAGACTCATCTGCAGAAATATAGAGCATTTTGATATCTAGTATTTGTCAGTAGTGTTTAAAAACATGTAAGATATTTACCAAACGGAAATGGAAAAATGAATTAACAGGACTGGTTTCAAAACTGTAAAATATGCACAATAACATTAATAGAAAAAAAAATACTTAGTAAATAATTACTAAAACTCCATATTATAAGTGTATAATCCCAGAATATCCGTCGATCTGTTTACATTATAAATTATATAGCCAGTGAATATATTTATAAAGCCAGTGCTGATAGTTATATAGGCAGTGTTTATATTTATATAGCTAGTGTTTATAATATTATGGGCATTGTTTATAGTTATATAGGCAATGTATGGCTAAATGCAAGCAATCTATCGATTATATGATCTGCGATTAATTGTCTTTAAATGCAAACTAAGTTATACCGTAATTAAATATTAGCTAAGTGTTAAATTTCATTGGTACACATCATCATTGTTCCTAGATAATTCCAGCCACCAGTAACGCATTTTTGTTCACAACAAATCTTCAGGTTATAATTTATAGAATAAAAATGTTAATAATAAATTTGATGATGACATAATGAATTAAAGTAGACTTTAAACGCCAAGCGGATCGACATAAACGACCCAATTCTATACTACACCTGCGTGAATCATTTAAGTGGTATAAGATAATATGGGTGACTATAAGTTAAAATCAGACATTTGTCTGTAGCAAAACAATATTAAACATGTAGCTTTTGTTTTATTTGTGACCCACTGCAGAATTCCAAGTCCTTCTAAAAGTTAAGGAGTTTAATTAATGATGGCTAACCTTTGGCACTCCCGCAATTGTGAACTACGCTTCTCACGATGCACAGCCAGTCACATGACGGAAGGCGGCAGAGATGCCAGCCATGACTGGGTTAAATAATCAATGGGTCGCACCAATGAATGTTCTTAGTGGCATTGGGTTGAGTAGTTCTCAGTATCAGTTCTCTGACCCTCTTACAGATACCTGCAGCCCCCTTATCTACACGATCACATTTCATGCCAGCCATAGACCCCTTGTATTACCTTGTACTGTGTCATATCATAAGAACATCTCCCATCCACAACTTACCAACTCTTTAACTGCCCTCGGCTCTCCATAGATCTCCCCAGCCACACACACAGGCATAATAAGTAAAATACACGCGTTAGTAACTCTTTCTAATATTAATCGAATACACATCTCTATGTAAGCCGATAATACAATATATTTAAATTAGTCTGATGAATTTCTCGTCTATGAACCATACATTCCATAATTTAACAGAATTAGCCTGCAGAATATTTTGTAGTCATTTTTACAAACACACAGCATATATATATGTATAATACATGTATATTCATTTATTTATATATATATATATATATATATATATGTGTGTTAGATTTTATATATATATATATATCTATATATATATATATACACACACACACACACACACACAAATAAATAGATAGATAAATGATAGATAGATAGACAGATAGATAGATAGATAGATAGATGTCAATCACGGCAAGACATAATATTAAAACGTATATTTATTTACTAGTTATTAAACCTAAAAAAAATGACATAATATTATTCGCCAAAAAGCAATACAATTAAACTGGAGAATACATGTAGGAACGGGAAGCAAAGTTAGATCTTAAAGGTGTCCAAACAAAGCAGGGTTGGGGAAACTGATCTTAAAATAATCACCTGTGGCTTTTAGTCTTTGTTACTAAACATAAATCCATATATTTGTTTATAGTTATTTCATCAAGCATAGAGATTGGAGAAGGTACTACACTGGGTTCAATTCAAGCTTATTATATATATAATGTTCATATTATTAAAAGCCAGGCAAAGATTTTATTTAGTAGTAGCTGTTGTTTTATGGCAATTAATTAAAGCAATGGTGAATGGAGTCTATGCATTTGTCCCTATCCGTAAGAGCCTGTGTCGGTGTATAAGGTACAGGGAGGGTGGTAAACATTCTGCCGCTTTGCAGCAAGGCATCTATTAAAGCTTTTACTGAATGTCAAGCAAAGGTGTTGGAATTTTAATTGGTACAGCAATATCTGATCCATCGCTCTTCAATGCTTTTTGTCCCCGTTACATATTTAATCTACAGCTTCAGCTGCGTTTGATTTCTCCAAACAGAGAATAAAGTGAGAATATACATTTTTCTATCTCCATTTCGTGATATCTTTGGAATTTGCCCTGTGGAACTGGGACAAATCTGTGAGTCAATCAACACATACTTTTTTCCAGAAATGTGATCCCTTTCGAGTTGGGCTGAGTGTAGAAATGAAATAGGGATTATCTGGGTCCATCCTGTGCAGATACCCTGCAAGATGTGTGTGTGTGTGTGTGTGTGTGTGTGTGTGTGTATACATGTAGAAACAAACCAAGCCCTTTTATTATTTTTAGATCACCTGTTGCTTGTCTGATCAATTATACTGCGGAAATAGTATGTAGAATAACGTTACAGAGATTGATACAGACGGGAATATATGCGTGATATTTGCCTTATATCCTTATTTGTAACTATATATATTAATTAATTAACAAATAATAATAATAACAATAATAATAACCTGATCGAAGCACAATGTTATAATTTTCAAGTGTAATAATTGAAACAAATAATAACGTCCCAGTATAAAATAAAAAAAAAAATACTTACAATTTGGAGGCTTGTTTTTCCTTCTTTGAATGTGATCATTAACAGGTGTCATGATGTTGGCATACAGCTCCCTTATAGTGCGAATTAATCATTTGGGGTAGCTCTGTAATAAGAATGATAATATTAGAAACTAAGAGGTTAGTGATGATATTTGGTCCTCTCTGTGGTCCTTCCATGTGGGTGTTTTCTTGCAGGTAGACCTGTCCTAGTAAGTGCACATCTGTACCGCATCTCATACAAAATCCTAGAGTTGCTGAGGTTAGAAGAAATGATTTCTCGTAAGGGATACATTTATTTACCAATCTGACCCAACCTTTAACCATGAAAACAGCTTCTAGGAATTGGTGTCTTGGTTGAGGTTGTCCCTTGGAAACTAACTGCATCCTTACTCAATTATCTTTCCCAACGTGTGAATGACTATTGTGTGCCTGGCTGATGTTACTCCGCCCAATTCTCCCGTGCCCTCCCACTTTGGAGTCTGTTGTAAACCTGGCGACAGGCTAAAATAAACCCGAGATAAGAGATTTTAGGGCTCGCCTACTTCTCCAAGGCGATCAATAGGATCTCAGGCGTCCTCCAAGCACTCTCTTACGTAGTCAACCACAAGGAGAAAGAACTGACACTAAACCAGACTGATCAGATCATCAGTTTTTTACCTGCTTGGTTGCTGAACCATGTCGTTGAGCCCAAAGCATACTACACCTTTTTCAGTGACTGACATTCTGAGTCCCATTGAAGAGACCTACAAGAAATTTGGTGCAATGGAGAGCACTGGAAACCTCAGCAACCCTCTGGGAGCCTATAGACAGACTCATGTTTCTCAGACAGGTATGCAGCAGCACACTATGGGTCACAATGCCACAGTCACCGCCACCTATCATATGCCTCATGGTGTCTCACAGTTCTCACATGGAGGTTACTGCAATGGGGGCATTGGAAATATGGGGGACATCCCTTCTTATCAAGAAACCATGAGGAGTAATGCAGCAGCTACTGGCTGGTATGGAGCCAACTCAGATCCAAGGTATTCTACAAGTAAGTATTTCTTTCTAAATATACTATAAACAAAACTATTGTTATCTTGACTGTCCTGTATGTGTCAGCTCTCTTAGAACCCATATGTTTAGCTTAGAACCTCTTAACTTAATGTTTGGCTTTCTTGCCATCTAGAATGTTTATGGAATTGAACTCAAGTTTGGTTGATTGAATTTTTGTTCTATTAGATTTTTTGGATAAAAGGGCTTACATTGTCCAACACCTAATTGCATTTATGTCAGTTTCTAGATTCATGGGACCGTCTACGGGTATGAACATGGCCGGAATGGGCACCCTGCAAGGTATAGCAGAAGCTGCCAAATCCATGGCCCCTCTACATGCAGCACCCAGAAGAAAGAGAAGAGTCCTCTTTTCCCAGGCTCAAGTGTACGAGTTGGAGAGGAGGTTCAAACAACAGAAGTATCTGTCTGCTCCTGAAAGAGAGCACCTGGCTAGCATGATCCACCTGACTCCTACTCAAGTGAAGATATGGTTCCAGAACCACAGGTACAAAATGAAAAGACAGGCGAAGGACAAAGTTACTCAACAACTGCAACAAGAAAGCAACTTGTGTCAGCAGCAATCTCCTCGCAGAGTAGCAGTCCCAGTGTTAGTAAAAGATGGCAAGCCATGCCAAAACAGTTCTAATGCATCTACTCCTAGCCAACAAGTACCCCAACAACAAAACAGCTCCAATGGTGTATTGTCTTCTTCTAATAACTCTGTCCATCAGCACCAGAATCAACAGGTTAACTCCATAAGCCAAGCTCCAGACATAGAAGAGATGTCACCAAGCCCCCAATCGCTCCACAGTCAAGTAGCCAACATGGGTCAGATGGACAACTCAAGTGTAGATTACAGCAATGGAATGGTCAATGCCAGCATGCTCTACGGCCGAACGTGGTGATGGAAGCCCACGTCGCCTGTGGATTCGTGTATGGGCCAATATCAACAGAACATATGGGATATTCCCTGACGAGTCCGCAATGATGGAGATGCTTGGGTGGGAAATCTTTACTTTATAATGTGTTTGCTTAGACTGCAATAAAATGACAATAGGGCTTGAGGGCAAGTAAAAGGAATTATTTTGGAACTGCTGGACAATTCAGATTTGTACTGCCCACTGTCACCTGCAGAGATTGCAACATTGTGCAGAGGAACAGAACAAACAAAAACAGAAACTCCTTTTTAATTGAAAAACTTGATAACTGGGTGGACAAACCACCTTCCTATATTTTTTTTGTGATGTATAAATATTTAACAAAAAAAAAAAAACTTGAATATAATAATAGCTGATATTGCTCAGTTTTCCAGACTGATAAATATAGATTGTTTTGGAAATTTGTTGTTGGTCTGTGTTGAGGAATTAATCATTTACAAAATGCCCATTTTTTTGCATTAGAAATTTGTCTGCTGTTTGCAGTATTTTATAGAAATAATTTTTCCGGATTTTTTGGCTAGAAAAAGTGTTTAGTAAATTAAAATGTTATTGATATAAACCTGTAGAAAAAAAAAAGTTTAAAAAATATTGCTAATCCAGTGGTTCAAACTCGATTGAAACTTGAACTCCCAATATTTTCAGATTAAGGTCAGTAGTATTGAACAAATAGAGGTTTTCCTTTTATACCTTATATTGAGGTCATCATTACGTCATGATACAGTGTCAAAGAAGCTAAATCATAATGGAAACAGACTGTAAAAGAGAAGTTAAACTGTGACAGAATAAATGTTTAATTTTCATAGACACCAATTGGTAACATTACTCCTCGTTTGCGGAGTTATTTTATACAAGACATTGAACCTCAAACATGTTACTTTGATATATAATTGTAAATGCAGTTAACAAACTGTATATGAAATAGTTCCTTGTAAATTCAGCTTCCGAGACATCAGTACGTTTAATGTATTTTTATTTTACTTCGAATTTTTTTTCTATCCACAATGTAACTTTAGTTTATTTGTTGATATCGGTTTTCTTAGAAATAAATCCTATATTTAGTCAGTTCTGATTATTCAGTGGCCATGCATAATGATTTTATTTCAAACAGTCAACATGTCATGCCAATTTATATACATTTTTCGAATTAACTTATTTTTTTTTTTATTGTGTTAAGCTATTTAAACCTGAATTGTAAAGTGGATTGTACACTTAGAAGAAACATATTATCTGCAAAAAATTATAACTGCATTAAAAAAAAATCAGTAACCCGTTATATATGGGTATTAAATATGTATTTCTTAAGTTTTTGGTTCTCAGAGGGTAAGACACAAAATACCAATAAAAGTATGTGAGAAATGAGACACCCGAAGCCTTTTTAATATGTTGTCAAAACTTAAAGTTACAATCTAAAAAGGTATAGCACAGTAATTACCTTATTTTAAGTGACATTTGGTAAACTCTTAATTCAAATTCCAATTAAGATCATTTTACGGAAATATAAGTTATATGGATTTTTATTTTCAGAACTTGCTTTATAATCCTTATTTGTTCTTACTTTTTATTTGATTTCATTTCTTCTCCCCACATTGTAACACAAGAAAAATAAATAAAGTGATCATATATAATTTGTTTGTTGACCTCTTTAACTGTAACGTGCGAAATATCTTTCTAACTCGTTTAAGTAAATTAAAGGTATATGATACGCGTTAAATAAATCGCATTAACTCCCTTTCTATTATATTGTGGTTAGAATGCTCAGTCAGTCATTTGGCTGTATATGAGAGGAAAACGAAGTCCACAGAAGCGGAGTGCCATGGCTGGCTGAGCATCATGGGAAATGCAGTCCACAAAAGCTGGAGTTAGCCACCACTGATCTATAGTAATAATACATTCAGGCCCATTCCCGGGAGCATAGTTGTATAGGGCGCAGTGAAATAATGGATCTTTGTTACTTTTGAGAAGAAACATCTCTATAAGCTCTGTAGTTGAAATCTGCAATAAGCATACGAATGTGCTGGGTAGGTGAAACTCATTAACTCAAGTGGGGTATAAGTGTCCCCATAGAGAACAAGCCAGAAAAAGTACTTGGCCCAAGGAGAACAAAGCTAGCGTAAAGTTCAGCAGCATCTCAGAGGCCCCAGCAATACAACTGGAGCCTGAAGATATTACAATGTCCAGACAGCCAGGGAACTACATTGTTACTTATGATTCCAACCAAACTGTGCCAGACACACAAAGAAAGGAGAGATAAACAGGTACCTTTTCTTCCAAAGAGGTGAATAATTCTACTCAGTATCTGAACCAGTAAATAAAAGAGTAGATCAGGGTTTCTTTATTAAGAATATTAATGACAGGAAATATGACTCAAAATTTCCATTTCAGAGCAATTTACAACTTTTAGGGTGTGCACTGAATGCCATATCTATTATGTATTTTATCCAAATTTGCGAACGGTATGTTGGTTTGAAGACCAACATGCAGTATTGAATGCAGTATTCAGATTTATGGCAAAAGTTACTCCAGAGTCGATTTCTTCACTAAACTCGGAAGATCTACCTATTATTATAGTCTTCATTTCCTAGGACCCCCGGCCCTAAGGCTGGATCATCAGGGTAAATGAAAGCCACAAAAGGTGCCATCGTTAGACCATCGCTATAATAAATGGCACAAATAAGGAGATAGTCCAGCCTAGAAAAAGCCACCTTGGTAAAAAAAAAAAAAAAAAAAAAAAAAAGAGGTGTTTTGTTGCTTTGAATTGACGGAGTTTAATCTCACTGTACGTTCAATGCGTCAGTTTAGTGATTTACATGGCAGGTACTGTACGGTTTAGTTCTAAAATAAACTTCCTTATGCAGATATTTTAATAAACATTGTGTAATGTAAAATCAGAAACTACACGTTTCGGAGAAATATTTCTTCAATTGAGATATTAAACAGCAACTTATAATAGATTTCAGGGGGGGATTGATTTACACCTACAAAGTGTAAGACATTGAAAAAGATGATATGTCGAGACCATTCCTATTTTTAATAGAACATATCGAATATCAAATCGAAGACGCATATATAGTGGCATTGAGATCTCTCCTGTTCTCGGTTATGTGCGGTAAAGGATTTCAATTTGATGACTGAGTCATCTATCTATATTGGAACATATTTTATATGCATAATGTACCATACAGTTTACATTCTGTTGAAACGTGAGCATTTATTGTGCTAGAAGTCAAAAAAAAAAACCTCGCCAACTATAAAATCTAATGGCATAAATTAGAGACTTAATACGGTTGTATGTTGGGTATTTTAAATGTAAACTTTAATACTGGTACACATTTGTAAAAATCTAGTTTGTAATTTTTTTCTTAAAGTCTTTTCAAAGATAAAACCGGATTGGAAACATATGAACAAATTTTGTTGAAAATTGAACATTTGATTATACAGTTGGTCATTTGTAATAAGGGTTTATATACCAAAACTATTACCTTATTAGACATGCATGTACGCAATAGCGTATTAATTCTGTTATATTGTATATACTTTTAAAGGGAACCACGACTTAAGATGCATATGACTGGATTTCGGCTTGTTTACTAGATGCAGCTCTGTTTTGTTCTAACATTGATGCTGGAAATAATAGATATGCTATAGTAAAGCACTTAACCATCTGGAAGGATATGGATGTCATCAACCTTCTCCCTTTGTGTGCCGGAGATTATATATACAGACTTCGAGAAACTGCACACCAATGTTCATCTCCGAGAATACTATGATGCTATGATTCATTTGCTCCCCATTCAAATGGGCATCTGCAATGTATTCCCTTTATGTACAATGTTATATATGAAACACAATTATACTCGGGCATGCTTTTTGTGAGTTTGGTAGATTTTATAAAGCATACTTTAGGATTGCACACACAGGGAAAATCTTTATAGCACGGTGGCAGAATTGGAACAATCAGCAGGCACGTTGGTTTTTATGATAGTTCCACTGTTAGTACTTAGACTAAAATATTTATTTCAGAATGGATATATAGAGCGAGTTTTGGGCCTAAGTGTTACTGGAAACTGTTTATCATGAAAACAGGTCTGTCTACTGGTAAGAATTTCATTGCAGCAGATAGAGTAGGAAATTAAACAAATAATTCAAGTTTGGAAAACCTTTTCCCCAGTGGGCTTATAAAATATAAGGCTATATTAATGAAAGTATTCAGATAGTAGGGTAGACTAGATGGGCTGCATGATTCTTATCTGTCCAAACATTCCATGTATCTATGTTTAATTGAACTACACGTTTCATATATTTTTATTCCAAAAAACATCACTAAGGTTAGTAGCTCTCTTAACTCTATTTGATAATTTGGTGTAAATCTGACAGATTTAGCCAGAAATTATTTCAATATGTAAGAATAAAATATTCCTAAGGTCTTGCATACACCATGCACACATAGTGGTGATGGAAGAATGCAGAGGATTACCTGTTTTAAGTACAACTACAGAGATAAACACAGAAAACTATAACAAGTATATATAGTTTAGTGTGTGATGTAGGAAGAAACAGAACAGCTGGACAAACCCCAGGTACCCAGACAGACCTCAGCATAATCAGAATCGACAGCAACAGTTAATAGTTTGTCAGATGGGTTTTACAGTCAAACTTGCCTTTTGAGGGCAGAGAATCTCAAACACACTACAGGAAAAAGATCAGCCCCAAATAAAATGCTTACATCTAATACATTTATCAACGCACATCAGACATTTCCAAATTGCTCACAAATCCCCTTTCCTCTCCTGCCTGTCTTACCCAAATCTTTATATAATCTATGCTTCCTTACTCACCACCTAATGATTGCCCCATAAACACACACATTCTGCCAGTGCACCATTTGCAGCAAATTCACAAAATTCAATGAGCATTACTGTAAGTTAGGGATGATTTTTTTTTGGGCAATGTAATGTTTTGCATGAATGGTAAAAAGCCTGCTTACTCTTTGTTGAAGAGCAAACGTTCATCTCACATTGGGTCCAGTATATCATACACATGGTGGAAAATTTAAAACCAAAAAAGAAATAAAATAAAAACAAATGCCACTGAGACTACAGAGATTCCACGGTGACTTTCCAATTTCCTTTTAATAAAATTGCACCCATACAACTAGGGGTTTCAGGAGATGCTGCACAGCTTCCCTGCCATTCTATAATCAGGGAGTGCTTGGGTGTGATCGATACAGAGGTGCAAGCAATAAGTGTACAGTCCCCAATAGGTTTGTGAAGGGAACAATGGTGAAGTGCTAACCCTGCAGGATCATCTAAAAATAAATGATATCCCTCTCGAGAAAAATGAAGAAGAGCCTAGATATAATTGAAGTCTTTTAGAATGCAAGCATCACCAATTAAACCGCTAAATACATAATTTGAAAGACACCCCTCTTACATATTACCACCAACAAAAAAAAGCTAAATAAGCAACAGAAAGTTTACTTTGAGAAGACGCAAAACCTTAAAAACGAACCACACAGGTCATCTTGCTTTCTGTCAGATTCCAGAAAAAAAGAGCATATATTAAAAAAAAATAATGCATTGAGATTATTTTTAAGTATGTTGTGGGGATCATATACAACAAAACACCTGGTGAATATCTGCAAACTATTTCCAGAAAAATCACAAGATATGTTTTTAAAGAAATCAGATTAGGGTTTTGTCAATAAAGTGGTTTCTGTTAAAATCTTGAATATAAATACACTTAAGGCCTTCAAAAAAGAAAAAACAACCCCCCCCTCCCCCCAATTTAAAAAAAAAAAAAGCACTCACCAGACTGAAAAACGGGACATATTTTAATAATGACAGCAATTGACAGTAAATCTCATTTGGTGGAGACATCTTTATAAAATGCAACAAACAATGAATTTGCATTAAAAAAAAAAACATATGCCATTAAAAAAAAAACATGTAAATCAAGTATTGTAAAATACAATTTAAACAAATGTCCAAATATCTGCTAGTTTTAAAGCACATAACACAGACACCAATTGATTTCAGCCACAAGTTTTCCAGCAATTGACAGGGTTTAAAAAAAGGACAATACATTTCACAATAGGACCTAATAATTAAAATGCAACCTACAAAAACAACAAAAATACACACAGTTCAATAGTTCAGAATATTTTTTTTTTTTTCCTTTCAGTTTTGTCTTAAAAAGAAATTGCCTCTGTATTAGAAAGTCCTCCCGTGTTTTTGTTTTGACTTTTTTTTGGTTAAAAAAATCTTGTACAGTTTAAAAAAAATCATTAAGTGACAAAAAAGATGATTATTTCCAATTGTATCTTCCAGATGGTGGGGGTAATTGAAAATTCCTTCCTTGGTTGTATCCCTGAAAAAAACATAAAACAAAGTTGTTTATGTACTGGATTAAGCATGCACAAAACAAAATCACTTTGTTGACTCTCTTGTTGAAAAGTAACAATGGCACAAATACAAAAGTGGATAGCTGAACTAGGAACAGTTTAAGTATTTTCCAAACATCTACAGCCATCACCCCGAAAGAATAAGGGATTTGTACAACATGCCTTAATTAATCAGTGATTGAGTCAATGTGCTAACACTGGAAATGAGAAAATACATAATTTCACCTAAATACGCATACATTGTTATATCTCTATATAAATAAAACTGAATGCTTATTTGCACTAAGGTATACCCAAGGAGTTGTATATTTGTTGCACACACACACACACTCCATATTATTATATTAAGCAGTCATATGAACGATCAAATAAAAACTACTGTTCACTATATAATATATTCATCCACATGTAGTGAATTTTTGATTAATTCTTAGACACCTGATTTTTAGAACATAGTTTTATACATACGTAAACATACACATTAAAAATAAAACACTATATTCACGTATATACATATTATATATAGATAGATGTGTGTATGTGTAAGTAAAACACAACAGCCTCATTCATATACACTTGAAAAATGTCTCAAATGATCAACAAAAAATTCTAGTTTTAAAAATGGTGTAAAATCAGTATGACCCTTTAGACAACTCACAGTAAACAAAGCCACTTTACTCTATACTAAGAGAACATCAATATGTTCTGAAAGACCGCCCCTTAACACAAAGGTACTGGAGCAGACTGCTACGAGGGCAAAAATATTACTTTAATTTCGCAAGGCTATTTACCGGTCTATTCCTGTCCCCACCAGGTCGCTGGTAATAGTTACTTGGCCCTCCATGTCCACTTTGCGGATTCTGGAAAGTATGCCCATACATTCTGCAGGAAGAAAAGAAGCGTTAGAATAGGATCACCTGAATGTAAGCAAAGCATTCACTACTAAAAATCATTTGCACTGCCAGGCCTTCTATTGTAACTAATCTGCATTTGTTTGAAATGTTGCAGACATATATATTTTTTTAAAACATGCAGACTGTAGACAGAAAGTTTCAATTGCCTCTGAACAAAAATATAGGTTTGACATTCTGGGTGTAAAGAGCCAAACACTAAGTTGTGAACACAAAATACATTATCCAAAGAGTAAACATAAGCAAGTCAGGAGACTGCTTTATTTTCAGAGAGTCTGGACCCTTTAGACTGGCTATTCTTTCTAGTTAATTGCAGATTGCAAATGAATTCTTACAGCAAAGAATTTTGAATCTAGGGTAGGGGCCTTGTCTGTTTTTTTTCCCATCCATTATTCTGTGCAATATGTCAGAAGGTCTGATTGAGAAGAAACCTTTTCAAGTTCTATTGATGTGGTTTTCAATTGACCGCGGTGACCTAGCAACATCAGCACTAATTGGCGTAGACCGACATTTGTTATACAGTTTATATGGGAACACAAATCCAACATCTATTATGACCTAAATTGGTGTCCCATATTACTAACAGCAACAAATGTTTTAATTGCTTCAATGTATCAAATCAATTGGAAGATAAGTAGATATGGACCTGCAACCGTGCCCTGTTGTCCTAAAAGCCCTGGTGAATAGCCATGGGCAAGGTGTGCTTTCTAGTGATACTGCCAATCACCTGGAAATGCTGCAGTTCTTTGTCCACATCAGGCATGGATAAATAGGCCTGCATGTGTTTACCAAGCAGTCGATGGGCAACCCTTTAAAAGGTCATTCATTTTGGACACTACCAAGCAAGCTACCACTAGGTTCTTTAATCCAGAAATTCAAATGTATTGGCCTGAACTATATCTACACGTGAGCATTGGGATGGCAACATTTTTTTAATAAAATCCAAAACATGTAACTATGCGTGATTAAAAAGCCTCAGTATTATGAATATTGATAGAAGCTGTATCTCGCTCTTTGGAAGTATGAATTGATCTATATATATATATATATATATATATATATATATATATATATATATATATATATATATATTTTTTTTTTTTTTTTTTAAATAAAAAAAAAAAAAATCGGGTCTAGTAAAGAAGTTAAGGTTAGTCAATATTAAATGTTCATATTTTAATTATAGAATGAATTTATATAGAATTGTTTATTGAATACATATATTGATGATTCTCACCAACTATTTATTTTTTTGAGATCAGATAATTTTAAAATAATTGGCTTTTATAAATAAAAAGTATCTTGTAGTATAGTGCCAATCAAGAGGAAGCACAGTGATACAGACTCAGTTAGTTAGCATAACTATTTCTTGCAGTAAAGTACGCGACTTTACAAACTTCTGTGTTTTGTCAGGGAACATATGTAGAACATCCCTCATTATCAAACCATGTCACATTCTTTCTATTGCACGGTACTTATTTGTCTGTGGACTCCATAATCTTTCTCCAAGTCCCTTCTGCTTTTAATTCAGTTCAGTCTTAAGTAGTTAAAGAAACTGTTTTCAGTGGCAACTAATAACTACTGACCTACAGTGACACTGCCCTACAATAGGATTTTCAGGCTTGAAAAAGTTGTACCAATGAAGCTGATTAGGACTTCAAGAGGTTTGTAGCGAGAATCAATGGCGGGTCTGTGCTAACATAGCAGTTCCAGCATAGAGCTGATAAAGTGGAAGACCATTAGTTACGCTTCATTAACCCTCTGAGCACCAGAGTGGTGTGCAGTTCACGGGTGATCAATGTGTGTCTCACACCCCAATCATGCAGTGTTAACCTTTTCAGCAGACCAAAAAAAGTTAAACTTTTGCCTTTTTCTTTATTGTATATGACATTCAAATTATGTTGGTTAGATTCTGTAAATTAGTAAACAAAGCTAATTATATATATATATATATATATATATATATATATATATATATATATATATATATATATATATATATATATATATATATATATATATATATATATATATATATAGGATGCGTGGGTATAACTTTTACAGAAAAATATTCAAACAGAAAGAAAAATGCAAACAGAACATCCCATAAAAAAAACAAAAAACAAACAAAACAAAAACAGCACAAAAAAAAATTAAGCATAATATGAAAGAATAGTTTTTAAAATATCGTACCTTTGAGGCGGCTGGTTAAAAAGAGGTGGGCGGCTTCCCCATGAATTTTGAGGCCTCACATCTATAGGGGTTAAAAAGTCTTGTTAAGACAAAGAAGGAAAAAAAAAAAAAAAAGAAAAAAAAAAGATAATTTGTATAAAATACTAACTCTTTAACGCTAATAATATTTTAAACACACATGATGCAGTACAAATTCTATAGGATGCCTGCCTTCTACTCCGTCCAAGTTTAATAGCCAGTAATTTATATATTTTACATTTGCAGTTTGCTCAAAGAACACAAAAAAAATATATCTATTTCAGAAGCAGCCAATGTTTGAGCAGAAAAAAAGTGTACACTGAAGAACCACCCACTCGCTCTTTTGTTTTCTACGATACATTAGGAAAGCAGCCATAACATGATGTCGCCTAAACAAGATTGATCAACATCCAGTATAATAAGCTCTTAAAATCAATAGTCTGTACACAACACTTAAATTGCAATATCTTCAGAAAGATCATCAGTAAGATAAGATCTAAATAATAAGAGCTACAAAGAAAAGTATTTTTAACCACAGGTATATACCAAGTCCAATCTAGTTATGATACAGCTCTGTTTACATGCAGTGTTATTTTTTTCCAAATAAAATTTAAACAATGACCAATAAATATATCGCAAAATGTTTCAGGCCTCTTATGTATATATGGTCTATCAATGTGGAATGGATATAGATGAACACACACACACACACACACACACACACACACACACACACACACACACACACAACTACTTAGGATGAGAAATATACACACAGTACTTAGGATGAGAAATATACCTAAACAGGCAGAAGGAGACATTTGTGTGTATTAATTCTCAACAGAATCTTATACTGTTTTTTCCGATCTCATGCCAGATCTTGATAAATGCATGAATACATCTGATGACACTAAATGGTACTTGAGAAATAAAAAGTACAGATATTTTAAGGTTGGGGGAGATTCAGCTGATTTTATAGGCAGAAAAAGCATTAAACTATAAAGTAAATGCTCCAAAAGCTACTTAAGTGACTATTTACCTAATCAGCTTGGCAATCAAAGACAAGACCTCGTGTTTACTGATTGCACTAATCAAAATCACTTTCAGATTCAGCTAACTGACAAGTTTACAGATAGCAACGAGAGAAAGTCATAAATCAGATACTCCGGTTTGCATAAACCAAGTCTGCCTTTCACAGAGTACGTCGGCAGACTGTACTTGACTCTTTCAAGTTATCAGCATATAGCCAATTATTCATCAGCTGAAAATTGGTACATCAATGTCAAATCAAGTAAAAGCAGAAACACCCACAACAAGCACTTGAAAGAGGTGGCCGTTTGATTGACCGCACTGCCCTTCTCCATAGTAATGTTACTTTGTGCATGTACTAGACACTGCTCCCATAAATATACAACATCCATTTTCATGTGCCATACCCTTCAAGGCTCAGCTATTCTCCAATCTAGTTGTCATTCTGGACAGCTGCCAGAGCAATGCAATTTCCATTAATATGGCTTTGTACACAGGAATATGCCGTCCTAAGAGCTCAAAAGCATTGTAGAGCTCCGTAGGCGGTCAACATATAATGCCGTAGCTTTGGCAAATTCCAGTTCTTAACACTTTCTTTGCTGAAACAGCCAAACATTTGCTGCATTTCTTACAAACAAAGAATATATATATTATATTCAGTTGACAAATTCTTAGATATTTGTGTTTGACATATTGGGGAAACTAAAACCCAATGCTTGGAAACATCCGATTTGTAGATTATAATCCAGAGCGTGGGTGAGCAAGTTGAACTTTACTCTTTCATATTCAGGACTATTCTTCATGTATCTGCTAACTACCTTTTGACCCTTTATTCTCCTCCATGCCCAACCCATTCCAATACACCGCCTCTCTCCTGTTCAACACATTCCCCATCAAATGCAATGGGAGAAAGAGCAAGGTAATGGATTATTGGAGAGAAAAGGGCAGTGTGTTGGGCAGGTTTCCAGACAGAAAGAAGAGCAACCACTATCTCCTCTTACTTCCCTGACCCTATGCCCATGTATTCTCTTAAATCGACCTGACTACTGCCCTTCTCACGGTCCAATTCCCTCCCATCTACTCTAGCACACTGCATTTTCTCTTCTATACTGCTCTTAATTCAATCTCGCTCTCACTTTCTCTCCCGTAAATCCAATACAAACCATTGATATTTTCTTGCGTTTATCTTGTGTCTCTCTCTCCTGGTTTGCCAAGAATATATACGCTGTAGTCCATTAATGAATGCATGCATGGTTACAGACATCAATATAGCTAGGCCTGGCAGCTCAGACAGACACTGGCAAACAATCTACATTAAAGTACAACAGGAGCTCTGAATGGTGGCCATTTGCCACTTTGTCTGGTTAAAACAGATTGTCGAATTTATTCCCTCTAAGTTCCATTAATATAACAGTGCATCATTACAAACGTTCAACAATAAATAAATGTATCCAGTCTAGTAAATATGCGTACACTTTTAGTAGTGTGTTTTTAACATTACGGACCAGGGTTTGACTTAACTATAGAATGATTGACCCTTAGCTGTAAATTAGAATAGGAGGTTTAAGTTCAAGAGTGGCAGGGTTTTACTCATGTGGTCTTGTAATTGTCACCAAATTATTTCTATAAAATGCACAGTTTCTAGTAGTAGTAAAATGCAACAGAGGCAAATCAGGTAGTATTTTAAAATTTAACATCATTTAAAATAAAAAATAAATAGATACCTGGATATCTTAGGGTTATCTGGTGGGTTATCCTTGCAGTAATTGATGTGATATTTGCAGGACACTTTAGATGGAAAAAAAATCAATGGGATTTGTAACGAGAGGGAGTGAAACTACATTCTCTTAGCTTGCCTCTGCCCAACAGGTTTTACTTATACCAAAATCTCTATTTTAACCCTGAAAATATTTGAGCTATGTCAGCATGTGCTCCTAAAAAGGTAGCAAGCATATATTAATTTAGAAATACAGAATGTGGCTGACAAGAACCATTTTGCCCGTTGTTTGCTCAATTTATTAGTTCCTGGCTTTATCTTATATCTAGGATAGCCATGCCCCATTATGCTTAAACTCCCACTGTATTAACCTCCGTGCATCCACTACTCTCAGTACAGTATTACTTCCTTTTATTATTATTTTTTTCCAATAAGAGTTTATTGAAAGGGTTTAACACAACATATTAAAGAACAAGGACAATACACAGGGGGAAGAAGAACAGAAGATCTTCTTCACTAGGTGATCCACACATAGTTATACAATATCCATTTCTTCAGAAACTCAATATACAGAATTGGCAATCAGATAGTTGGATATTGTACTGCTGAGATAGCCCCAAGGTTCCAGTAGGACAGGGCTATGTTGTTTAGCTTGTCACATACAAAACAAACGTCACCTATGTACACAATGTTTAAATATTATACCTGGATTTCATACAAAAAAAAAACTTTCTAATCCGAGAGAAGAGGGAAAAGGAAAGAAAATTAGAAGTAGAGAAACAAGAAAGCTCTTTTTATTATTTTTAAAAACTTTACCACACAAGAGGACATAATTTAGAGGGGTAATCATTCTTTTAAGCTCCATTAACATGTTGACCCCCTTCATATATTTAAATATTTCTATCATATACCCTCTCTCTCTCATCTTTCTTCCAAACTACCGTATTTGCTCGAATATAAGACAACCCTGATTATGAGATGACCCCCCCAAACTTTGTATATTCCTTTAGGTAAAAAACTAAAAGCCTGAATATAAGACTACCCTAGAGAGGAAAAAAAAAGTTTTACTTGTATATATGTCAATTTCTTTTTCAGATTTAATAAAAAAATTGATAGGAAATAAAAACAAGAAATGCATTAGTTTTATTTTAGGTGCCAATGCTGTCTCTCTCCCTCCCCCCAAAATTCTCTCTCTATTCCCCCCCTCCCTCCGCTTCCCCCCCTCCCTCTCTCTCTCTCTCGCTCCCCCACGCCCTTCTCTCTCGCTCCCCCACGCCCTTCTCTCTCGCTCCCCCACGCCCTTCTCTCTCTCCCCCCCCACCCTTGTCTATGTCAATTTGAGGTCAGATTATAAGGACTACCTCGAATGTAACACGAAGGGTATTTTTCAGAGCATTTGTCTTATATTCGCTCAGATACGGTATTCATGTTAAGATCCATTGACCTTTTCAGGTTTTATTTCAGGTTTTATCCTGCAAGCCATGGACCAGTTTATTAGCTCTTCTCTGAACACTCTCCAAAAGGATCAACATCCTTCCGCAGATACTGTCTCCAGTACTGTGTGCAATACTCCAAGTGCTCTGTACAATAGCATCAGCACCTCTATCACATTGTCTTCCACCCTTTAAGTGCCCTTATTACCCCTAAATCCCTTTCCTCAGATGTCAAAGTTAGGATTATAGCAATAATGTGTACTTTGCCCTTAAGTTTTGTGCCTAACGTGCATTATCTTGCACAGTAGTCTGGCAAGCAGTCTGCATTGTTACGACTAAAAAAACAGAACAAAAAACAGTAGGGTAAGGAAGACGGCGGGAGCTAGAGTTACAGTTAGGGATAGTGCTAGAGTTAGGATTAAGGTTAAGTTGATCACAATGGTTGGGGTCATTTGGTCACTGGAAAGGAAAAATGTTAGGGGGAAACACTAATTTAGTTATTGCCCTATAACTTGCAAAAAAAACCATAGCATATTTCTAAATTGAGGACAAAATTTAGAAACTATTTAGATAGGTTCTTTTTTTACCATTTGTAATTGTGTAAAAGATTTTTCAGGTAAAAGTTATAAAGTGTTTTTCATATTTTGTTATCAGCCCCACATCCATTGCCACAGCACCATATTACCCAGGACTTAAATCACCCACATTGTGCACCCAAAACGTACTCTGCCAGCACCCCGATGTCTGTGCGCTTCCCCGGAGACCAGACAACCATGCTGCCTCTCGAACTCCATGCATGATTTGAAGTCTAAGCGCCGGCAGGTCAAATGACTCCCGACACTGTGACCTCAGAGCACTGCTTAAGGAGCAAGAGAGGAAGCATGGGAGGATGTCTGTGCACTTAGGCAGCACATTGACACCATACTACCTGCTCGCCAACAGGGGGCTGGTGAGGGGAGATCTTTTGATCATCAATCAGCGCCTAAGATGGCAAGCTTTTTTAATTTTTATCATAAAACATACAAGTAGCGTCAAAAGTCTTACCAAAATCTAGATAAGCAAAGTCTGTTTTAGCACCTTGAGCTATTATTTTAGTCATCCAATCACCCAAAACAAACATCAAACAAGCAATGACACAGTCAGAAGAAGCAAATACTAAGTATAAAAATAAATAAATAAAAAAAATAAAAATGTACCAGTTTGGTGCATTTCATATGTCCATTGGAAACATGCCAAACCTCTAATGCAATCACAAAGCCTTCACTAGAAAGTGGCACATGAGCCCATGTGAACAGAAAAGTGATATGGCTCAGTTTGTGTTTTCATGGAAACTGTTTTGTTTTGTTCTAGACACATAGATAGATTGATGGTATGATAAGATGTACAGTATCTGTGAATTCACCAACAAAACATGCCACATTGTAATACATGTAACTGCAGCTTTTTTCCTGTTTATTATATCCATACTGGAAATGTGATCATGTTTACACAAGACCAGTGCTGCTTCCCAGTGTGCGCTACTCTTAATAAACTAGCAGTCATCATTAACGAATGAATCCCTTTCATGCCCTTTCTCATTAGATGGAACATTAACATTGCTCATACTGTGAATGATGAAACATTATATGCTATGTTAGCAGGATTGCAAGCAAAGGCACGAAATAGGAGAAACATAGGTTTCAAACATCTCCCCTGTTTATTGATATGTAAATGAACTGGAAAGTAAAAAGAAAATGGTGTAGAGAAAATGTACTGTGGGATAAATGTACTGTGTACACATTTTCATTTTCCTATTTTTCACTTCACCTTCAACTTGCTAGATTTGATCACACATGTGATTGTTAATTGTTTCATTAATGTGACTTTTTCCATTGGTGAACGTTCAGTATATAATCATTGTGCATTTATTGTTCGTTAAGCCTATGAAGCGTGTGTTCACGCGAAACGCGCAAGGAATATTGCTGTACCCCATGTCTGTTTTTGTGGATTTTTTATGGATAAAATAAATATTAATCTATTTTTCACCGCATTGGGAGTGCATACGCCTTTGTTCGCTACTTTCTTCCTCATTATCAGCTCTGCCACTACAGCCCGGCTGGAGCACCCCTTATCAGGTGATATTTACGAGACATATGTCAATTGTTCTCTGGTGGAGCCGGCTTGTTTTCTCTTTTGTAAATTAACTACTTTTCAAGAGGAAATGTCTAATTTGTATATCAAGCCACAAGAGGAGGTGTTAGCAGCACACACTACAGAGACACATTATAAGCATCTCTCTTATATTATGCATTTGCTTGCATGCTTCTAACACAATGTATAGATATGTTTCATCATTTTGTATTCTCTATATTTACAGTGTAATCAATGTTTAGGATCATGGACTCCCTTTAAGCAATAAAAACCTGCAAAAAACAACATCATCCTAAATTTAAAGAAAACCAGTTGCAACTTACTTTGCAGCTGAGGCTGTCTAGAAGTCATTCTGTATGCATTTACAGGATTATAAGATCCAGGGGGTGGGATGTTACCATAATGTCCTCCCCTTGGTGGTCCTCTGGTTTGTGGCAACACGTGGCTGATAAGGAAAGGTAGGAGTGAAGAAAACAAATAATGAAAATACAATATTCTATACAATACTAGGTATCCTTTATTGTAGCGATATCCTTTCAAAAGTGCATGTGAAGATATGTTCTGCACATAAAATTTAGGGTCATGGCCATTTTGCATTCTGGTCGTCAGGCATATCAGTAGTTAAGATCTGTATTCAAGCACAGTGTGTAGGTCATAATCATTGCACTCCTGAAGAACAAGTTATATGATTAGTTTGGACTACAACTCCCACGAAAAAAGCCAAGACAAAGAGTAGCAGTTATAAACAAAGTAGACTAGAGTGAAGGTGAAGAGACAACATAGAACAAGGCAATAAACTGGTGCTTTAATTGCAGAGAGCCTTTGATTAACTGCAAACGGCACAAAACACAGAAGGCATCTCTCCCTTGCTGCCTGTCCCCACTTTTGAATGTTTGATTGATTAAAAGCACCAGTTTCTCTCATCGGTCTATGTTGGCTCTTCTCTCCGCCTTCACCCTGTTCTACTTTGTTAATTTCTGCACTTCGTTTGGCCAGTACCAACCAAAATTTAACCAATTCATGACCGGACTTGTTGGTGGTGCTGGACAAAGGTTGTTTTATTATTTATGCAGTGTTTGTGTTTATCTGTAATTTTCCTCTCATTTCCTTTAACTACACAAAATATATTTGTTATTGGGGTGCTTCAGGGGTGGGGGCAGGCTGCCCACACTAACTAGTCTCTCCCTGCTCCATCATTGCGGTGAGGCAGGGAGAGACAAAACCTGTTAAAGCCAGGCACTGGCTGTGACAGCTAAGCACATCTGGTCACTATGATTGGCTATCACAGCCACCAGATGTGACAGAGGGAGACTGCAGAACTTAGGCACACTGCCATGTCAACTGGACAATTTGTCTGGCACGTCCTTATTCATCAAGGAATTCCATCCCTTAAACATTGTTTATATGGTGAAAAGTACAGAATAAAAATGCGTTGTTTGCATAAATCCAATGAACTGCCTAGATCAGTGGTGTCCAAACTTTTTTCAAAGAGGGCCAGACTTGATGAAGTGAACATGCGTGAGGGCCGACCATTTTGCCTGACAGTTAAAATTAAGTACAAATGAACTATTTTATGCAAACTTTATTGCAAACGATTTGAATGACAATTCTAAACAGTAGTAAAATCACTCTGCCTTTCATATCTGAAGGCCAGATGAAAAAAAAACAACAACACAAGATGCTGAAATATATGTCAGGAACACAACTAACCCTTCCCATATCTGTCTGTCTCTCCACTGCCATCCCATATCTGTCTGTCTCTCCTCTGCCATCCCATGTTTGTCTGTCTCTCCTCTGCCATCCCATATTTGTCTGTCTCTCCTCTGCGAACCCATGTCTGTCTGTCTCTCCTCTACCATTCCATTTATGTCTCTCTCTTCTCCCTTCCCATGCATGGTTCTCTCGGCCAATTTGCCCAATAATATGCCAGTGTTATATGCCATTTAATATGCCCCAGCCAATTTGCCCAATAATATTCCAGTGTTATTTGCCATTTAATATGCCCCTACAAATTTTCCCAGTAATATGCCAGTGTTATTTGCCATTTAATATGTCCCTGCCAATTTTCCCAATAATATGCCAATGTTATTTGCCATTTAATATGCCCCTGCCAATTTTCCCAGTAATATGACAGTGTTTTTTGCCATTTAATTTGCCCCTGCCAATATTCCCAATAATATGCCAATGTTATTTGCCATTTAATATGCCCCTGCCAATTTTCCCAGTAATATGCCAGTGTTATTTGCTATTTAATATGCCCCTGCCAATTTGCCCAGTAATATGCCAGTGTTATTTGCCATTTTATATGCCCCAGCCAATTTGCCCAGTAATATACCAGTTATTTGCCATTTAATATCCCCTGCCAATTTGCCCAGTAATATACCAGTTATTTGCCATTTAATATCCCCTGCCAATTTGCCCAGTAATATGCCAGTTATTTGCCATTTAATATCCCCTGCCAATTTGCCCAGTAGTATGCCAGTTATTTGCCATTTTATATGCCCCAGCTAATTTGCTCAGTAATATGCCAGTTATTTGCCATTTTATATGCCCCTGCCAATTTGCCCAGTAATATGCCAGTTATTTGCCATTTTATATGCCCCAGCCAATTTGCCCAGTAATATACCAGTGTTAGTTTCCATTAATATTCCCCAGCTAATTTGCCCAATAATATGTCAGTGTTACCTTATCATTAATAAGCCCCTGCCTCTTTCCCCAGTACTTTCCCCCAATCTCCCCAGTACTTACCTTTCCCTGGTGGCTAGTGGCAGGCAGCATGGTCTTCTCCATGCTGCCTGTTTGTCTCACAGGTGGTTGTGCCGATAGGTCAAGTGACCCAGCGCGCGTATGACGTCAGCGCGCCGGTCACGTGACCTGTCGGCACTTCCGTGTCGGCACACTGCACGGGGAGCCGAACAGGCAGCACGGAGGTTTCTCCGTGCTGCCTGTTCGGCTCCCCGTGCAGCCTGGCAGGCAGAGCGATGGTGGGGGGGGATCTTCCGATCCCTTCTCACCTCCGTCTCTGCCTGCAAGCTTTTTTTTTTTTTTCAGAGAGAGACATTGATCAGCCGTGTCTCTGGGGCCATATGGAAGTAAAGGACGGGCCGCAACTGGCACGCGGGCCGGACTTTGGACATGACTGGCCTAGATGGAGAAAAATATGTAGTAAATTCCCACCATGTCTATGGTGTTTTCAGTGAGGCTAGATTTGCAAATGAACTAGTATTCATGAGATATCATATACAGGAGACTACTCAGACATCCATAGCAATGTTTCAAACATGCGTTTTCTGTGAACACAATGCATAGATCATTTTTGTTGAGTGCGACTTACCCCAGTGTTCTGAAGGATGACTGATCTAGGTGAACCTGCTTTCTATTTTGATTGAAGCCAGTATGTGGCCTCCATGGCCTTCCGTTGTTATTTGTCCTCTCGAAGTCTCCTGGTTTTAATGTTACAGGCGGCTTCCTAGAGAACAATAAATACATACAAATAATGTATACAATGCAGAATCATTTTGTGGACCCACAAAGACACCGTTTTTAAACACTTACTTTGCACCTTGCAAAACAACAGCCTTAAAAATGTAACCATCTTCATACTGTGGATCTTTAAATTTGATGCTATAAAAGAAAAAACAAAAAACAAAGTTAAGATAAATATAATAAAAATACTTAAAGACAAGGTATAGTGTACTTGCTCAACCCTGTAGGTGTTATACCGGTTACTGTGATGTTGCTGAGGCACTTCATAACAGCCCAAAAGTATATATGCATGTCGTTCGATCGTTAACTACCTAATCGCATTACTGACCTCAAAACTGTATGAGCCACAGAATTAACCCGTTAAAAAGTTGTGGATATGCATCATTTATTTCTACATGTCCAGAAAGCATGACCGTGCCAGTTTATAAATAGTTACTATATAGCGCATAACATAAATCAAATCTACTAAACAAAAACTAAAGTCAAGTATTGAACACAAAATTATCAATAAACAACAGAAAGAATATACTACCCACCTTATCGTGAAATTCTGAGAAATATCCCGCAACATAGGAACTGGAGATTCAACGACCCTGATAGAAAAGAATGCAGCAAGTTAAAAAATTAACCTATTCTCATTCATGAACACCAATGGCAGGCAAGATGTCCCAAAAACCATACAGAAAAATATACACACAATGTTTCTGGCACTAACGCACGCTGTGTTTGGTCTCTGTACCAATAGATGTAACATTCAAGTAGCCATATTACTTTGTATACAACATGAACAGTTATTAACCCCATAAGGCCAGAAGTTTCTACTCCATATTAGAAATAGATTTTTTTTTTTGAGGTTTTCAGGAATTTATGCATACAGTTTCGTGCTCGATTTGAAGTAGACATGCAATAGCTTTTTGAAGGTTCAGATTCTTTAGAGCTCCATGGACTGTACTATAGATTTAGGCCCAGGATTCAATATTATATGGAAACCATTAATATAAGTGAAATTTGTTATTGAGAGAGAAGAACTTTCAAACTTGCAAATACATGGACATTTTACAATAAATAAATGATCTCAGTCTCAGGGAGAATTAATGATTATTCTTCTTACTCATTTGGAAGAACGGCTCCTTCATTAGTTTCAACTTGTCCCTGAATACCATGGCACAACTCTGCAGGGATTTCAGTTGGCTATTTAAAAAAAAAGTAACCAGGAGATGAGTTAATTCAAGCACATACATTGGGTTCATAACAGCATCACAGTGGGTAGAAATATAATGTGATGTCCATTGACATTGGTCAACTACTAATTACATTTGTCACTATGATAAAAGCACTGTAAACCTGTTGCGTTACCATTTATTTTGAAACGGTTTAGTATCTTTGAACATCTTCAGTACATTTACCATATCTACCAGTTTGTGTCTGATTACCTTTCTCTGGCTTACAAGCAAATTTTTCATATATTTTTTGTGATATTCTTTCTCAAATGGTCACAGATGCCACAAGTATGAGTTGTGTGGTAGGCTTATTGTTGTAGCCACAGGGAGTGGCTGCCGATAACTGGTCTGTCATCCACACATTTATAAACATGTGCTTATTCCATTATTAGTCTGAAAGACCAAAAGGGGAGCAAATGCATAGACCACATGTACAAACAGACAGAAGTACTCTAGTGCCGTTACACTCCTAAATCACCTCGAATGGTCTGGCCATTTCAGAAATTTATTCAAGGCTTTTTCATTCTGAACACATTTGAAAATGAGAAAAGGCTCAATATATTTTTCTAAGACACAAATAAATTGTAGGTATACTCAATGACCTACCTCTACAGTGCTCGTCTTGTATAGTTCATGTAGGAAGGCATTTAAGGGGTGGTTTTTCCCAACAAACAAATGATCGCCTCCAAGGCTATTTCTTCTTACTAACCAAAACACAAAAAAACATTTAAAACATTTAACAAAAAAAAGTTATTTCTCAGCAGCCGCAAAGTTCATTAATTTGTAATGCAAATCCAACCTCATTCATTCCAGCATATGATTTATGCTTTCATAAACCAATTTGGGAACTTAATTATACAGCAAAAATACCCACTATGTTTAATTATTTGGTGGTAACCGTCTTAACAGATACTCTTAAAAACACTTTCCTGTGAAAACAGATCATATTTAAGTCACACAAGGAAGTGGGAAATGAGAATTTAATTAACAAGTTTTAAACGCAAGGTTGTTCTGCTTTACTTTGGACTTTCCGCGGCTCCATTTTTGCATCAAGGATCATTCAATTTACAGCAATTAAATCATCTATGAAGCAAAAGGTTACAAATTTGTTTAAAGGCAATCAATAGCAGTCATCCATTATGTCTTGTTCATTTGCAGCCTAGCAGAGCATGAACGACAAGTGCATGAATGCTAAAAACCTTAGTGATTACACAGACAACACAGGCGAATATCATGATTCTTACTTTCATCAGGAGTGAGGTCAGGGTAAACCTCTTCCAAAGCAGCTCTTAGACGGCGCTCATCAACAAATGGCAACAGAGCAACACCTGGAGGGGAAAGGAAGCAATCCATTAAAAACAGAAGGAAATCAAAGCAGTCTCATAAATGTAGCAGAGCCAAGAAGGGCAACACCCCAAATTGTGAGGTGAAACTTTCTATTATTTTCTAGCTCTTCCTTTATGTTCTGTGATGACCCAGATAATTGCCTTGTTACAGGCTGGGCAAATTGTACTTTCCTATCATCACTTGAGTGTGACAGACTGTATTTCAATATTATAATTACTGCTCCCATAGTTTTATTACATTTCTATAGATCTCAATATACACACACCACTTTTCACAACAATAAGCATTTAATCTACTGTCCAATGATAAACAGATTGGATGGCAGACTCAAATTATCAGAACTATAATTCTTGAGCATGTTCTACGTTCTACTCGAGCACCAAAATGTGTGCTTGTCTGACACTAGCTCCTCCCCTTCTCACTGTCCACCTGGCTCTTGCTATTTATTGCATGGTCATTCCTCCAAACAGTTTACATACTCCTTTCATGCTGTATAGTCATTCCTCCTGTTTACATTTCCCTTAGAATTTGTATTAGTATTTACATTAAACACATAATTTCCTCCCAGATTAGTTGATTGACACACCAAACACCAACACCACTGACTGGCTCTGTGAAGTAATGGCTTAAAATGATTTCTCCTTAGATTTGCAATGATTCTTCTATGAGCTACAAGTCATTATACATCCTGTACTCTTTGTTCAGAAAACCATTATAAAAATAGGGAGAAATTGCCATTTTACACCATATACAAATATTTTTTACAAAAAAAAAAAAAACCCCCATCAAGTTCACTTATTGAAGAGGCAGGTAACCTGGAAGAAACTTTGCTTTTTCCCCCCTTTAACAGAGTTTGTAAAAAATGGATTTAAACATTTAACGGAACTTTGTCCATAGAGACCAATATCTGCATATTTCTTGTATAAACAATCAAAACATGACTCAAAAATTGAATTCCATTGATAAAAGCATACAAATACGACATTTTACCTTGCCAAGCAAATTTCTTTCCATTTAGATCAATTGCAAAATCATCAGGGTAGAAGTCAATTATACTTGAGTCCTATAAAAAAAATATAGCAATATAAAATAATTAAACACTATACATGTTTGTATTCAACTAGCCACAGAAACTAAACTAAAGACAACGGAGAGCCTAAGAATTGTTAAAGAGCCACAAATGAAAAGTACAGTGGCCTTATTTTATTTTGAGTATAAAATGGCATGCACATTTTCAGATACAGGTCATTTTATCCACTCACTGGCAGCAGACTGTCACTCATTGCTGGTGTAGTAGACCGGGTTCCCTCTATTAATTAGTCTACAGAAAACAATTCAAAATGCTAAAAATAGTCTAATAGCAAATCAGGGCTAGTTTGGTATGCATCTATTAGGTTTTGTTGCAGTCTGCATACTCTTTAGGAATACATTTGAAAAAAATAAGTCCTTACCGGATCAGACATAAGGTTCCGCCAAGTGGTTGGCAGAAAGTTCCCACTAGCTGCTGGAAATACACCCATCAGCTGTTCCAGAGGCTTAAACTGGGGGGAAACAAAAGTGAACAAGGATCTGGATTAATATGCATACTGTATATAAGGGTAACAAAAACTTTTTTAGAAGCACAAATTGAAAAAGTAGTTGTCCTTATTCTGAAGATAAAATGGCATGTGGTTTTGAAAGTACATGCCAGTCTATCCTTTGACAGCTATCATGGTTCACTGGGAAGAAGGCAGCCTTGTTTGGTGAGCAACTGGCTTGCTCTACAAGGGCAGAGAGAGAGAGACCTGCTGACTGACTTCATGCAAAAAGGAGGGTCTCGCCCCAGTCTCTGCGGCCCCAATCAGACAAACCAGTCGTGATTTTGTCAGACACTGTCAGAACATGCCAGCCTCCAGACTTAGGTCTCCACTGTGAGACACCAGAGAGTAAACCCACCTGTTGGATTTACTTAGAACATGCATGTTATTCCTTGCTTCCTTCAAGGTAGAAAGGGTTAACAACAAAAATGTTTAATGTCATTTAAGGGACATATTGTATTCATTAATTAAAAAAAAAAAAAACAAAAAAAAAACATATATATTAAAACTGAAGGGTAATTTTGTTTTATTCCTAATGAAAGATTGTCAATATACATTGCAAATTGACCAGATAAAAATGCAAACGCAGTGTAGTTCAGGGACAATTAAAGTGTCTGTGAATGTCAATAAAAACCATTAATATTGTCTATCAAAGAATGTCTACACCAATACCTGGTCTAGACCAAAAGTACATAAAGATGAATCCACATCCTCCACCAAACCAACATTTTGTTTACTTACCGGTTTTGTATCCTTTTCAAACTCTGTAAAAAGCTCAGTGATATTTTCAAAATCAGATGCAAAAGGAGCATAATGAAATGGGAAGAACCACTTCCATGAAGCACAGCCCTGTGAATATAAACATTAAGAATGTGTAAAAATTCTCACAACTTCATCTTAACAGCTTAATGAATAAAATGTTATTTCTGTACCATTTATTCTTTCTTTAGAACGTGTTTATATGGAAGATTTAATAAGTCTCTTTTCCATTATACTGCAAACATTAATGTCAAGATAATATTTTAAAATCTTATTAAAAAGGTGCTGTTCCACAGACTTGTTTTTTAGTACGTATATTATTGTGTACTACATTTGACTGTGTCTAGGACGTTAGCCTAGATTTAAAATATTGCATTTCTTATGTAGTTTGCATAATGGTTTCACACTTTCTGCAGGGGTCTCTTATCTTGTTATTCAAGCTCCCTCAGCCGGTGTGTGCCCTCCCATGCCTGGCATCACCACAAGTACAGCACAGAGCAAGAGGCTGCAGCATCCCAACCCACTAGTTGGCAACTGCAGCAGATCTTGGTTGGAATCTCATCTAAGGAGTGCATGGGAGTTCTGCACCCTTCCTGATATTGCTGACACTTAAAAGGAATATCTGAGCTCACTCCCCCATTCTGCCAACATCTATCTTGCTTATGTGCTCTCCTTGTAAATATATATTGTGTATGTATATTTGTGTTTAATCAAGTGGGTGCATGCAGCTAGCCAAGCAATGCAGGAGTTAAAAAGACAGTACCATTCTCCTCCTTGCTGCATGCACCAAGTCCGCAGCCATCCCAGCATTGGACTACCATGTTCCCCTACTTAGGTCTATTAATCAAAATAGCTAAAACTAGCCATTGTTTGCTCAATCAAAGCTAGCCGGGGCAAGTTAATAGCCCAGTGATGCACTGGGTTAATCAAACTCTATGCCTCTTCACTTTTCAAAACATTTTTTTTTAAATAAACATTAGATTCCCTTCCTATAAATGCAAACAGACATGGATTTAACACGATAGTCCCATCAAATATCATGCACTATGCCCAAGTGCCTATGTCAAAAATAAAGAACATTTTTAGTGAATCCAGCAACTCCATAATAGGGGCTTGGAACTGGGTCTAAGTCTGTGTTCATGTATGTTATATGTGATATGCTTTCACTGAAGTATGACATGCGTGTGAGGACATGATGTGTTTGCACTGAGGTATGACAAATGCTATTTGTTGGAGATAAGATGTAATAGGTTGCTGTATATGCCTTTTCACAAGCATTCCTCTGGCATATGTTACACATCACCATAATAGTACAAGCATAAAAAGGGGTTTAATTGTATGTTTTGAGGCAGATTACATAGATTCATGGTGTATGGAGCTCGTCTTTCCACATGCACTAGCATAGGATGATAGGTGGGAGGGGTTATAGGAGTTCTCCTTACGGCGATGTCACAGATAGAGGAAGGGCTTTGGATGACTGTCGCTAAGGAACCTCAGGGACTTTTATACCCTTTTAATAGGTCGGGAAGCATTAAGGAACAAAATAAAAATGATAGATTTGTTTCTTTTGCTTCCTTTTTACATGAGTCATGCTATATGGAACAGCACCTTTAAAATGTAATCAGTCTAAAATTGGCACAGAAGGAGCAATCACAAAGGAGAATACAAACAAGAGGAAAATTCAGCAAAAGATAAGTGAGAGTAAGAAAAATAAATTTATGTTTTTTTTTTAAAAAGCCTAATTGATATATTAAGCAATTTTATTCTTCAAGTCTGTAGTGCTCCTTTAACAGCATTTTGTGTCTTATAATGAAATGCATAGCATACAATCAAACACAAACAAAACCGCTCATCTACAGAAACAAGAATATGTCCCATGCGAGAACAGACCTATTTACATATGTCAATTGACTCCAATAGAATATTCCAAACTGTAAAGATGGCATGGCATCTAAAATTTAGGAAAAATACAATTGCTGCTATTTTAGGGTGGTGCCTATTTGCTATGTTCTGCATCGTGTGACTGCCTGCTCTCTCCCCCACCCATCACTTCTTGCAGGTTACGCATATAAGAAACCCTAAATGACAAAAAATTAACATGTGCCTCACTAGTATCAGGTCTGTGATAAAATGGAAAGTAGTCCCTCTGAGTGCCATAGACATGCAATGGACTAAGCAAGGAGAGAATCCTTGGCAACAACAGAAGTACCCGATACTGAAAACAAATAAGACTAAGAAATGTAGGTGTAGTGTAGTAGATAATTTTTTTTTGCAAGCCAGGTTATAAATGACTAGTCTACATAACACATCTACCCCCTCCTATATCTGTAGCTAATCTGACATTGCAATTATCAAAAAAACATTTTCATTGGACACAGATCACTTAATTTAACAGCTCAATACTATGGGGTAAGCAAGGATTGTTCCCGTTATTCAAGAAATCATTTCAATTTTTTATGCTTTTATACTCATCTCACAAGTGGCTAATATCTACTTCAAGCCACGACCGGGTAAATGAATGCAGTGCTAAGAAAACTAAAGTTTACAAAACTAATTACTCTCCAGTGTTCTCCCCTTCAGACTTAAAACCTGAGCAGATAAGGATCATGATGCAAGTGCTGTGGAACGCGAAGCAGCAGAGAGCATAACAAAAGCAATGTATTATTGCATACCTGGTAATAATATCTCAGTACCCAGCAAAGACCTTCAACGTATGACTTTACAACTTTACGGCGGAATTTCTCATCTGAGGCATCAACATCAAATTTGTTCTTATAGTAGCGCTGTTTCCAGCCATCTTCCCATAACCTGCCAGAAGAAATAACATGAATATTAAAGGAAAATCAGGCTCACGTTTTAAACATTCGTGTATTTATTTTTCAGTGGTTTATGACTGAGAAAGTAAGCAGTGATTCATAAAGTCATGGGCCAAAAATAAAAAGAGCACTAGTTTAATGATAGATACACTACATGTTTCAACCAACAGCACTGAATGAAGTATCAAGCATTACCTCATAAAACATAGACTGGTACATCTAGTAGTGACATTGCAGAGTATTTGTGCACCCAAAATCTTACCCTACTCCTCCCCCAGCTTTTGTAGGCATTGACAGAGAAAAGCTTCATTGTTTTGGTTTTGACCGGAAAGAGGGGGCAGGGCAGTTGTGACATGCCTAGCAAGGCACATTAGTATGCAAGTTTTGCTTTGATAAAATGTAAGGTGCATCAATTACATTCTACAGAGTACAAAGTAACCTTTCCAGTAGCCAATGTACAGAAAATAAGAATGGTCCTTAAATCATTCACGTGTAATACACACACCTGCACTTTTGCATTATTTCCCCTCTTCGGCATAGCCTACTATTTATACATATCCAGCAGAAACAGCTGGTACCGCTATTGCAGGTCAGTAATTTGAGCCATTAGAGGGGTCTGGCATTTCACAAACCAGTGAAGGACAAGGTTCACTGTCCAATTTAAGGTAAAAAAAAAATAGCCTGGTTTCCAAGAGAAAAATCCAGTTTTGCATGTGATTTATGTAAAGTCGTACTTCAGCACTAACAAGGTATATGGGTTTTATGTCAAACTGCAAAGCCAATTTTATGAAACAAATGTTTCTTTCCAATCAACCAATGAGGTTTCTAAATGTGTTAGGCCTTTACTTTGGCCATTATAGTGTGCGATTAGAGGTTTTATGCACTTTTTATCCTGCCCTAGATTTTTATTTCAGGGACATTTAGCAATTGTTATGCACTGTGGTGTTAATATATTCATGTATTTGCTGTATTTTTCTTTTTGTTCATATGAAAAAGCAAATGGCTATGCATGTATCCTGCAAATATAACTAAAACGTCCAATTAAGCCATGTATTAGGTGTTAATGGGACACCTGCACAATTATATTTTTGAAGTATGGTTTTACAGATTACAGATCAAAGTCGCACAATCTGAATGCTAAGCAGATGCCCCATTCAAATCTGATAATGTGACACACTTACAGGAACTAAAGTTTAAGGGTTAAATATTCATCAGCAATACACTGGCATTCAGATCACATAATCAAATCAAAAACACAGAATGTCTCGCCAATGCACTGCACGGTCTCAAAGGGAAAAGTGGCTTGGAGAAAGAAAGCCAGCATGCATACTAATCTGGACACTTGGATTTAGCAGCTTTAGCTTACTCATCTCGCTGGAATTTACTGAATATTGTAACCCTCCACATTAATTACTAGTGGATAAAAAGATCACAGAAAATTATCCAAAGGCACTGCCTCCATAAGCTAAATGGCATTCATTAGACTCAATCTAATTCAGCAATTTGCTAACAAAGTGCTAAGGAAAAAAATGGCTTCACCTGATGTTATCTTCTGGCTCAGGCTCACTGTCACTGTCGTCGGCTTTGCGTTTCATTCCTGAGGCATCAGAGTTTTTGTTGGCAAAGTTCTAAGAAGGAAATGACATGTCAACAATAAACAGGAAGTGAATGGTAGAGAGTCGCCTTCTGACTGAACCCGCCGAGTGCCAGAAAGTTGAGAAATGTGTTAAAAAACAAACTCCATTGTCACGTATAAACAAAAAATGCAATACACAACAAATGCAGCTCGTCCTCCATTTTATGCCGAGCTACAACTCCAGAATTTTTGAAGTTTTCATTTTTTGTTTCAAAGATTATGGCGGTTCTGTATAAAGGTCAAATGTGGAGCACGTCACCAGTGGAATGTTCTTGCGGCTTCGATTTCTTTTAGAACGTTGCTTAACAAATGATCTTTATACATAACCCCAATATACATTTTCAGAAGTATGAAAGGTAGCATAAAAGAGTAGAGCATTGCTGAACCACCAACATGCAGTCAGCAGAAGAATATAGGATTTGAAAAGCTTCCCAGAACTAAAAGGACACTTATTGGCGTATCTCTACCCACTGACTAAGAGCATGGCCAAAACTCAAGAGGGTCGTCACACATACCGAATTCTGCATTCGCATTTCGTAGGCAGTTTGTCTTGGGTTATTGATGGTTTCTGGATTAGACCGGTTTCCCCGACCAAGTGCCTGAGGAGCAAACTGCCCAGAGGGCAGGAAAGAAGGCTGTTGCTGCTGCTTTTCTCTCTAAATAGAGAAACAAAAAAGTATTACTAACCCATACAAGGAATTTCGGCAGAGTGCCACAAAACCATATTTTATGAAATGTATTAAGTTATCAGCCATGCCTGAGAAGCACTGCTTAGTAAGGAGACAAATGCTCTCCAGTGCAGAGCATTGCTGCCTTAAATAGACACTAAACCCAAAAATGGTTTTGTTTTTCTATACATGAAAGGTTAAGTCACCCCATTTTATTAAAGTGTTTGAATTATATTTCTGCAAAGTGGGAGAGATCATTTTGTGAAGGTGCCGCTTCACTGAGCCAGTCCGGCGACAGTTGGTCGCTCAGGGTGTTGTGTCATTGGTTATAGAAAATGGGAGAGAGGAGAGAAATATGCGAATGGGAGAGGAATACAAATGCTGATGTGAATAATTAAGAAGGATGACAGAAGGAGTGAATGAGAATGCAGATGTGAACAGTTAGGAAAAATGACAGCGAAGTACGAGGGAGAGCCGGAGGCTTGCACAAAATGCCAGCACTGTAGTAGAAAGAACATGCAGGAAAATGTATAGATGAGTGGTTTGTTCCAACATATTAAACCAGGATAAAATAAAACATTTTTTAGGTTTAATGCCTCTATAACAAGCTGCATATACGGGAGAGAAGTTCTGAATGAAAAAATACAAAATGGTCCGAAAGAATGTCGGTAGATCAGAACCAATGTTTCTGTGATCACTACACTAAGTAAGGAAGTGATCAGAAACCATTACTTATACATGTGTAGATTAATGAGGAATATTGTAGGAGATAGGGTGATTATAGCTAACAATTTCAAAAGATGTAGTAAATTAATATTACAGGAGATTTAAAATGCAGTTTTCCATAACATGCCATTTACCAATATCAATGTGCATTTTCATTAATTGAAATGGACAAACACCTACATCAACACACAGTACACAATTTTACCTTCATTCTTTTTCTTTTTTCCTTGTTCCTCCTTTTGAAGCCCTCCTAAAATAGAAAAATGCACAATTCATTTCACTTTAATGTTAGCATAGAGGACTGAAGACAAAGCCTTCCAAAAACAAAATGTTCCTGTCACATACTATTAATTAGCCAGGACTATAAAGTAGCGCGTCTACCGTTGCTCAAATTTATACATGCATATATTCTTTGGTTAACGATAAAAAAAAAGCAACTAAAAAAAATAATAATCTGAAAACATGTGTCCCTTTGCTCTTTGCTAAAGGAAATAAGACCAAGTGTGTAACTATATATTTTCTTAAAACAAGGTGTGTATAACAAGGAGACATTTGTGCAGAAACTCAAAATGGCATACATCATCTTCTTTTCTTTTTTTGAAAATGCTATCTTCAACTTCACCGACTGCCAGCATAATCATCTGCACCCTCTCAAGGTTCACAAACCCGCTCTCTGTTAGATAGCCCTAGAGAAGAAAACAATAAAGGAAAAGAAAAATATAAGCCCTCTTATAAAAAAAAACAAAAAAAAACACATTAAAAATAAATAAAAAGTTCACTTACCCCAGTCTTATGCACAACATTTTTGTAAATGGTAACAAGCCGATCTATAGCACCCTCCCTGGGACAAAAGAAAGACAAGTTATAACATACTCCAGTCACCCACATTTCACAGCCATTAAAGAATCAAGTTTGGACAAAGGGGTGGCTGACATGGGGTTCTCTAGCAGTAAACTGAATTCAACTCTTGAGCTTCAGCCAGCCATTGGCAAGCTGAGGATGTAAGGACTGTAGCTTAAAGATCGAAAAACCTGAGTCTGCTCACCCCCATTTTAAGACATACCTGATTTCAAGTGAAGGAAGGTGAGGTAAAAAATCGTTTCCAACAAAGAAGCACATGAAGACCCAATCATCCACACTTCTTTCAAAGTCAAACGGAAAGGGTAAGCTGGCCATAGTTAGTTCCTTTTCCAGATACTGCAGTAAAACATAAGATTAAAATTAATATATGTGTGACATTGGACAGGGTGGTCTAAATGGTCTATAAATGGTTTAGTTAAATACCTCACGCAACACATTCAGACGTATAAAAATGAACTCCTGTTCACAGCCTGGAGGACGATCTGCAAATTCATCATGCTGCAAATAAAAAATATGGCATTTCAAACTTGTATAAAAACAAAGAACAGATAGTTATAGTTCAAAAGGGAAATTGCATAATGTGAACTAAAACTTCCATCTAAATTGGAAGGTTTACTTTAGCTCTTATCACACGTAAAAAAACAAAACAAAAAAGCCTTACCTCCCCCTTTTTCTCTCTGGGTAATCCTTGACATTCCTTGAGTTCATGTCCAAACTGACCACACAAACCACAAGGCTTCGGTTGATTTGGTTTAAACTCTTCTCGGATGATAGTAAAATTAGGTTCATGAGTTGCCAACCCAAGCATGATCAGATCAGCTAAAACAAAACAGAGAAGTAGGTTTAATGTAATTCAGGGAAACATATAAAGCTTGTGTTTAAATAAGTGAAAAGCAGCATCACTATGGCTACATATCCTGGTGACCAACAGATTTGTATTGATCTGAATGCAGTGTCTCTCATCACCACTCAATAATCATTTAGCTCAGTTCTCGGGAACAAGCAAATAAACAAACCTTTAAAAATAGCCAAATCAACATAAAAAGGTTGCTATATTTTGGGAATTATTAACCAACTAGTGACCGGACTGTTAACTTTTTGTATCCTTGGCGACCGCGGTGTTTGTGTTTAGTTGTAATTTTCTGATTTCTCATTTAATGTACCCACACATATTATTTATTGATTTTATCGGCATTAAAAAGGGTTTCCTTTATATACACCATATCTATCTATCTCTATATATATTACATACATATTACATCTATATAGTTGCTAATATTTGTTTAGAAATACAAATGTTTACATATTGTTTTTTTTCCTCTTATAGGGCAATAACCAAAAGTACTTTTTTGTTCCCTAACCATTTTTTCCTACAGGGACCTTTTGACCCCAACCCTAACTCATGGGTAACCCTATATCTAAGGGCAGTCAAGCAAGGGAAGTCATTTCTGATCGTGTCAGTCAGTCTTGATGGATAACAGGGCTGCGCCATATTGGAGGAGCATCCTGCCCAGGGACCAAAGTTTGGTGTTGCTCAATGCATCGACAGTTTGACCAGTGGTAGCGATCATGGATAACTTCCACCACTCGTTTTAACACAGGATGTGTATGACAGACAGACATAAACAGACATCCAGTGTCACCAACTGCAAGAAAACACAGGATGTATACACACACACACACACATCAGTATGCGCCAAGGGGATAATAAAAATGAGATAAAACCACTCACTCAATAAAATTTAATTTTTCTCTACCTTATCTAGAAAATCACAATTTAGTGCTTACCATCGGCACCACACAAGCAGTGATGAGTGTTTGGGTCATGATGAGGCTGAGCTGTTTCGGAAACAAAAAAATTAAATAATTATTGCAGATGATCTGATAATGTCAACTGATATTCGCCACCAAAATTTCAACACATACCTCTTTGTCGCCTGATGTAATCCATGATTTTATGTTCACCTTCACCTGGAACACTAGCATCTGATAAGATTACCTTGATAAAGATAAAAACAAAAATAAGTTTTGTTGTGCGAGACCAGTGAAAGAGCACATTTATTAATAAGAAAAGGAAAGCAATACCAGACCTCTTTGGTTTTAATGCATGCATTTAAAGTATTGTTTTGTGATTTAAAAACACATCTTTAAATGTATGGTTTAAATACATACGATTATGTTGCACAGCATAGACCATGAACAAAACTGCTTACTGTAATATTTTTCCAACCAGGATTGTTATTTAAGCGATCAGCGACATAGTAGCGAAGACATTTTGCCAAGTTATCCATGAACTCTGTACCCTGTTAAAATAAAAATTTATATAGATATTATATATACAATATACATAAAACCTAAAAACAGACCATGTAAAAAAAAAAAAACATGCAGACAGTTAAATTATGTACTACTTACAGGTGTAATGCAGTTACTATCGAATCTTTCCTTCACTTCGTCAGACGGAAGCAAGCCACCTGGAATTCAATACACTTACAGTTTACAGATATGCATACATTCAGAAAGTCACAGCTACAATCTTAGAACATTGTAACTAAACTTTACAGCATACAATCGGTTTTAAAGTTTAACATGTGCAAGACACTGGTTTAATGAATATACTCTGGGGGGGAATCGGGGGAAATAAAGCTTTATTACAACAATCGAAGTTTGTGTTAAATATATACCTTTTGATATCACTTCTTCACGGATGCGGTTTTTCTCGTCTGTCAATTCCACACCCTCCTTTGAAGCTCTGAATCTCCTAGAGCGCTGTTGATTCATTTTAGCCCTTGGGGCCTAAAACAAAGACCAAAAACAACCATCGAATGAGAGCCTATAAAGCAGCTGTGAAAGTTTAAATGAAAGTGTGTAGTCACCAGTATTTAAGGAGTGGTCAAACGAAAGTTCTGTTCGTAACTTATGAAAAACCGCAGGTGTAGCGTGTAAGGTGTAGCGTGTAAGGTGTGCAACAACCCAGAATTGAAGGAACCTATTCCGTTCCAGCCTTTCCAATTTCATTTTAAAACATTTCTCTGAATATTTTAAGCTAGAAGACATTTTGATCGTTGGTGCACTTCCTACTTACCACACCATCTATGGCCATGTAAAGAAGCCTCCTGGGCCTTACAATGTTGAAAAGTCTGTCCATGTACTCAAAAATGGCAACCATCATTTCATCTTCATTTTTGGGTGCTGGTCTGAAAACAGAAAAAGGATCAAGTTGTTGAGTTGAGAATTTTACAATTGAAAATACATTCCTGGTAATGCTAAAAGAAAACAAATTACTTGTCCTCTGGGTGAGTACATGGATGAATTATGCCATTCATATCCAAATAAAGATTATCGAATTCCACTTCATTTGGATTTGGTTTACTGGTATCCACCGGGATCTTGATGCCATTGCACTCTTTGGGCTGCAGGGGAAGAAGAAAAAAAATGGTGCTTTTAAAAATCGGGACCTATTAAGAAGCACACTAAAAGAAAAACAAATACATAGACTTCCAAAAATGTCCACACACGTTTTGGTTAGAACTTAAGCTTGCGAGCCTGGTTCTCTACCTCATTTACCAGTATGTTTCTAGTTTGTCTAACTTAGTATGTAGTTCCCTTCTATGCTCTGTACCTAGCGTTACGTAAATTGTTGACGCTATATAAATAAATGGTAATGTAAGTGAGGCTGCTGTTATGCCAAATAATTTGTATAGCCAACTTCTCTTTGAAATGTAATTGTTGTCAAAGTAACTAAGAGGCAACCTGATACAGTTATAAATCTGATCCTGATAGGACCTCAGTTGTATTCTTCAACAATTACAGCTGGGTAACGTTTATATCAGCCAAGAGCATGCCAACGCACAAATATACAGGTTTAAATAATTTTAGAAAAAGTGTACTATGATGCATTTAGGCAGCAAAATCAGCCTTAATGTGCTAATGTGATGCAGGGTTTACATTTCATGAGGATTTACTGTATCTTTAATGTCATCATTCAATGATAGCATCCATTGAACATAACTGGAAGGCTTGCAGAACAGGAAGAGCAAAACCGTTATGTTAAACTACTGCAATCTGTCAAAACTTAACAAGATTTAGTACACTCACTGAGCTGTTAATGCATGATTAAATAAAGCACACTAGAAGAACACAGCCTGAGATTTAAATTGTGCTTTTATAACCATTAGGAAAACATTAAATAAAGCCATGACTGCAGTCAGAGCAGCACCTAGATGAGGGGCGGACAAACTTGCTTAACTTGAGAGGCACATACAATAAACTTCAGATGTTTGTGAGTGCAAGACATGAAGAAAGATTACACAATGAAACAGACAACTTTTTTTTTAACCCCTCAACACATTTAGACTTATATGTATGCCCTGAAAAGTATGATCCTTTAGGACCATGAAGATGTATATACGTCCTCAGTTTTCAAGCAGCGTTGCGCTCCTCTTTCGGATCCCAAGCAGCCTCTGAGAGTGCTTTGATTCCCCCCCCCCCCCCCCCCCCCGTGCGCATACCATCACCGCGAATGTGAACGTATGCACTTCAACACACATAGGCAGTGATCAGCTTTCACTGCCTAGGTGTGTGAAGTGTTGCAATTAAGCCTCGATCGAGGTATCATGTAACACCTTCTGTGCCCCCCTTGGGCACCGCGTGATCACCCAGCAGAGAGCGACGGAAAAGAGAAAAAAAAAAATCTTTTCTGTCGCTCTCAAACCGTTGCCTGACTGCCCCTAGAGGCAATTTTTTTAAAATAAATAAATAAATAAAAATAAATAAATGGAAAAAGCTAACCCTTGATCTACTAAACCTAGATCTAGGGTTAGGGTCATAACTAGGGTTATAATTAGGGTAACAGGGGGGTTGGGGTGAGTAAAAAGGTTAGATTATGGGGTGGGGGTAGATTTATGGTTAGGGTAAATTTAGGGTTGGGGTTAAAAAGGTCACTGTAGAAGAAAATGGTTAGAAAACACAAAAACACAAATTTTGTTTATTGCCCTATTACTTGAAAAAAAAAAAAACAACAGACAAACATGGAAACATTGGTATTTCTAAACTCCGGTCAAATATTAGAAATATATAGATGGGAACTTTTTTACCATTTGTAATTGTTTAAAAAAAAAATATCAGGTCAAAGTTAGAAAATGTGTATTTTTATGGCATACCTTCATCTTAATTTTTTTTTTTTTTAATAGTAAATTAAATCATATGCTGAATATAGTATCAAATAAAAGCCCTACCCGTCCTTTAAAAAATTATATATAATTTGTGTGGGTGGACTGAACACACAGAAATTCACAGTTCAGTAAACATATGACAAGAATAATGGAATTCTGGTCTTCAAGGTACATCAATTGAAGCACTCCGTCACTAAGGGGTTAAAAAACAACAACAACAACATCATTCTATTTAAATGTATTATTAATACATGGATGTAATGCTTGAACTGTGAATTTGTAATGATTACAAAGTACATATATATACCAAATATTTTCAAAATTCTGTTTTAATTATGTGTATTTAATACAGTAATAAACAACGAAAACATCTAAAAATATGTAAATTTGCATTTCATTAAAATTCAATGATTGCCAAAAATAAAAAGGGTAAAAACATTTGAATTATGTGTATTAGAACAGGGAGAAAATATTTAAAACAATCCAAAAAAAATAAAAACGAAAATAAAAGTGTGGCTTATGTAACAATTTGTAAATTGCAAATTTATCACCATAAATGTAAAATATTTTTGTATGTATGTATATCATAATAAAAAATATACCATGGTAAAAGATATTTTAATCATATTCTATCGTACAAAATTATAGTCTTATAATATTTTTATGACCAAAGCAGACATTGCGACAATTATCAGGCTATGTACTGCTAGAAGAGGTCTTGTGTCCATCTTGGCTACGTGTAGTTGAAATTCCATCTGGTATGTTGTCAAGGATGTACAAATTAGCTCTGTCAGGTGGTCGGGTTGCATGATGCTTTTACTTTACAAGCTCACCATGAACATTCAACTTCTGTTTTATTATTTGCTTTCTCAGTTTATACCAGCTAAATAATTATAAAGCTTTAAAAAATGAATATGGCTCCTGGTGCCCAGAGGACAATTTAAAAAAATAAAAAAAAAAACTTTTTTTCAAAGAGAAATTCTCTTATCATAGCGTTAAAATAAATTTACAAACTTGTTATATAGTGCAAACATCTTTAAAATCTAGAGGGATATGAGAAAACTTCCAAAATCACTGAATCTCATTAAGGAACAATTTATTATTTATGTAACAATGTATTTACATATGCACCCCACCAAATATGGTTAAACGATCCACCAGTTAGGGGACACTGATGATATATCTTTGCCAGTCTGTTAGGCACAAGTTATAATTTATTCATAAACTGATTTTCAACATTATTTAAGCCAGGGCTCGACAAACCCCAGGCGCCAGGTCGCCATGGCGACCAGGAAATTAGACCTGGCGCCTGGGTGCTGTCAGCCTCATGGTCCCCTTGCCGCTGCCATCCGATTTTTCCGCAGCGCGAGGGGGTAAAGTCTGTGCCGATAGCACAGACTGCAAGCTCCGCCCCCTCGCGCAACGCGTGTCTGAGTGCCGGATGTCGTCACGTGACATCCTGGCACTCAGCACGCCGACCAACGGAGATCAGCTGCAGCATCAAGAAGAAACCCCCAAGGAAATACTGTGTGAGGTGGGTGTGTGTTTGTAGGTATTGTAAAGTAGGTGTGTGAGAGGTGTTTGGATATATGTGTATATGTAAAGTAGGTGTGTGTGAGGTGTTTGTATATTTGTGTATATGTAAAGTAGGTGTGTGTGAGGTGTTTGTATATATGTGTATATGTAAAGCAGGTGTGTGTGAGGTGTTTGGATATATGTGTATATGTAAAGTAGGTGTGTGTGAGGTGATTGTATATATGTGTATATGTACAGTAGGTGTGTGTGAGGTGTTTGTATATATGTGTATATGTAAAGTAGGTGTGTGTGAGGGGTTTGTTTATATGTGTATATGTAAAGTAGGTGTGTGTGAGGTGTTTGTATATATGTGTATATGTAAAGTAGGTGTGTGTGAGGGGTTTGTTTATATGTGTATATGTAAAGTAGGTGTGTGTGAGGTGTTTGGATATATGTGTATATGTAAAGTAGGTGTGTGTGAGGTGTTTGTTTATATGTGTATATGTAAAGTAGGTGTGTGTGAGGTGTTTGGATATATGTGTATATGTAAAGTAGGTGTGTTTGTATATAGGTGAAGTAGTCGTGTGTGTTTATGAATTGCGTTTATGTTTGCGTGATTGTCTGGCTCCTAAAAAAAAATTCTGGCTCCTAAAATCAAATTAAATTTGTCAAGCCCTGATTTAAGCAATTAAATTACAGTCATAAAAGATCTAATCCAGTGAGCAATGTCAATCGTAATCACAAATTCTTTCTCCCAGGATTTTATAGCCTTTAGAAGATGGATATGAATAGAGGAGACCAGTTTATTATCTTTACTCAAACACCTTATTTATCTTTTTAAAGCTGAAAAATTGAACCAGATATTTGTTTATCTCTGTGGATGTCTTTAAATCAAAGACTCTGTAAGGACATTCTTACTACAAAGGTAATTAAAAAAATCTCCCTATTAAAGATAACATTTCTGGCAAGCATCATGAAAATAGATAATCATGCCTTTGTCTAAAATCTCAAATGGATCCTTCTCTTAAAAAGTAGACCAACCCTTAAGAATAATATTGAACATATTTTGTTCTATAGATCTGATTTTACATGAATCAATAAGTTTATCCTAGAGACGCTTTTGATTTCATGCCAAGATGGTATACTCTGGCCTAAAACCCTATTTTTAATTAATTGGTCAGCGTAATCCTTACCACTATCTCGCCATATTGAAAAACAAAAAACAAGTTGTTTCTTACCTACAGTGTCTGACTAATATGGTTACAAAACCAATGTAGGATCCTGAAATTTATATATGTGGACAACCATATTAGCTGGATAGCAGTGACAGATAATTCATAGATTTTACTAGTAACAAGACGTAAAGTCATGATTAATAAAGACACGGAGGCGAGTATTATGCATATCTCTTTCTTTTAATCCCTCAGCAGCAAAGAAGAGATGAACAGAAAAATGAACCAATCAGAAACATATCAATGAACCCTCCCCTCTCAATATAAACACATATCTTCTCAAACACTTCCTCTTTCTTTGCTGCTTCCCTCAGAGATAAGTAGTTTTGAATTTCTTAGCATACAACTTTTGTGATTCATGTATGTTTCTTTCTTTCATGTAATGCTTTCCTTTCAGTTTACTTTCGTTTTCACATCACATGGCACATTGCGGCGGCCATTTTGGTGTAGTCCTGGATAAGTTTTTAGCTCATTTTCACCCGAATTTCATCCAAATGTACTCGTTTTTCAGCTGAATACTCGCCTAACTCCCTGTTTAGTTTTGGCACGAGTGAGTACTCTGCTTAGTGTTGCTCTGGTATTTGTGGCTTGTTAGTGCTGTCCCTACCTGATTATACCTCCTATATTTGGTGACTAACTGATAGGGTATGTCTTCCCATAATTACCAACTGACTGGGACTTCTCCCTTCCGGGATCCCATTAACCCTCACACTTCAGATAAAGGTGAGGAAGGTCAAGGGGAATTGGTTAACTGAGGAGTTTCACTCACTTTTTGATGCCTCAATGACTAAGTCTGTTACCTTAACGATGCAGTCTGCTATGGGCAAAATGGGCTTGCACAGTCTATCTCAACAGCACTATTGGCCTCTCAACCCCAGGTATCCCAGCGTATGCCAAATCCCCAGTGTAAAAGGGTCTCCCCTTCACTACCTGGACGCAAAAAACATTGCTCCATGTCTGTCTCCGAAAACCTTAAGAGCGGCAAGCTATACACTGCCAAAGAAATCGTGATAATTACTGCAACTGTCCAATTTTGTTTTGCAAAGATATTAGAGTTGATTTTGGCTTTTTTTTCCCCCTTCCACACATGATGTAAAACTAGTCTGAACTATATAAAACCAACTCCTTGCAACTATTAAGGGGTGCATATTAAAAAGATAAGACCACTTGCAGATTATATAAAATTTAAGCGTATTTATTTTACCCCACAAATGTGATGCCATTATTTTTTCGTTTGTGTTAATCCCATGAAGTTTTCCTCCATCAAACACCATGTCTCTTGTGGTAGTTCAGCCCAAATAATTAGTTTTTTTGCCCAAACAAAAGGGATTTTGTTTTAACTTGATAATATAATCTGAAACATTCTTGAAAGAACGGTGGTTTTGTTAACATTTCATTTACAGCACAAGACTAAACCATATCTGTTGATTTCAGTCATAAGAGGACAGAGGTGGATAGCAAAACCACAATTATCAGAATGCCATCTGTGTATAAAATGCTTTTAGATCACCTTGGGTTGCCTTTGAAGTTAGGGTTGTCCCTTATATTTGTTGCAATAGGCTCTACAGTTAATATAAGGGGAGCAATAAAGGACAGCCCTGTCTAGTACCATTTGCCAGACCATGCCATGAGCATAAGATGCAGGGCTCGACAAACCCCGGGCACCAGGTCCCAATGACCTGGTGCCGGTCATTGCCGTCGACATGGCTGCCTTTGCTGCTGGAACCGTGAAAAGTTTTTTTTTTCAGATGGGCGCAGTGCGATGGGGAAAAAAAAAAACTGTGTGGCCTGGGACACAGTAAAGAGGAAATCCAAATATACCATCTTCCAGTTATATAAAGTCACTCCATGGGCATAATTGACAAGCCAGTGACTAATGTCACTGGCCGGTCACTTTAAACACACATGGGTCAGTCCCCAGCGCCTTTTTTTTTTTCTTTCCTGGACTGCATCACCCGTGACACTTACAGGAAAATGTTTTTTTCGTCACTAATTGCAGGGAACACTTGGCAATGGCATAATCATGAAAGGGGTCAATTTATTTGATAGCATATTCTCAGCTTTATTGTCTCTATATTAAGATTTAAAGTTATTAATTAACTATTTTTCTTCCAGGTTATTTATCTTAGACTGCAAGAAATTTGACACTCACTGTACTTCCTTTCTTTCATTCACGG